>VZTM01027521.1:337070-667362 GCA_013400555.1 Jacana jacana
ACCTGCCTCTCCGCCCCTCCCCCCCCCCCCCCCCCCCCCATGGGTAGAGCGTGTGTTTTCCTCTATTCAGCTTTTTTGCCTTTAACAGCAGATAATCAGCTTAATGGAGAAAAGATTGTCCTTATAAAACAACAGAGTTGTAATGGGGAGAAATCTGCCTTGAGGAAAAAAAAAAGAAAGAAAGAAAGTAAGAAAAAAAGAAAGAAAAAAGGTGTTGCTTATGTGCAGCAAAACCGCTGTTTTTACAGGTGTTTGGAGAGTCTGGGGGGAGAGCTGTTAATCAACGTTAACATCTTTGTCTGGGAAAAAGCACTGTGAGGCTGCTGATCCCGCCTCTGCCATCCACTGCCTTTAGAACTGGGAGACAGAGAGGAGTTTGAGGAAGTTTTTGACCATTGGCACAAAGCTACAACTTCAAGGCCCTTGTCTGCAGAGAAAAGGGAGTTCTCAAAACCAGCCCTGCTGGGATGAGTGTTATGAACGGCACCTGCTTTGTTAGTGCCTGTGAACCAAACCACGTAGTTAATGTGGATGGAACAGCTGTGCTTAAGTTTTATAAAAGAATCTAGACATGACACTGGCCTCCATGCTGCAGGGCACTGTGTGAGCTGAGAAATGATGGCCAGGGACCAACATGATGCTTGATTTACCCCATCTTCAGGTCCTAGGGGATTTCTGGTCTCCTATTGGCAGGAGAAAGAGCTGGTCACTCTTATAGATTGGCAGAGTGACTTTAGCCATGTACCGGCTGGGAATTCTCTGTGAAAAATGGTTTTTGCAATCCTGTGAAACAAATGTTTTCAGGTACCTTAGATTATATATATTAAGGTTTTTTTTTTCTATTTTCCACCAGAAAGATAAAAGCAGAGCACTTTGGATTGTGCTGCCATTAACCATGGTTGCTGCAGAGCATCAAGGGAGCTATGACTGGATGTGTTGTGTACAGGCTGGTGGAGAGCGAGTAGCCCATATGGGAAGGGGTGAAGCTGTGTATTAACTTTGGTCTCTGGGGCTGTCTCAGCTTCCAAGCACACCTAGTGGTACTTCATTTTGCAGTACGTGCCCTGGGTGCAGCCAAGCTCCTTTGCTTCCTCCCAGGCCCTGCTCTGGCTTGAGAATGTCTCTCCTGTACAAGAAGAGCGTGGTGGGAACCTGTGTGTTGGTGATGAAGGTGTTGCCCTGTGGTCCTTCAAATTGTTTTTGTTGGGCTGTGTGAGGAGCCATCTCTGGCAATGGGAGCAAAGCTGCAGGAGGGGAACAGACCTCCTTGATGCTCACCTTCTCCAACCTCCTAAGCAGCTGTGGTGATCAGGACTTCCCATTTCTTTCTCTTTCTCTAGACTGCTGACCTTTCAGAGACAGCCTTGGAGCGTTTCAGCAGAGATCAGTGAACAGCTTTCTCTGTCAAAACCAGTTTGTCCCTGCAGAACATAATTACTTTGTCGCAATCTGCCTGAGAAGACCCATCACCAGGATGAGTAATGCAACCAGGCAAAATGAGATAGGGACCCTGCAGGGTTTCTGTGCGAGAAGAAGAGCTGGAGAATTTCAGGTGAACAGTGAGGTGTGGGAAAATTCCCCATGGCACTCAGGGGAGGTTGCTCTTCTCCTCCCTGCTGCTAGGCAGCCCAGCCTGGTGTGCTAAGGAGCCAGAGGAGGTAGAGACAACAGTCATGGGATGCTTCCACAAGTCAGCAGTTTCCTCAATGCTATGCCAGGGGTTTGGTCCCTGTCTCTCACCATGGTTGTGCCAGCAGCACTCAGCTAACAGAGGGAATGGCGGGGGGGGGGGGGGCNCCCAGAGGGAACGCAGGGTCAGCGTAATGCCATGGTTGTGAGTCTGTGGCTGCTGGTACTGAAGATAAGAAATGAGGGGAGCATCAGTCAGGTTTGAGGCACTATGTGATGTAATGTGATCACCACACACTTTAGCAAAAGGTGCCAGAGATGAAGATCCTGAGAGAGGGAAGGTGTTACCCATCACTCAGGCACTGTCCCTGTGAAGGTCAGGGACAGCAGAGGGGACAGGGGATCTGCCCTTGTCCTGATCTGCAGGGCAACAAGGTGCAGCTACCGATTTGTTCAGCAGTATCTTGGGGGAAAAAAACCCCAAACTCAGAGCCTGACAACGTAGATTTATGAGCATTAAAGAGGCTTAAGCAAGAGTAGCTTTGGCCTATGGAAATATAAATGTTTTTTGCATAAGTACCCTCATCCTGCAGAATGTGTATGGCTTTGTCTAATGAGAGTACTCGTCAATTAACCTGAACACATGCTCTCTTGTCGAGGGCTGCTTATTTGTAGGAATACATCATTCAGAAAGCCAAGGAACCAAAACACTTGCGTGAAAACTCAGGGAAGCAGTTGTGTCACTGAAGAGCTGGGAACATTTATCTTTTCTCCCTTGTGTGAGTGTATTTTTCTTGGTAAAACAGCAGGGAAAGAAGAAAAAGGTGGAGTAGACCTGTAGCTGCAATCTTTAACTTGCGCTTCTGCCCCCAGTGGAACTGGAAATCCAGGACCTGAGTCAGTGACTTGGTCGGTGCCCTGGGCTGCACTGTGGGCAGGGGTCCTTCCTGGGTTTGATAAAAGATGACATTGGAGCAGGCAGAGCTTGACACAGAAGACTAGATCCTTTTGGGAGTCAGCCAGCAGCAAAGAAGTACGTTTTCCTCCCTCCAAACTCCCAGGCGTGGAACAGGAACTGCATTGCTGGCAAATGCACTCATTGCTGAGCCGAACACGAAACTCCTCTTGATGCAAATGCAGTTTCTATCCCAGAGCTTCCTTTAGATTTAATTGGCGTCAAATGGTAAATCATCTCCAATAGCTTGATGTGTCTGACCAACCTCAGCTGTGGGACCACATTGCTAAACTCTGCAGACCGGCAAGGGAAAGCCGGTAACTGGGAGCACTTTCTCTTGATCTATGGGGCCTGTGACCTGTAAGTCAGACCTGTTTAATTCTATTTTATTGTCTGTCTTCTGTAGATCAATTTAAAAGGGAGAAGCAGCTGAGTACTGAAAGCCAGTTCATGAAAGGCGTGCGTGTGTGAACAGGAGATTTTTGCTTTGTTTTGGATTTGGTTTGTTTTGTTAAACAGAAAGTACAGCTATTAATGAGGAGCTTTTGGGAGCTGAGCAGCCAGCTGTCAAACTACTGGGATGCCTTGTGTGTCAGTCCTGTCACACACAAAACCCCATCCAGAGGCCTGAGCTCTGCTATTAGCAGTCGCAGACAGTGTGAACACATTGACAACTCCTGCAGATTGCCCTGACACTGGATTAGGTTTGAAAACCTTCTTCCAAACAATATCCAGGCAGTAGACAAATGCCTGTGTGACAGCGTGTCAGAGATATCTCTTGGGCTGGAGTAGAGGTGTGCTGGGGGATGGCAGTAAACCCTGCCCCTGACTCAGCTCATCGAGGAGGGGTGAAGCCAAATCATCGCCTGTGATGATTTGGCTTCACCACTCCTGTGCAACCTGCTCTAGGTGAACCTGCTTTGGCAGGGGGGTTGGACCAGATGATCTCCAGAGGTCCCTTCCAACCCCATATCATTCTGTGATTCTGTGATTCTGATCACGTTAAGAGCACATTAAGCTTGTGCATTGGAAGCCTAAGCCAAATATAGACTTTTTGTTAGGTACATCAAGAAGCTATCATTCCCTTCTAGTCCATGAACTCCATGGTCCTTGAAGAAAGCCTTTCTTCAAGGCTTTGGCTGTGTATGAGACATCAGAACAAATGCCCCAGCACAGACCGTTGGTGGCACTGTTGTCAGAGGAGCGTAAATGCTCCCCCAAATGCACACTTCTTGTCCTGCCTGTGGAAGGACAAGTTGTACAGCGCTGCCCTGGGCAATGGAGAGAAAGCACTGGTGTACCCAAGTGGCATTGTATCACCCTAACTGCATCCACACGGGAATACAGGCTGTCTTCATGGAAACCATGGTTCTCACCTGCCTTCTGTATCAGGTAAACAGACCTATGTTCACAGCCAAATAAACCAACCCACAAAAAACTAGTATCTCCCTGAGAAGGGCAGTGGGAAACTTTCAGGCCATCCCACTGTGTTTCCAGTGCAGCAGTGGGATGTGTTCCCTTACTGATGATACCTATGGGATTCACAGTAAGCAGGTGCTTTTAGGGAAATAATAGTCTGATTACAAAGCCCATTTTTGTGACTAATTTGTACTTCACGTGACATTTTCTACCCTAGTCCTTGCCAAATGGGAGCTAGATATTTTCCTGGAGCTAGAGCAGAGCTACAGCAGCAGGAGGAACAGGGACAGGACTGGGAACCCACTGTGTTGTGGTGTCTAAATAGGACTGCAAGGATATTTACGTTGTCCAAAAAGAAGTTTGATGAAGTGACTGCCCTGGGAGAGAAGATTTTGGAGAGGCTCTTAATAGAAAAAGATGTAGTATTGGCTGTCTGGAAATTAAAGTCAGAAAAAATAAACCTGGAAATACCAAGTAGATTTTTAAGACTGAGAGTATTTGGCCATTAAGACTGATTTTCAAGGGACTGGATTCTCTGTCACTGTGATTCTTTAAATTAAGGAGTCATGTCTTTAACAACTTGCAGGCACCATGGCAGGAGAATTTTGGGACTTCATGCAAGGGTGTTAGATACAAGGAGACCATGCAGTCAGTCTGTGTGTACACAGAGGGAATGCTGCATCTCTTCAGCGGTGCTCCTGGGACAGAGCCCATCTTGGGCTGGATGCATCTGGAAAAGAAAGACTGACAGGATTAAGCAGGTGAGGAATCTTAACAGTGGGCATTTACCAAAGCGATGGAAAATCTGCACACCAGGTGTCCTCGTGGCCATATTGTTGGATGAGCTGGGGAGGAGCAAGGGCAGAGGAGGCTGTCAGCAGAGTTAGGCAGAGCAGTGTGACTCATAGATTGTCCAATTCCTCACCTGAACTCTGTGTTACAGGAAAATAATATTTGTTCTGGACCAAATGAAAACTTTTCTTGAACATGCTGAGCAGTGGAGATAAAGGCATCTCCCACTCCCAGCTGGGGGGGCCTGAACCAGATTTTGCCGAATTCATTGAAGGTCTTAACAAATAGCTTCATTTGGCTACTGGATAGGGTGGGTGAACACAGAGTCAGTCAAAGGGGCAGATGTAAAATAATCTGGGCACCCTTTGGATGGTTTTTGATTTTTCAAGGATACCTTCATGCTGGAAGCTTTTTTTATAGTGTCTTTTATAAGCTATTGCACTGCTACAGCTAACCAGGAAACCATTCTAATTTTAGAGAAATATTTACTTCCCATTTCCACAGCAGTCAGATTGAGGTTTTCAGAGAGTACAAATTCAGAGATAACTTATGGGAACTGTCATTTTACATTTCTGAGTGTTTAGATGCTCTTTTTAAGAAATTATTTCTACAGCATTTTAGCAGTGTTGTAATGAAAGAACCTATACAATGACAGAAGCCGGTGTTACTAACCTGAAAGGGTCTGGGCTGTACTGTGTGGGAACATACCACTGCTTGGATCACGTTACTGGTTACCGCACAGTGCCCACAGCCAGGAATGCAGTGATAAGGGTGTAAGAGCACTTCTACACCAGGACAGTTGATTTTGCCTCCTGAAATGGAGAGACCCATATACCCCAGGAAGTACTTGGGGCTTGATAACCTTGTCTACCTTTAAAGGGTGTCCCCACATGAATTACACTCCACAGGCAAAGCAAGGGGCTTTGACTGAAGCCAGACCCTGCGTACATGAGTGGAAAAAGCCTCAGCGGATTTTTGATAAAGCCTGTTTAAGCTGTAGAGCATAAAGTTCAACAGAGGGCAGCTCTCCAACAGGATCTTTCCCATCCTGGTGTCCTTATTTAATGTGTAGTCGTCTCTGATCTGTTTGCATGGCACAGCTTGCTGCGCTGCTCTGTTATCTGTACACGAGCTCTGTGCTTAGAGGTGCTCTTCACTTACTGCTTCAGGTTTCAGGCTTGGCTTGTTCCTGGCTACACCATTAAAAAGAGAAGTTTTTTTCTGCCCACTCCTTCTCCTTAAACTTCTCTGTTGCTGCATTTTATGCTGCACACATTTGGAGGGTAATAAATTCGGTTGGTTTTGGTCTAAATGTAATTCCTCAGTAATTGCCATCTATTTATTTTTATTGGTAGCAATATCTTAGCTTTACGAATGCAAGATCTGGACTCTTCTGGCAGTATCTTAGGAAACACTTACTTAATAAAAGTAGAAATGCATTTGGGAAGGTTTAAATTAGACAACTGCAGAGAACCCTTTTTTTTTTTGCTGAACATGGCAGAATTTACTCCCCAGTAAGGTCATAAGGGGCTGTAGGGGATGGAGAGCAGGATGAAACCCTTCTCTCTGTAAAGGTTTGGGACATCTGATCAGCTGAATGATGCCTTGAAAAGTGCAGTTGGGATGAGACTCATATCCTGAAGGGCCAGGCGAGTGGCTATTTCAGCCTTGTCAACGAGCAGTGGCTCCAACCCAATTTGTGACCTTCCCCTTCTCTTCCAGTGCTGCAGGAGCCTTCGCACAGCTGCCGGTAGCCTCTGGAGCAGGCTCTCATTGATGTATGGCTTCCTGAATTCAAACTGAGTATGGGACTGGGAACACTAGTTATTATTGTAGTTTTTCCATCTCTTCCATGCTTTTCTTTCTCATCTTTTGATCTGTCCACATTAAGAATAACCCCCCCCCAAAACTCACTCCGACCCACATGCGCATGCACCATGGAGCATCTTTTTGATAGTCACATTGAGCAAACTTTAAGAGAAACCCTGGGTAGTTTTCATCTCCCTCCCCTTATCAAATCCATCAGATCATTAAATTGAGACAAGTAAAACATCTCAGAATAAAAATGACAGATGCACATGCAGGTCTTTAGATATTAGCGGCTTTAATGCTTGATAAGATTCTGTGCTGACTCTTGATTACTGGTGCCTTTTACAAAGTTCAGCTATAAGATCTGAATCTTTTATTGTGCATTTCCAGGAAGATAAAACACAGTTATTGCTAATGCAGTTTGGCTTCTATACGCTTAATGAAAATGCCTGTTCCTTGGTTGCCATATGCTACCGAAAAGGATAAGATTTTAATCACCAGTCAATAAAGTCCCTTCACATTTTTCATGGTAATAGACCTAAAAGAAGTTACTTTTACTCACTAGTTACATAGTGCCTCTTAAAATGTCAGTGGTTAGGTACATATTGGGGTCACTGAAAGTCAGAGAGGTGTTTATTTGCAAATCACGCCCTCACACTCCCTGTCTCTGTTCCCTAGCAGTGGTTTCTGCAGAGGGACACCCAGGAACATGTGTTGGTTTGTCTGGGACTGTCCCTTGTACCATGCCAAACCATGGGCACAACACTAGCAATTTACCAGTGGGACTCTGCGTGACCATGCCCATGCTCAATATTCTGTCTATGGTCTCTGCCGGTGGCAGGAATGCTTCCTGGAGGGTCCTTGCTTTTATTGCTGCCTCTGGCTGTGTCCAGGAAGCCATAAAGTGTAGTAGAATGTGAGAAATGGTTTAAGTCCTATGCTGCTCATGAACACTTAACCCTGCTTTTCAAGAGGAGTGCTTAATCAAGGGGAAGAGAATATGAAGTCTCTTCCAACTCACTTGGGCCATAAATGAGCCCTTTAGCAAGGGTAAAGTGGGGTGTGCAGAGAATTGCTGCAGTTTCCACTGGCTGAGAAACTGGCTATCATGATTGTACTTAGACAACTCTATCTCATTAGGATGGTGGGTCTTAAAAACCACTTAATTCCTGGCACAGAAGAGGACCACAACCCCAGAGATGTGACTGATATTGAAATGCTAAACCCAGACCTGTTCCAGTGCTCACTTGTGAAGCCTTGCCCCAACCATCCTTCAGTCACTAGTGGAGAGAGGGGGCTGCCAGTGGGCTCACACCATTCCTGGGGCTTGTTCTTGAAAGGCACCTGCCTTTCTCTGGAAAGGAGACCAGATTTTGAATTCACATTTTGAACATCTCCAGCTTTCACGTGTCATTTGGAAGTGAGGCTAGGCTGGTGAGGTGAAGGTGACACAGAGTTACTCATTTAGATAGTCCGTGGTTAAACCGAGTGCTAGGACACGTGCAGACAGCACCCCAGCAGATGTTCAGACCAGAGCTGAGCACGGAGACACTGCTGCAAACACAGTAGGCTGTGTAGATAGGGGCTGGTCTCTGGCCCTGCAGACCTTCAGTTCAGCGTGCAACTCTGGGTCACTACTCTGCACTATTTGAGTTTAACTGGGAAGCTCCTGGGGGTGTTCCAGTGCGGGTGTGCGCTGCTCAGCTGGGGCAGTCATGAAGGAGCATTGCTCTGCAAGAGCCTTGGGTGGCACGTGACAGGATGAACATCAGCACCAGGCAGGCAAATATTGCTTCCATTAGCAATTAAGTGGTTATGCGCCTGCAGATGACAGACACGCTGGTTCTGACGACAGAGGGCATACTGACACAGTGCTGGGAAGTTAAATACAGGCAGGTTCAGCGCTGGGGACACATGTTGTTTTGCGGAGAGGGGCAAATCCTGTGGTCTTCGCAAGTTACCTCCCAGGAGAAAGGTGGCTTGCTTGTGTGAGCCTGTGTGGGGCTTTACTGAGCTTTTTTTCACTCAGACCTCCCTGCATCAGCAGACCCCGAGGTTTCCTTCGGGCTGTGAGGGAGTCGGATGCTACGGGAGGCGGCGCAGCAGCGGGTATTACGATGAGCCTGCAGCAGGCTGCTGGGAGAGGAAATGGCCGTGAATAAAAACATCAGCATCTGACCCAAAGAGATTCCCTTGCAGCCAGCAAGGCTGACAGCAGGGAAGTCCAGGGGGACAGCAGTGGTTAGTTTGACTCATTGATCGTGGCAGGCAGCTGATCTAAATTCAGCTGCAGTGCAAAGCCCTGGGCGAAGGGAGTGTGAGGGCCGTGAATATTTGCTAGAAAAATAAACAGCATCATTCGGAGTTAAGAAGGTGCAAAGGGTGCGCTGGACATGGGCTGTGGCATCGAGAACAATTTGGGGGAACAGGGAGGACGTATTGCCTCCAGGTCCTCAAACAGGGACAGGAATAGCAACAAGTGATCTGGGTCTTTTCCCTGAAGTGGTTCACCTCTCTGTGCAAGGAGGTCCTGATCCTGCAATGGGCTCTGGACAGGGAGAGCAGCCTGCCTATATAAGACAATTTACAGGCTCGGGACTCTATCCTGAATTTAATCCTAATATTGACACCTACTTTGATGACATACCTTTATACGCTGTCTGGCCTGGGCAGAGGACACCTGGAAGGTCTCATCAGGGAAAGAGTTTTCCTGAGCCTGTCCAGCATCGAAGATAGATACTGACTCTTTGCACTGGCCTTGGGGTTTGTGTCTGTTTTTTAAATGGTTCTGTATATTCTTCAAAACATGGGTCCAAAATGTTGCTGCAGATGAGTAGCTATATTTCCTAATGCTTACACTAAATCAATCAGTCTGTGGCACAAGAAAGAAATCTCTTGTAGTCCTTCTAAATGCTGTATGGTCTTCGGGCTGATGGCTGACACTTTCAGACAACAAATCAACAGGTTCTTTTCCAAAGCTGCTTAAAAGCAAAGCCTCATTAGTAGGAGGCTCCAGGTAACTGTGACCATCAGGAAGAAGTTGATTTTAAACATCAAACACGCAGGGCCACTCACCACTCTTTCCCAGGAAATACCTTGGATGGTCCCAGCTGCTCTGCACCCACCGTGCACTGTCACCTTGGCTGAGCAGAGCACACTGGGGGCTCGGTGAAGATACCCTAAGGTAAAAGTGTGTCCATACCTCGATGGGGAGAGGCTGACCCACCTCTTTCCAGATTCCCTTCTTTACAATGGCAGTCCTCTCCTACAGGCTTCAGCCCAGCATCAGATCAGGCTGGGGAAGAAGGCGAGATGCTTCCCTGCACCTTGCCCCAGTCCATTTGCTGGGATTTTGTCAGCATCAGCTCCTCAAGTTGCAGCCTCCCTCATCACAGGCAGTGGTGCAGGGAATGGGCAGTCTCACGCTTGGTGCTGCTGCAGTTACTGCCTGTTGCCATAATGTTGTGTTTGCTCTCTGGAGTAGCAAACAGCTCCTGACCCGGGCTGTTAGACTCCTGTAATAGCGTGGCTAATAACCAACAAAGCTTTTGCATTCTTTTGCAGCCCATTTCACAGGCCATCTGGTGAGCCTGGCTGTAGGTTTGCAGGCAGGTGGAGAATAGGCATCCAGCTCCAAAGACTTGACTTTAAAGGTGGCTTGGAAAAAAATCATGTGCTGCCCTAACGGGTATGGAGAACTTCCCTTAGTGAATATTTGGCACTGAAAAACAAATCATGCAGAATAGCAACAATAAATCCAAAAGAAGAAAAGACTTGGATCCCTGTTCTGGACTTTTAAAGGTTCTGTAGCAAAACAGGAATGAGCTCCCTGCTACTGAGGTAGACTGCGAATGGGTGGCAGGGAGCTAAGCAAACAGTGGGGAACTCATCTGGTCTTCAGCTGAGCCATCTACTACTATTTTGCTATTGCTAGGAGGAGAATAGGACAACCCAAATGTCAGGCTCTGCAAAGGGTGCGCCTGCTGAGAGTTATGTCCCTTTCATAGCTTTTCTGACTGTGATTGCTCAGCAAGCCAGAGAGGTGGCAACAATTTATGCCATTAACTGGAAGTCTGGGATCCATGTGCACAGCATCCCCTCCTGTCAGCTGCGGCTGAATTTCAGGCAGTTAAATTTGATGGATGTGGGAAACAGCAGGCTGTACTGGGAGGCTAGAAAAGCAAGGCAGGCTGGGGGAGGAGTGGATGAACTGTAGTTGATTGTCAGGACTGAGATTTGGCTTCAGCATTTGTGACTTTTGCCTGGGCCAAGCACGTCTCCGGGGTTCATGTTCTCCATGGTCTGGATATTCCCTGTGAAGCCTGAAATGGTTGTCACTTTTGGGAATGGAGGCAGGAAGGAGATAAACTCTTTTTTCTGTTTGGCACACTGTGTCTGTTTGGGTGGTGGAGGCAGCTGGTGCCCAGCGGGTTGAGAGCCACCACTTCTGCCTTTGCTCAGCCTGTCTGCAACCAACTCTTGAATCCCAGATTGCACAACATCTTGCGCCAGCCCCTGGGATGGAGGACTCTAGCCAAAATCATGCTACTAGATGCAAAGACTGTGCTGCAGGGAAGAAGTGGAGTGTCCTAGGAATACCTGGCTGTACCATGCCCTTTCATTGGTTGTGGAATTGTGAACTCTGCTCCTGGTGGCTGATACAGGAAAACATTCTCTGGCCTTCTGCAGGGACAGGCGAGGTGGGTGGCTGTGGGTGTCCCTCTCTGCTGTTTAAAATCAACTTCTTCCTGATGGTCACAGTTACCTGGAGCCTCCTACTAATGAGGCTTTGCTTTTAAGCAGCTTTCGGAAAAGAACCTGTTGATTTGTTGTCTGAAAGTGTCAGCCATCAGCCCAAAGACCATACAGCATTTAAAAGGACTACAGTTTTGGCAGGAAGGCAAGCACAACCACAGAAAAGCTGAGGGCTTGGTGCCCAGACACTGTCAAGGTTACTGAAGACACATCAGCTTGCTCCAGAGCTTGCTCCAGAGCTTGCTCCATGGCTTCCCTCCTTCTTTCTTCTTCCCAGCTGGTATATTCTGGTTTTGACAAAATACAGCTTTAGCTATCTAACAGTGAAGCCATACTAGAGCTGGCTCAGAACCTCTATGTGCTTTAGCACTACAGAGGAAGAAAGACAGGTTAAAGCAACAGGGATAACATCTGCATTTGAGAAAAACCTGGGTTTCATCTTTACTAGTGGGGCTTCATTGATTTGCAGTGACCCAGGAACACGCCTGCTGCCCTTGGTGGTGCTGGGAAGTTCTCTGGTGGCCATCCAAACCCTTTGTTTCCCACCTCCACTGAGAGGTGAAACTCCCAAACTGCTGTAGGCACAGAAACCATCTAGGCAGAATAATTAGTAAAATGGTGCAAGGCAATGCTTCCAGGCACCCTCCCATCACTATTGCATTTTTAACATTCCCAATATGGTTTTTAACTAAGGCCAACCTAGTCATGAGCCTAGGAAGTGAAAAATAAAGGGGGAAGAAGATGATCATGGGTCTCATGGAATGAGCAAACCTGTGATGGGACATTTCAGGAGGCTTATGGGATTGCATAAGGCTTATTGTAGGATACTTAAAGGTGATTGCAGGAATGTACAAAACATTATGGGATGTTTAAGGGAAGGGCCAGTGGCTGGGAAAGGAGGGATCAAAGCATATTAGGGAGGAACAAGCATAGGAGAATGGATGGGGGAGGGAATAAAAGGGTCCCAGTGGGTGTGACCGTGCTGCAGATCAGTGTGCTTTTCTGGCTGAGCCCTGTGTCTGCATTTCAGCCTGTCCTGTCCTCATATTAAACCCGATTCATGTTTTTTTTCTTTCCCTCTCTCTGTCTTGGTGCATGTGTATAAGTGTAAGTTTCACTGTCAGACTTCAAGCTCAACTGCTTGGTGAGCAGAAGACCAGAAGAATGTGAAAGCCTAAGACTGGACACAGGGTAAGCGAGAATCATGATCTTGGTATGGAGTCTGGACAGAGTAAATGTCTGGGGTCGGAGGTTTCTGCAGATACACATGTGCCTGCGGATCAGGAGGGTGAGGACCTGTGTGTCCTTAGTGACCTTCAGTCCTGTCCAGCTGGAGGGGCAGAGGAGAGCAGGGAGGGCTAGAGGGGCTGTGAGGGTTCATGTTCATGCAGGTATGGCTGACAAGTTTTGTGGGAGTCAGTCAAGGCACTGTTATTTGCCTGTGTTGGTCTGCGTGGCCGGTTGTGTGTGTTTTGTGTGCATCTGCATCTCTGGCACACAGGCTTTGCTGAGTGGAGACACCCACCAATTGAAAAAGTGGCAAACAACCTGGAGAGGAGAAACTCCTTGGATCTTCAAGCCCATTGCATTCAGCTTCTCCTAATGTGGCACTTTTTAGAACCAGCTTTGGAAAATGCTATTCCTCACCAGGGGGTTGTATTTCAGTCTGGTACCATAGTGATTTTCACAGAGAATTTGTGGCAAGAACTGCAGATTTCTGCAGAACAGTTGTTTCCAAGATGGATTCAGCAACTTCTTGTAGCTACAGGACAAGGTAACAAGTCCAGCTGATCTGTGGAACCAGACTAAACACGGACTATTTCCAGTTAAAACTTGGAATATGACTGGTAAGCTACAAAAAATAGGAAGTCTTCATCCAAAAATCTCGGGAAGTGCAGTCTAGCACCGTATCTTCCAATTCTAAAGAGTGTGCTCATATTCATCTTCTGCACATGCTGTATACCTGGTGTTTGATGGTGTGTGTCTCAGGAAGGTTATGTTTTGCATTATCAACACTGAAATAAGTGGCCCAGATATATTCTTTCTTGTAAGGTAATTGTAAATGGATTTTGCTTCTAAAACACCATGACATTGATTTCCAACAAAGTGACAGTCTTGTCTCATTACCCACATTCATTTGTTGTCTGATGGATTTTAATAGCAAAGATCTGAAATCTGATGATTAACCCCCACCCCCAAAATTAAAAAAGAAGTTCAGAGCTGTGTCACATCCTTAACAGGAGCTTCAAAAAGAAGTGTGACAAGTAGTGTTTGTGAAGAAATTCATGCTATTGGAAGTCTGAAGGCAGGAAGTCTCAAACAAAAGGAAAACGTTGAAGAAGGAGAGAGAGAGGAGAGAAATGTTGGACGGCAGAGGTATTAGCATCAAACAGGCAGGTACAGTGTCCCTACGGAGAAGGAGCAGGTCTGTCTGTATGTCCAAATATCTTTTGCCCTGACTTCATTCCCTACCTGTGCTGTGGTAATATTTACCTGAAATATTGGTTCTGGGCCCCTCAGTTCAAGAGGGACGGGGAACTGCTTGAGAGAGTCCAGGGCAGGACTACAAAGATGATTAAGGGAGTGGAGCATCTCCCATAGGAGGAAAGACTGAGGGAGCTGGGTCTCTTTAGCTTGGAGGAGACTGAGGGGTGACCTCGTGAATGTTTGTAAATATGTAAAGGGTGAGTGTCAGGAGGATGGAGCCAGGCTCTTCTCAGTGACGTCCAATGATAGGACAAGGGGCAATGGGTGCAAGCTGGAACAGAGGAGGTTCCGCTTAAATATGAGGAAAAACTTTTTCATGGTGAGGGTGATGGAACACTGGAAGGGGCTGCCCAGGGAGGTTGTGGAGTCTCCTTCTCTGGAGACATTCAAAACTCACCTGGACACGTTCCTGTGTGAGCTGATCTAGGTGTTCCTGCTCCGGCGGGGGGATTGGACCAGATGATCTTTCAAGGTCCCTTCCAATCCCTGATAGTCTGTGATTCTTTGAAAGTGGTCTTTCTCCTAGTTGGGTCTTCAGCCTCCTGGCTCTGAAGGACCAGCATCACTTCCCTATGCTCAGTGTGTTATAAGTTAAATGGGGTAACTTAATATGCAGGATTTTCCAGTGCACCTTATGTGCCACACAGAGCTAGATTTCCAGAAGGATGGTTTTGATTTATGAACTTAACAAGTGCTGCTTCTGAAACTCTGGGATGGAGTACAGGGCCTTTGTAATAAACCTGGGAGAAGGAAGGAGGGAGTACAGCACAGGCACAGAACATACTAACAAAATATAATGTGGAGGGAAAAAGCCTTAGGAGTGGGCAGAGACACTGGGGTAAGGCTTGTACACTGTGTTTTAAGATTTGTGTAATAACCTAGTTATCTGGGACCTTTGGGTTCATCCCCCTAAAACTGGCAGCTGGGAAACTGCATTCTCACTGTGAGTCTTTGAGGATGCAAGCTGTGCTACTTCACCAGTGGTAGCTGCTGGTTTAACAAGCCACATTAGCTCAGTATTGATTGCCCCATTCTCAGCGTGAAAGATCAGTGCTATTTGCAGCAGTGAAGGTCTACCATCTCTGGGATTACAGCTGATGTGGAGGTGTCAAGCACCTGGCTTGGTGGAGAGCCTGCTCTCCAATAGCTGGGTATCATGCTGGGGACATGGGCAATCACACGCCTCCTGTGGTGCTTGCGAGGGCAGAGGCAACCCTCTCTTCCACTTGTTCAGTGACTGAGGATTATTCATTTTGGGATCCCTTGCAGGCAGCTGTGCAATCCCAGTCCCATAAGGGTGTTTGTCTGCGTGGAGCAGCAGTGAGGCTGGGAATGGGGAGAGCAGACCGGAGCTTCCTTTGGAGGAATGAGTTCATGCTAGCCTTGCGATCAAAGTTGGGATCAGAAGGGTAACTGAGACCAGGAGGTTGTGGGGGTCCCTGATGGGGACTATTACAGCCTCCACACATGCTATACCGCCCATGCGGTGGGTCTTAATCCACTTGGGAAGCACTTCCCTTGGCTGGTGGATGGTCAGTCAACCCTGGCCTGGTGTCCCCCTTTCTCCAATGAGCAGAGTGTGTAAAGGTTGGGTGGACCCTACAAATCAGGCCCGGGGGTGGGCATGAGGTGGATAGCAGAGTGCAGTTTTGCTGAGGAGGAGGTACAGACCCAGAGAAAACTGTGCTGGGCTCTCTGGGAAAGCAGAGAGTATCAGGGATTGAAAATCTCAGCTCTGCAATCCCCGTGGCTGAATGCTTCACACAGAAATATCGCGTGAGGCTTCTGGGCTCATGCCAAATGCTCTTGAAGTATTTCTTCTAACTGGGTCCCAAAATAAGAAAGGTTATATGCAGAAGAACAGAAATGCATGGAGAATTTATAGCTAAATGAAAAGCCTGTCTGCAAAGTTGTGTTTTCTGAGACCCAGAAAGCCACACAATGTCGATCCCTAGGAGAGAGCAAGCTCATGTGACAGCAAATGAAAAATATGAGGCCTGACGCAGTGCCCTTAAGTTAACTTCAAGTTGGAGGAGACCCAAACTTGGTGCAGAGGCTATTGTGAGGCAAGCTGGAGACAGCCTTGCTGCCAGGCACTGAGGGAGGCATCTAGGGTTTACTTCATGGCTGGCTGCTTTTTCAGGTGACTCTCCCCATCCCTGGCTCCCCTCACCCTGTAACTTGGCTCAGAGGAGGTGAGAGGTGGCAGCTTTTGTTCCTTTTAAAGTCATTCTGAACAGACCTGTATCAAAATCTTTCAGTGAAAGACAAGTGAAAGAAGTCTTAGGCAGGTGTACCAGCATACAGGCAAAAATGGTAGCAGTGGGGTGATGTAGGGAATAGCAACAGCAGCTGGCTCTTTCATGGTTTTCTTGCTGAGACCCTGTACTGGTAAGTTGGCATAAAGTCTGTGCTAGTTATGACCAAAATCATATCTACTGGGCTGTATTGGGTTTTACAACTGGAGTCTGCAGCTGGATTCAAGGCACTGACGGTGAAAGACATCATTTCCCTCTTTCTGTATTTCAAGCTATTTTCAGATAAATGCCTGATGTTCTTAGCTGGTCTTCATGCTTTTAAGAGCCCGTGTCTGACCATCTGTCTCCAATTAGCCCTTTCAGCCCTGCAGTCTTCTCTCTTTGAAGTTCTCATACTTCTTTTTTGATACATTAATAATAAAAGGAACTTCAAAGCAGTATAACTTCACCCCTCTGTGAAGAGGTGGGACAAAACAAGTGAGGTGAATTTTTTTTTCCCCAGACTTCCTTATCTTAAGAACCATTATTTTTTTCTCTCTAAATAGTACAAGTTGGCTAAGACAGTACAGTGGCAGAGGCCATGGGCAAGGTGCAGAATTGGGATTCAGGAGATCTGGGTTCACTCTCACCTCTGCAGAATATCTACTACCTTGTCACTGCATAATATCATCTGTACCCTTACTTTCTCTTACTTCTAGTGCTGTCAGGCCCTGAGCATATAGAAACGGGTTCTGCAGGCTCTGCATCTGCACCCTGCTGTCCCCCCCCTGCCCCCGGCCAAGGTGTCTGACTGCCTGTTGTCAAGGGCAGCCACAATATGGTACATCTGCCACCTGGGGTCATGCTGTTGGGAAAAGAACCAAGTGAGAAAGACCATTCCTTGGTCTGAGAGTTATATTTAAGCTCAGGCTCTTTGCCTTGGCCTTGTCTTGAGATGGGCTGTAGCTATGCCTATGCCTGGTCCTGTACCTTGCTGATCCTGACCTCACCCTGTTGACTTGACTTCCCTGCTTGACTTTGAACCTCCTTATCACTACAGTTCTGTCTGGTGATCATTGGTGTCCCTGGTTGCTCTCATTGGATATGCTCTGCTCTGCTTTCCTTCTTCAGGTGTCGTGGGACTGTCCTTGTTAACAAAAGGATATTGAAGAAAGGAGGCTCTTATGGATTGTGTCTTCTCATTTTGACAGTGGCCAGAAGAAATAAGGTGCACAGTCATTTTTTTTCGAAGGTCCTTCCCAGCTTCTGGCAGTTAAAGTAAGACCTGTTGAGTCTGACAGTACAGCTGCCCCAGGTAGGCATCCATCAGCCTGTCTTCCCTCAGTGTGGTGATTACTCTAGACCATTGTGTGCCAAATAATTCTGAATAACTCCCTTTCCTTGCATCTCTCATGAATTCAAAGGTCACCTGTCCATCTTGGTTCATTTTTCCAGGAGGAGATTCCCACCAATGTACATGAGGTGAAATAACTACCATTTTGTGTGTTTGCCTAGCAGTTCAAACAGCAAATATTGCATCATTGTTTTTCACTGAACCCTAAATCTTAAGACTTTTCCTTCAAAGATCCACCTGTGCTAAGGTCCTGGATCTGAACTGGGGGTTGGTAATTTTGGTTTTTTGGGTCTATTTTGTCCAAAAGACATTAAGTGGAAGAAGTTTACATGAATGCCCCTGGACAATTAGGATTTGTTAGCTGGCTCCTCTGCTTCATTATTGACAAGGAGCATTAGCTTTACTGTAACTCCCCTCGTGCACAATGAGAAATAGGTATATACTGTACATATAAAAGCCAAGGCCAAGGTAACAACGAACAGCCTTTAAATAACTTTTACGGTCCATTAACCAGACAGTAGCACCTGGTGGGGAAAGGATACACATACAGAGACCTCTCAGAAAACCCCACAAAAAAGAGGAATTTTGAGAACTCTCTGTAAAATTGTGGGCATGTGTGTGATTTGTGTAACTACCAGTCAGTATTGTTTGCACATGACATGGTCATTAAGAATGACGTGTTTGGCCTCACCTTTGTATTGTGAAGGAACACTGAGACTCTGATCAAATTAATTGAACACCTACTGTCCTTTGTCATTTGCACAACTCCATATGATATGCCTAGGTTTGGATGGTTAATGAGTATCCTGGAGTTCTCTCTTTCAGCAGGTACAGCATGTTCTTTAATTTTCTCCCCCTCTGAGCTGAAAGGAGCCAAAGAGAAAAAAAGCATATGGACAAAGGGAGAAAAATAGGTAGAGATTTATATGTGCTGTATCTGAGGGGAAGGCAAGTCTTGTTTTCTGTGTATGGCCAGGAATTTGTGATGGTGGATCAGAGGGCACCTCTAAAGGCTATGTAGTCCAAGTCCCAGACTAGCATTACCTAGAGGAGGTTGCTCAGGGCCTGAACCATTAACTCTCAGCTGGCTCATCATCCTTCCCAAAGCAAAGCTTCATACATTCCTGTTCATTTCTCATATAAAGGACAACTCCCCATCCTGGTGGTAGAGCTGTATCCCTCTGGGCATTAAAGCCTGGAGGCACCATGTTTCCACAATCAAAATGAGATCGTAGACCTCTAATTTCACATAGACTTCTAATTCCCTATGCTGCCTGGATCACTGTTCAGGCACTTCAGAGAAGTACCCAGTTTCAAGGAAGAATGTCAGAGCTTTTTTCCATGATGCTGTCCTGTAAGAACTTCCTTAACTGTGCGTATACTCTGGGGCTGAGCCCTCTTCAGCCCTGCACTGTTGATTATGAGGTCTTTCGTGTCCATATCACTCAGCAGACTTTGCTGTTAGCCCTCTACACCACTACTTACTTAGGTGGGGCTTGTCATTCCCCCATCCCCTGATTGTTACTAGTTTAAAGCTCTTCTCACCAGCTTGACCAAATTGTTGGCACAGATGCTTTCTTCCACTTAGGTTCAACATCTCTCTAGCAGCCATTGATCCTCAGATACGGTCTATGATCATAAAAGCTAAATCCCTGTTGTCTCCAACTTTGCAACAAGCTGTTGATTTGTAGGATCAATCCACTCTTCCTCAAGCTTTTTCCTCCCTGCCCATTCCCTTTTAGAGGGCAAGACTGAGGAGAATGCCACTTCAGCACCCATGTCCTTGGCCATCATTCCCAGGCCCATGTAGTATTCCTTGATACTTTCCAGGTCTCCAAAGGCAATTTTGTTGGTGTCCCCACGGAAGGAGTGGGGGATAATAGATTTGTGAGGGTTTTCTGGCCTTCAAAATATCTTCAAAATTCTGGACCCTACCAAATCTCCCTAGGCATTGTCAGACTGGCAGATGGAGGCCTCTGTCCTACACAGCAGGGAGTCTCCTGTTGCTACTACTCACCACTTTCTCCTGGTGCTGCCATGTGATTTAGGCTCCATTAGTTCTGATGCTGCTCTGAACAGAGCTCCCAGCCACTCTCCTGCTGCCAGGGCACCAAATCTATTTTGTAACTGCTGATCTGCAAGTGGAACAGCAGCCTTCCTCCTGGTGTCAGAAGTCACCGGCTTCCAGCCTTTTCCATCTCCTTTTCCCAACCCAATAAATAGAGACTTTGAATGCTTCTCTGTCTGTACAATTGGGTGTTCAGGTTCTTGCGGGGTCTTTGAGAAGCGGGGTCCACTTTTTCATAATCTCTAATGCTGTGCAGACTTCCCACCTCCTCCTGAAGTTCCTCAACCAACACTCACTTTCTGCGGGGAAGAAGGCCATTTCCATTGCCTCAGCCTCACTGAGGCTGGGACGCCAGGCACGTCCTGCAGTGCCTCTGATGTGCCAGAAGTAGTTGTTGGTGTTGGACTGTGCCCTGTGGTGTGTGTCACCACCAATTCTGAGCACACATACACTGTTCTCAGCAGAATTTGTCTCCCTTCTGTGTGCTTGTCTGTGCAGCCACATCAGTTTGCACCTTCTGTTACAGCAGCACAGACTGATTTTTTTGGTGCTGAGTGACACAGTGCGAACTCCAGGTGGTGGAGATGGGAAGCTTTTCTTATTCCCAAGTACAGGAACAAGGAAATCCTGGAGCAGGAGGAAGACTCAGAGGCACATCTGCAAAGTGCATGTTTGTTCTCTTTCAACCTTCTAATGAGTGTGTAGATTCCTCTGTATGGAACTTCACCACCTTTTCATTACTTGCATTTCAATGCAGCTGATAAAAGCCCAGGCATACAAACCCTTGGCCAGGGCTAATCAGGTCAAAGAGTGTGGTTATGACTGCTTTACCGGTAAGGAACTAATTGCAGTAGGGCAGAGGCCTGGAGTAGTTTTCTTTTTCCAGTATGCCTAGATCCTGAGAGGATCCATTGATGACTCCTGTGCAAAAAGGCAGGCAAGTGAAAAATCTGAGCTGGAGTTTGATGGGGAAAGAAGCAGTCCCATCCAGAGCGGTGATAAAAAAGGAGAGGCTTCTCTGCTATATACGAGCTAATTCCTGCCTGGGGTGTACTGAAGTATCTCAGCTACTTTGTTTAGCTTGTTTTAGAGGTACCCCTGTTGTGGTGGGTCCCAACTAGGACAGGTTTCTTCTGTCTGCAAACACAGACCTTGCTGATATTGATGTGTCCTCTGGGTGTCTTTCACAGACAGCAAGGAGTGATGAAGTTCATCTGCACAGTGATGGCTGAGTGAGTGAAAGCTACTACCCAAAGGCCAGGCTGGATGAAAAGTGTGGGAGCTGAGGACTGAGCAGGTGTCTGATTGGGTGAGGAGGTAGAGAAGAGAGAGCTTGGCTGGGGAGAGAGGTATGGACAGGGATGGAAGAGTCCTTCTGGCAGTAAGGAGGGGAAAAAGCCAGCTGTACTCTTTGGGCAGGGGACTGGAAGAAAAGCAGGCTTGGAATTAGCAGGCAAAGTGTTTTTTTTTCTCTGAATGGCACTGTGAAGAAAAAAGATGTCGAGATCCACTCTTTGTAAACAAATCAGCATCCAAGAAAAATCTGGGTTATGCGTTTGCTTGCTCTTGCCAATACAACAACCTGAAACACGCTGAAGATGGGTTTACTGCTTCCTCCAAGAAAGCCAATAATATCGCGCTGGGATTAGCTTCGAGTCAACCAGGGCTTAATGTAACATGGCATGTGTTAGATTTCCGAGCCTGATGCCATCTGCTCACAGAGAGTATTGGATCACTGTAAGAATGTCAACAAATAGGCTTGAGAAGCTTGTGAAAATGAGGAGTGAAATAGCAAACTCCAGGGTGTAGGAAAATGATGGTTTTTCTGTGTGACTGTTTTGTTTGTGAGATTGCTTAGACTGGTTTTTCATTCTGCTCCTTTCCCACTGTTTCTGGGGAAATGCCTGCAGGAGGAGAGACATGAGTCCTTGAGTTAAACAGAGGGAAATATGGCAATGAGACTGGCAGACTGATGAGACAAAAAATAGCTTTCACTATCGTCTCTGGACACATCACTTGTGAACCCCCAGAGAATTAGGGTTGGTGGGTTCGTGGGGGAAAAGCAGCTAGTGGCCCTTATAGCTACTAGCTATAAGATCCCTTTAATGCAGTTCCCAATATAATCTGTGAGGTATCTATTTTAAAAAGAAAGATATATAAAAAATGTGAAATTTAAACCCCAGGTGGTAAACCTAATAGGAATGTTCTTTGCTCTGAGAGTCAAGATAATTGTACTTTAGAAAATTCTTTTGGTATAACATTAATTTTGACCTTTCTGTGAAGTGTGACAAAAACATGTTTAAAATGGATATTCATGCCCAAACCATTTCCATTATCAGCTAAAAAGATTTGGGTGTTTTGTTACAGTTAAGCTGTTTTAAATAAACAATCTCCCTTGCTGTTCTGTTTTCATGCTATAATGGAGGCGCTTAACAGACTGCATAGGTTTATCTTTTCTTCCTCCTGTGCAGAAAACAAAACTTCACTGTTTCCCAAGAGCTGTTGCTTGAATATGTACAAAATATTTTGTGAGTAGGCAGATTGCCTGTCACAATTATTAGCTACTTTAAATTATTGCTCACTAAAGGCTAATTTTTTTCCCTTAGACCCCTGTCTGTCTGACTCTCACCTGTGACAGGTGAAGAATGGTTTATTCATGATAATAATGAATGATTATCAACATTTCTGATTGCTGTCTTATGAATGAGCAAAGCTGAAACTCATCTGCACAGTGTGTGGACTGCTTTGTTCAGATCCCAAGCCCATGGACCTGAGCACCCTTAGCTCCTGGGAAAGCATCCCAGAAAAACGTGCTTGTTTACCATCTATTTGCAGCTCAATATTTTTTCTTCCATCACCCTTGGGAGTCGACAGGTGGAACAAAACCAACAGATGAAGGTGAGGCTATAGTGGTGGTACTGCTGGAAGCTAGTCTTCTCTGGGTCAGTGTAATGGTAATGTCACTTGGCAGTTTACCAAAGCCAGGTTTTACTTATTTAGTTGCTCTCTGTTTCACTCTGCAACACTTTTTTCAGTACTCATGATGATGTGTCCTAAGAGAAACGCATAAGGTTGCTTTGAGGATTACCCATTAGATCCAACTGTTTCAAGAGCATAAACCCTGGAAGTGGAGAAATCCTGATTTATGCTCTCACTGCCTGAGGCTAAGCCCGGGTGATTTCTGAACTGTGAAGAGAACTTTTCTTTAGGAATCCAAGGTATATATTTTTGAGAGGAACAAATTTATAGTTTTTCCCACTGGCTTCTGTTTCATTTACTTTTATGACGTACTCTTTTCATGTGCATGGACCACTGAATGACTAAGTCTTACCTCAGGTTCAATGAATGCGTTAATTTTTAGTCTGTTATTCTCTTCTGCATCTCTATGGGTTACATAGGGTCTTAAAGCTGTAATTACCTAGAAATTCCCTTACATTTCCCCCTCTACCAGTTATCATAGGTCTGCAAAGATGCCTACGCAACACAAAGTGGATTTGATGTGACATGTAAGATAGGGTGGGGAGACAGGAAAAATTACAGAATTTTTTTGACATATGGATTTGGAAGACAACTTAACAGACTCACTTTTATACTAGTGTTTATGGAATGATAGAATGGTTTTGTTTGGAACGGATCTTGAGGATCATCAAGTTCCAGTCCCTCCCCTGCCATGGGCAGGGACACCTCCCACTAGACCACATTGCTCAAAGCCTGTCCAACTTCGCCTTGAACGTCTCTAGGGATGGGGCGTCCACAGCTTCCCTGGGTGACCTCTTCCAGTGTCTCATCACCCTCACAGTAAAGAATTTCTTCCTGATACCTAATCTAAATCTACCCTCTTTCAGTCTGAAGCCATTATGCCTTGTTCTATCACTACACACCCTTGTAAAAAACCCATCTCCAACTTTCCTGTAGGCCCCCTTTATGATATAGAGAATGCTGGAAAAACTGCTTTGGTTAAAAGGCTTAAAACCTAACCCAGTTCTGTTATCTGCCAGGCAGATTAGTGTGAGCTACCTGGTTTTTCTTTCTTGTTTCACCAAGAAAGCTTGGATGAAAAGATTCTGGTTGCATGATTTGGAGAGCACCTTTCTTCGTACCTTGGATGTACGGTAAAAATGCCTTTTGAAGACTGGTGCAGGGCAGCATAGCTGTACTGGAGAGCAGGCAGCCAGAGCTGAATTTGTCAGTTTAGACATCTTTCTGAGTCTGGTGCAGAAGAGGAAGATTTGGTGTCAGAAAATATTCTGGAAAGAACAGAGGCTTTGAGATGAGAGATACCACAAGCAAAGTCAAGTAGCCCATTTGCTAGAGTGTGCCTAAACCTTTGCCTGGTGTGGGGTATACCTGAATGCAAAGGGCAGAGCTGAAATCCTTAAACCGAAGACGTGGGCATGAGGTAGACTGGTTCCAGAAAAGTTGTGGACACAACCTTCCAAAATGACTGTGGCTTATATAGGTGGTGCTAAACTGCTCTCCCTTTCAAAACTCCAGCTTTGAGAGCTGTTTCTTCAGTGCTTTGCCAATTCTGCTTCTCCAGCATTCATTCTGCATTTCTCTCTTCTCTCTCAGGACTGGTTGCTCTGGTCATGTCTATTGCTTTAGGGCCTGAGCATAATCTCCTTTCCCTTATATTCTGGTGAAACTCAGACTGGGTTTTTCTCTTGTTTTTTCCCTTACATGTTGTAAGGATTAAGACTTTTCTTAGAGACTTCCATCCAAAGGTCTCTTGGGGCAAGCCAAAAGGGATTAGCCTTGTTTGTTTCTTTTGGACATCCCTCTGTTAGCAAGGGCTAGCCTCCGAGCACCCGTAAGTGTCTGAGCTCATCTTCTCAGCAGACAGAGCAAACACACTCACCAAGTCTCATGGGTCTCAAGCTTGATCAGAACAGACCTTCCAGCATTTCTGCCCTAACATAATGTAATCTCCAAGTCTCACTTGCTTGGACTGTAAGGGGAAGACAGCTTGAGAGAAAGCAAGAGCATCAAAGCTTAAGCTGTAGCAGGTGGGTTTTTTGTTGGTTTTGGTTTGTTTGTTTTTGGGGTTTTTTTGGCTTTATTGAACTTGGTCATGCTTTTACCCAGCCTTGCACTCTTCGTAATAGTAATCAGTTCTGTGGCCACTTCAATGGCATGGGATTGTCCTCAGTGCTCATGAAGAATTTCTCTAGGATATGGAGGCTGAAAATTTCAGCCCAGGGCTCCTGGATTCTTTTCCTGACTGCCTCTTTGATTCAAACTTGGGGGTCATACTGGAAGAAGAACTTCCCTGATGTCCCTGATGTCCTTTCTTTCATAGTCCTTGCTTTTGGATACAAGATCCCAACAGGGAGAGTGATTTAGAAGATGCTTATTTCTGCTGGTGAGATCTAGGCGTGGGACAAAATTTACAAAAGTTGGACCTCCTGCATGTGTCCCCAAGCTTGTGCCCTTATAGACAGAAATCCCCTGCAGCAGTTCAGTGTCTAGCTCACACCAGTGGAACCTGAGGCTTGAAATACATTCCTTGATGGTGTAGAAGAAGAATGAATTACTTGTTTCTAGTAATTTGGGTAACTCTGGCCCAAGTGGACAGTGCATGGCCCAGAAGTTGGTGGAAGCTGTGGAAATACACTCTTCCTACCATCTCACAGTGACAGCAGTGCCCTCAAGATGTTGCTCTCCTGCTCCCTCAGCAGTGGTTCTGGTAGACTAGGAGGTAAAGGTATGGGATAACAATGGGATGTTTTCTACCTCTCAGGTAGATCCTTATGCCCCATAGCCATGAAGTGCGGAGACAAGAAGTGTTGACCCACCAGCTCCTGCATGACATGGGTTTTGGGGTTTTGGCTAGCAAGAAGATGGGCCATTGGGATTGTCATGCAGTCCTAGTGCACAAGGTTAGAAAATGAAGTCCAGAATCCCTCCCCTGCATTGGTACTGCATACTGATTAGGCACCTTTCTACTGGCAAATGGGTTCTCCAGTCTTCTTTACCCATCCCCCTTCTAAGCATGAAGCCATTTCAGTGCCTGTTGCAGCTCTTTTTCTGCCGTGGCTGATTGGATTTTGCACGGTGCACAGCAGCATCTCAGTGGCAGGGCTGAGAGATGCGGTAATGCAGCTTCTGGTTATGAAAGGAGAAATTGTTTCTCTGAGCATGTGCCGAAAGTCCACCTCCTGTGACTTGTCAGTCTTTCCATAGAATCACATTATGTGAGGCAACTGGGCTGTGCTGGTCCCAGTGAGTGAGTACAGAAATACTCTTTGGAGCATGATGAGAAGAGAAACTGTTCTGGGCTGGTCTTGTGCTTAGGACAGTGACTTGCTATCATGAAGACATGAGGAGACATCACTAGCAATGCTGTGTCCTGGGTTGGATTTTCAGACACTGTTTGAAGGCTTAGTGGTGGTGTGTGTTTTGATGCTGTTTGCAAAGAGCAGGCAGCTCTGTTCCAGAGGTTTACTGGCTGTTTGTGTTGTGCAGCAGAGCATGGGTTGGCACAAGGAAGTGGAGGCGAGTCTGTGAGGTGCAGGGATCCCAGACAGGGGGCAGCTGGCTGTGACTTCCATGCTTTGCTTTTGTTGTTGAAATGCCCTGTTGCAGTTTACACATCGGTTTTCTTTGCTAAGCACTGTGTTGCTGTTATGTTACAGAGCAGGATGGTTTCAACATCGCCACAGTGCATGTCAGGGGGTTTGGCAGGGGTTTCTGTTGGTCACCTATTCAGTGGCATCTGTCACAGGGTAGAAGTGCAAGTTCCTCTGCCCCAAAGGTCACGAGAGAGCCAAATGGGCTGAGCTTTCCAGCAAGGTGTTGAGCTTGGTGTGTCACAGGTGAAGCATGGCTGGTTTGGAAGTCTAGATATGAGAGTCTATATGAGTCTAGATATTAATGAGTGTTTGGCCCTGGGCTCTCTGGGCAAGTTGGGAGCAGAAAGACCCATGAATGAGTCCTCTTCTCCTTTGTGCAAGGGGTATACAAGCTTCTTGCAAACAGGCTCTGTTTGCACAGAACCAGGTCAGTGGATCCTTTTAGTAATTCTGGATGCGTGCAGGGTTGCTTCTGCCTTGGTCACCCAGACCAAGAGGCATGGGAGGGCACTGGAGCTCCTGCCTTGGGCTCCAAGAGCTTGTCTTGCTCTTGTATAGCAGCCAGAATGATGGCCCATGTGCAGCTGTTAGGACCAAACTGGACCTTGGACACATATCTCTATGAAACCTAGGCAACACACCAGGATTTCCTCCCTGGGACAATCCCTCATACAGGCTCTTCGGCAACAGGGCAGGGGTTAACCTAAGGAGGATTATTAGCTTTTTCCATTGGTATAAGGAGGTGGTAACTCTTTCTAAAGTCTGTGCTGAAGTGGGCACTGGGAAAGGCTGACATTTAACTTTCCAAAAAAGCTCATTTCAAGGAGTAATTCACTGTAGTGCTCTTCAGATTAATTTTAAAGCAAGTAATCTAAGAAGCCTGAGGAAAATGGAATTTCAGGCAGTCTAGAGACCTGGACAGCTGGGGATTGCAGTTCTGGAGGGGTGTCTGGGGCTGCTAAACTCTGCACAGAGGGGATGACTTTCAGGAGCTAGTTTGCTTCTGATATGCTGGTTAAATTGTGTGGGTGGGAGACAAATGTGCTCCAGAGTTTTAGACCAGAAAATGTTTTTCTGCCTTATTGAAGAATCAAAGAATCATAGAATGATTCTTTGGCTGGAAGGGTCCTCTTGGATCATCTAGTCCAACCCCCCCACAGTCAGCAGGGACACCCCCAACTAGACCAGGCTGCCCAGGGCCTCATCGAGCCTCACATTGAATACCTCCAGGGAAGGGACCTGAACAACCTCCCTGGGCAATCTGTTTTTGTGCACCCTCAGAGTAAAGAACCTATTCCTAATATCCAATCTAAATCTGATCTTTCTCAGCTTGAAGCTATTGCCCCTCTTCCTGTCCCTGCAGGCCTTTGTAAACAGACTCTCCCCAGCCTTCCTGTAGGCCCTCTTCAGGTTTCCCTGGAGCCTCCTCTTCTCCAGGCTGAACAACACCATCTCCCTCAGCCTGTCCTCATATCAAAGGTGCTCCAACCCCCTGATAATTTTTGTGACCCTCCTCTGGACCTGCTCCATCAGGTCCATGTCCTTCCTATATTGAGGGCTCCAGACTCAATACCTCTATTTATATTGTTGATAAAAATGTTAAATGGTACCAGTTCCAGCACCGACTCTTAAGGGACACCACTTGTCATTGCTCTCCATCTGGACATCAAGCCATTGAGTACCACCCTCTGGATGTGACCATCCAGCCAGTTCCTTTTCCACTGAACAGAATCCACCCATCAAATCCATATCCCTCCAATTTGGTGGCAGGATGATGCAGGGGACCATGTCAAAAGCCTTACAGAGGTCCAGATAGATCACATCCATAGGTTGTCCCCTGTCTACTGACATAGTCACCCTATCATAGAAGGCCACTAGGTTAGTCAGGCAGACCCTGCTCCTAGTAAAGCCATGCTGGCTGTCCTGAATCACCTCCCTGTCCTCCATGTGCCCAAGCATGGCATCTAGAAGGATCTGTTCCATGTTCTTCCCAGGCATGGAGGTGAGGCTGACAGGTTGGTAGTTCCCAGGGTCCTCCTTTCTACCCTTTTTAAAAATGGGTGTGATGTTTCCTTTCTTGCAGTCCACTGCCATGGTTTTTCAAATATCATGGAAAGTGGCTTGGCAACTACATCAGCCAGTTCCTTCAAGACTCTGGGGTGTGTTTCTTGTGGTCCCATGGACTTGTTCCTTCAGGTTCCTCAGCTGATCATGTACCTTGTCTTCACTTGCAGTGGGAGGGACTTTGTCACCTTGGTCTCCATCTTGTGGGCCACCAACACGAGGGCAAGGAGGAAAGGGGTTCCCAATGAAGACTGAGGCAAAAAAAGTTGTTGAGAACTTCTGCCTTATCTTTGTTGATACAAGTTCCCCGCTGCTGCTCATCCAGCGGGGGTGTGTGTACGTTTTCTTTAACCTTCCTTTTCTGGCTAATGTACCTGTAGAAACCTTTCTTATTTTTCTTTACATCCCTTGCCAAGTTTAGTTCTAGCTGTGCCTTGGCCTTCCTGACATCATCCCTACACAGCCAGGCAACATCCCTATACTCTTCCCAGAATGCCTGTCCCTTCTTCCATTTCCTGTGTAGCCTCATCTTGCCCTTTAGTTTGACCAGCAAGTCACGGCTCAACCATGGTGGTCTCTTGCCCTCCTTGCCCAGTTCCTTAAATGTGGGGATTGAGATCTTTTGTGCTCTATAGAGAGCATCCTTAAAGATCTGCCAGCTTTGTTCCACTCCCTTCTCCCAGAGAGCTCTCATGGGGTCCTATTAACTAACTCCTTAAAGAGCTGGAAGTTTGCTTTCTTAAAATTTAGAGTCATAACTGTGCTTCTCGTGGGTTTCAATCTCCTTAGGACAATGAACTGGACTAGGGCATGACTGCTGCAGCCCAGGCTGCTGCCTGAATGTGTCAGACCCCATAACTACAGAATCTGCAGAGGTGTTGGTTTTGGTGTGGTGGTTTTTCTTTTGGTTGATTTTTTGGTTTTGGTTTTGTTTGTTTTTTTTTCAGTTTCCAAAAGGCTGAATAGAGGTACAGAACAAATAGCTCCTTCCAGAATGAGGCAGCGAGGCAGTGCTGTGTAGTCCTGGGTTCAGTTCTCTGCCAAGGGACCTGTTGAATATTTCAAGTTGGGACTGCACTCCCCCACAGGAGTCACAATCTCCTGTTTGCCCACATTGCCAGCTGGCTGCTTGGTGATGGTTTGCATGGTAAAATTAAGGAAACTTTAAATGTCTCCTGCTCCACATAAGGGTATATTTCTATGCTTTCTCCTCTGTAGTGGCCAGGACTCCCTGAAGTGAACCCCATGCAGGGATGCTCTCTATGCAGGCTTCCCTTTGCTATGCTGCCTGGTGGGCATACAAAAGGCTTCTGACACTTCTCCACAGTGGGCTCTGTGTTGCACTCAGGTGTGCTAAAATGAATAGGTTGCCTAGTATGTACAAGCAAGCAGGACTTCCAGCAACAAGGAGGGTGTTCCTTGAATGGGTCACAATGGTGAGCAGGAGCTTTGCCTGAACTCTTCAGCCTCTCAGATGAATAGAGTTTCTCAGTGCATAACAGTAACTGGGACTGGATGTCCTGATTGCTGACAGCCAGATTCCCTCTGGAGGGGCCATCCAAGACCTCTGGGCTCTCCATTCAAGATACATCTTGCACCTCCTGAGAAGAAATACAGATTGTCTTCCCTTCCCTGTGCCAGAGCACCAGCTGCCCAGACAGTGCTATGGGCACAGCCAGCAGGTATGGCCTCACCTATATACCCAGATCCTGTGTCATTGACCGATCCAAATCCTCTTACCAGGGAAAGGAAAGGAGGCAGCCAGAAGTGAAGATTTTATTTCTTGCAATGATAAACTGCCAGCTAAGGAGGTGCTGCTGACTCCCTTGATGCTAATGAGGATGTGCAGAGAGATTTCAGCTTGAAGTGGGGCTGGTATGGTTTAGATGGTGGAAGCAGCAGTGTTCTGCAGGTTCTGCAGGAAGATTCAGAGGTGATTTGGAAGTATGTGTGTTCTGACAAGTTCAGGCTGGTTTTAGTGGGAAGGGCAAAATGCAGCCCCACATCTTGCTGCGTGAATGGATCCAGGGACTTCAGTGGAAGTATTCCTGAGGTATTTGCCCAATGCATGTGATGTTCAACACAACAGTATCCTGGTTCTTGACTAATGCCTATAATGGTGAAAACTGGGTTTTTATAATGTAAAGCAATATTTTTCCAAAAGAAAAATTATAAAAGTGTGAACATGTTGACATTATTTCCTCTTTGGCAAGTCTACCTCTCCTTGGGAGGTATGATGTGGAGTATATCACAGCTCCAAGCAGAATGGCTGAGCAAAATCAGGAGCTGGGGTGTCCTTTGCCTGCCCTTTGTCAGAGTAATTGGGTGTAGGAGAGTGTTTAATCAGGTCTTTGCAGGGCAGGATGAAGAGAATTTGTAGAGGATGATGTTTTCCTTTGTTACTTGGTTGCCTGGATCCAGGGGTCAGCAATCCCAAATTAGGGCAGTTCCAGAAGATAATGACTGTTATTTTACAGAGTTTTCATTCTGCATGTCCCTCTAAATGTTATTCCAGGGACTTACCCACTCCTGATGCCAAAAGGGAAAAAATGCTCTGGTCAAACAGGGGAGTGGTCTGCTGTAAAACTTGAGATAAAACATCTCTTTAACATCTGCATCTCACACCCCCATCTTCCCTTTTTTTTGAAAGGCCACCCTGTGCTTCCATGTGGTAGAATAGGGCTGCTTAACTGTGAAGGAGCAAATCATTTTCACTCTGGCAGGTTTCTCAGATGACTCTGCCTAAGGAAGTGATGTTCCAGCGGTGCGGGAACTGAGGGTGTAAAGGAGGGGAAAGCTGATGGCACTCAAATCCAGTAAATCCTAGACATGTAGTTTGCCACAGCAGGGAAGGAGTCTGTCTTCTGCATACGACCAGTGTGAATCCTGCTGCCTTGTTGATTTGTTCCTGTAGGGTTTAGAGAAGTCAGTCCCTAATCCAGCAGAGCTGTGTTTGTGTGAATTGTTCTAATTGCAGTATCCAGCCCCTTCTGTATTTAAATGCTTTGTCAGGATGTCTGCTTAGTGTGTGCTTCTGGTGACCTTCACTTTGATAGTCTAATTGCTTGTGGTTCATTTGGATGATTCCAGTAGCACCTGCTAGCTCTGATTAAAACTGGTTTCTTTCCAAAAGTGCTAGGTTTCTTCTTCTCACTTCTTTGCATAAGTAAGATGCTGCGGTATCCTGAAATGCTGCTATGGGATGGGATGGAGTGAAGAGAAGTACCTCACTTCTTACACATTGGGGTTTTGGCATCAGTTCTTGCTCTCGCCAGGTCCCTGACCCACAATATGGGGCTTCAGCACATCCCAGCATGGGTAACATGCTGCGCAGGGAGAGTTTTCCAGGAGAAGAGACTCTGCTCACATTGCACAGGGAATGTTCAGGGCAGAAGTGGCTGAAGCAAAGGGAGCAGGAGGAGGGGATGGCCCTTTTGCAAAGTTAGTGGTATACAACCCCTGGGCTGGGCTCCCCTGGAGCCAGCACTCCAAGGGACAGAGGAAGACAGCAAGAGAGGGGGGTTGCTGGGAAATTCTGACCCTCTGCTCCAAACCTGAAGAAAGGTGCTGGTTCCAGCTGGCAGCCGGCAGGACACCATTAGGAATCCTTTTCTAAAAGAACAATTGCTCACTGTGCCCCCAAGTGCTTTATGTCTGATCAGAGCTCAGGGATTTGTCCACTCTTACTCAGGTGGGAAAATGGAAGCACAGAGAAGGGCTGAGACCTACCTCATGTCACCCAGAGGTGCAGTGGCAGGGCTTGAGCACATCCCCCTCTCAGTCAGGGTTTGACTACCTGGTTCAGGGTCAGCTTAGATATGATGCAAGCTTTCAGCTTTGAAGAGAGCTGTTGCAGGAGGTTTTGCAAAGAGACTCAGTGGGCACCCCCCTGCCTTTGACTGCATTTGGCTTTTAAGCTGAAGGTCTTACTGAGTCTGTCCTATCAGCCTTACCAGGATATGTGGGACTGCATTCTTGTTGGTGAAGCCACTGCCTTGCTTGGCTCCTGCACTGGGGAGCGTTTGGGACAGAGCCAGCCTTCCTCAAACCTGCTGTAGCCACCAAGACAAATCCTCTAACAGCAGAGAGAGAACTCAGGAGTTCTGCTTCCCAGTGATTTTATCTGGGCACCAGACCTCATCACATGAAGCAGCCTGTGCCCTCACATCACAGAGGAACAACAGTCAAAGTTTCCCTGGAGGAAGGCAAAGATTCACAGACACTCAGCTCTAGCACTGGGGGACAAGAACATGATGCTTGGAGAGGGTCTTGCTGGGAACTGTCCTACACTGTGTCCTTGGATGTGTAGTGGGTGGCGCAGGGAGAGGCTGAATGTGGTTTGGAGGGTGTAGGTTGCTCTGCAGGTGTTCCTGGACATCAGATGTCTATGTTTTTTGTGTCAGAAAGCAGAGCAGAGCTTCACATAGGCTGGTTGGTTTCCTAGAAGTCTGTCAGAATTTTAGAATGCTTGAGGTTGGAAGGGACCTCTGGAACCACCTGGTCCAACCTCCTTGCTCAAGTAGGATCACCTAGAGCTGGTTGCATGGGACTGTGTCCAGGTGCCTTTTGAATATCCCGATGGATGCATGGAGACTCCACAGCCTCTCAGGGGCTGTGGAGGGGCTCAGTCACCCTCACAGTGAAAAAGTCTTTTCTGATGTTCAGTCATAACCTCCTGTGTTTCAGTTTGTGCATGTTGTCTCTTGTCCTGTCACTGGGCAACAGTAAGAAGAGCCTGGCTCCATCTTCTTTACATCCTCTCTGTCCTTGGAGATCTCCAACACTTGTCTGGACAAGGCCATGATCCTGGATGAACACGCTTTGAGCTGGTGATTGGACAAGGGACATCCAGAAACCTGTCCAAACCTTCATTTTCATGTGATTTTTATGGCGCTGCCTAAGGATGGTACCTTAAGGATGCTTCCTCAGAGACTAATGAGGGGACAAAGCTACTGCTCACCCAACAGCTGCAGCACTGAGTGGAAGAATACAGTTATGGGCAATTTTGCCCAGGTTCCTCTTTAGTCAGAACATCTTTTTTGTAAGAAGTCTTTAACTTTGATTACTGCAAACACTCCAGTCAAAGGCACTCAGCAGGTAGCTATGGCAACCCCTGAGATAAGTGGTCTAAAATATACCAGGTAAAATAATGAGGGGATAATAATACGGTTTTAGTTCAAATAAACTATTAAGTGTGACTAATGGTTTTACATTTAAAAAATATTCATACACCATATTTCTTGGCTATAAATTAGTAATGGTTCGAGGCCCATTGTTCATCCCGGTGCTGTAGGTGGTCTCCAAAGAATACTGTTAATATATGCCTCCTGCATTTGTTAACCCAGCACTCAGCAGGAAAAAAAAAGTCTTGTAGCTCCACAAAATAAAACTGAAGGGAGAAGAGAGAGGGGGGAGGGCTCAGAGAGGCAAGATTACTTGTGCAGAGAGAGCTACAACTTCTTCTCACAGTCTGACCTAAGTAATTTAATGTGACTGTCTTCTCAATACCCCCTTTTCCCCCCAAAACCATCTCTATTGGACCCAAATCAAAACTAGCAATTAGCAGCTGAATGATAAGTGCTGTGCATGCTTAGGATGGGACAGTCATTACCCAAGGAAAGCTTATGATTTAAAGAAATTGTCGAATGTATTTTTTTAACTTCTGGTGAGGAAAAGTGCAACCAGCCTTCTCTGTTCCTGAGGTGCTGGTCTCCTGCAATTATTCCTCCAGCAGGACTGCTAGTGATGGGAAATTGCAGAAAAGCAGAACTGAAAATTGTTGGAGCTGCTCATGCTGTTTCTGATGGGCAGTAAACCTTTAGATGTCTTGATTTTCAGAATATACCCATAAGAAAAACGGGAGACCATCTTCCCTCTTACCTTCCTTTTCTCCATATCAGCTTTCTGTCTTCATCTTGTCCTGTTCAGACCCTGCCCCTTATAAGCTTTCCTTTGCCCTTTGGCTGCAGGTCACACAGAAGTAAATAGACCTGTCCTAACATCAGGGCAGAATGGATCCTTTAGACCTGGCAACTACACCAAGGATTTTGCATCATAAATCCTACAGCAATCTTTGCAGTTTATTTAGTTAATTCACCTTGAAGCATCTAATGCATAAATGATTATTATGTTTTGGTTTGTGTTTGTTTTGTTTTTTTCCAAAGTACTGGCTTTATGAAGCGGACATAGTAAAGAAAAGGTGATATATCCCTTTTGTGGGTACCCTCCCTTGTTTCTAGGTAGTTTCAAAAAACCCAGAGGACCATAAGAAAGCAGGTTTGTTGATCAACAACAGAAAACATATTTGAGTGTACTTTAGGCCAACAGAGAGGATCACATGAGGAAAAACATTTCTCCATGGGGTTTCTTTTCAAAATGGACTTTGTAATTGATTTTTATTTTTCAAAGGCTTTTCCTGACCAATTTAAATTCCTTCTCCAGTAGCTCCAAGTATCCCTGCATGCTTGGTTTTGTCTCAAGAAGTTTTGTATCACAGCAACAGTGTCTTAAACAATGCAGCATGCGATGTTTAATCAGCCATTTTGCAGGTAGGGAAGGGAGGAGAAGGACCCAGAAGATGGAAGCCCTTCATCCTCTCCAAGCAGTGTGTCCTATCAGATGGGGCCAGGCACAACTTCCATCCCTCAGCCCAGGCCAGCAGTGTTTCCCTCTTTCCTGGTGGGCTCTCCTGCCCTTTCCCAACTGCTCTGTTTCACCAATAATCCTGCAGTGCTTTGGATCTGTTGATGGCCAAGGAGGATTTGAACCATCCTTCTCCCTGGTAGTATTATTCCCTGCTGTCTCTATGGCATTTTAATCCTCCTCCCTATTAGAAGACATCTTGAGATGAGGGCTCACTTCCTCACAGAGATGCTCCAGACAGCCATGCTCTCAGCAAAGCAGGGTACTTTCTTAGACCTGGGGTGAAGTGGGGAATCAATGTTCTGCACCTGTTTGTTAAACTGGGCTTCAGGCTCCCTTTGTGCATTGAGCCTCACCCCTCTGGGCGTGATGCAGCATGGCCTGGATGTCAGGCAAGATTATACCCAGGGTGATAGAATCATAGGATCGTTTTGGTTGGAAGAGACCTCTAAGAATGTTGAGTCCAACTGTTAACCCAGCACTGCCAAGTCTAAACCATGTCCCTCAGCGCTACATCACACATGTCTTTCAAATACCTCCAGGGATAGGATTCCACCACTTCCCTGGGCAGCCTGTTCCAGTGCTTCATAACCTTTTGTGTAAAAAATTTTCTTAATATACAGTCTAAACCTCCCCTGGCATAACTCAAGTCTATTTTCTCTTGTTCTGTCACCTGTTACCTTGGAGAAGAGACTGACTCCCACCTCACCACAACATCCTTTCAGTTAGCTGTAGAGAGTGATAAGGTCTCCCCACTATGTCCTTTCCTCCAGGCTCCAGTTTCCTCAGTGAAATACCAGTTCCTTTCCAGCCCCTGTGCTCATTGGTCATTACTGGCTTTTTTTGTTTTCTCTGATTTCCTCTTGCTGCCTCTGGGACTGCAGTGAGGCTTTCTCAGTCTCTCCTTTCACATGCTGTTGAAAGGCTGTTCATGTGGTGAAAAAGAGAAAGCCAAAGCTCAGATCTGCTGTTGAATTTTAATTCTCTTGTTGGCTGGTGGCCAGGAATTAGCCTGTGAAAGTCAATGGACACTGACGCTTTCCTGCTAGCCGAGTGCTAAACTGAGGGTTGTCAGTTTCTAGCAACAAAAGCCAAGCTACGTGCTGCAGCCCCCTAAGTCTCATCCCGGTGCTGACTCCCCGTTAGGTGTAGTGTGTGTGGCAGGAGACGGGGGCAAGTGTGAGCGACCCTGCAGGAAGTGCTGGCACCATAAATGTTTTATAGTTTTGCAGCCCAGAAATCCAACTGTATCATGGGTTGCATCAAAATAAGCATGGCCAGCAGGTCCAGGGAAGTGATTCTGTCCCTGTACTTGGCTCTGGTGAGACCTTACCTGCAGTACTGAGTCCAGCACTGGGGTCCCTAACTAAAAAAGGGCATGGACGTATTGGAGAGGGTTCAGAGGAGGGCCATGAAGATGACCAGAGGGCTGGAGCACCTCTGCTACGAGGACAGGCTGAGAGAGTTGGGGTTGTTCAACCTGGAGAAGAGAAGGCTCCAGAAGACCTTATAGCAACCTTCCAGTAACTGAAGGGGGCCTACAGGAGAGATGGGGAGGGATTCTATCAGGGAGTGGGGCAATAGGATGAGACATAAGTGTTTCAAACTGAAAGAGGGGAGATTTAGGCTAGAAATTAGCAAGAAATTCTTTACTCTGAGGGTGCCGAGACACTGGAACAGGGAAGCTGCGGATGCCCCATCCCCGGAAGTACTCAAGACTAGGCTGGATGGGGCTTTGAGCACCGTGGTCTAGTGGGAGGTGTCCCTGCCCATGGCAGGGGTGTTGGAACTCAATGATGTTTAATGACTTTAAGGTCCTTTCCAACACAAACCATTCTATGATTTAAATCAGTATTATCCACCAAGATAATGCTTGATAACAAAAGATAACACAATATTTTTGTGTTAATGTAAACTAAAAGCCACAAAACAAGGGCTAAATAAAAAGGGGGCAGAGGGGCTAATTCTCACACCAGTAGCAATTGCTTCCAAGGAGGAACCTGCCATAACATTGGAACATGCAAAGCCATGGGAACAACAGCACAGAAAAATCAGGGGGAAAATACTATCCTGGAGAGAACTCTGCTGTGGAAATTTTGGTGAGAGTTTTCAGATCTAAGAGAGGAAGGGAGGCTGCAGGTTTGCAAATGGAAGCTCCTGTAGCTGACAGGTTCTGAGGAACAGTCTGACTTAATGGGAGCTCTGGGAAATGGCCATGTCCCAGGCCTTTTGCCTTTCTAGGTCCTGAAAGCATCAAGTTGCTGCAAGCTGAGAACAGCAGTACTGGGTATTACTCTTGTCAGCAATGTCTCCCTGTTTCTTGGCTTCTGACCTGAACTGGGTTTTATATTTGGTTTCTGTAAGTAGGGTTGTATTGTGTCATTCCCTGTTTTTGTTTCAGGGAAGGATGTAATCTCATCAAACCCCAGCTTTCTATTAACCTGTGTTGGCAAACTCCGTACTTCCAAATTTCTCATGAAGCCAGGGAAGCCTCATGTTTCCCAGGATTTAATTGTGCCTATCAAAAACAGCAGTCACAGTAAAACACAGGCTCCCAGGAGCGTTCCTGCATGACAGGCCATTCTTTTCCAGCTCTGCTGTGGCTTGTCACTATGCTCATCTGCGCTCAATTGAGCAGTGTCCAAAACACATTCAAACAAACAAACAAATACCAAAACTCAGCAGAAATAAAATAAAATAACTAAATAAATAAATTAAAAAAAAAAAAAAGTAGGTGAGGGAGGAGAGGGAGTAAACAGCTTGGTGGCAGCTTGTATAGGTGCGTAGATGTAAAGGTGCAAGTGTTCATGGGCCAGGGGGGAGTGGAAACACAGGTGTGTAGAGAGACAGGTTAAATTTGCTGGGCTGTGGAGCAGACACCCGACAGAGACTGTGTCATTACACTGTAAATTGACACTGCTGAAGAGACCAATGGACTGACACCAGAGCTGCTTGACTTTAAGACAGTAAGCCCTGATGGGTGCCAGGGCTCTACTCTGAGCTTTTTGCAGCAGGGAGAGTAAAGAGATAGTTGAAAGAAAATGCATTTTGCATGCCTTGACATCCTTACCTGTTAAAGCACAGCTTATGTGTGTCTGCTGGAGTTTATAAAATGTTTGTGAATGTTTATAAAACCCAACAGTTCATTATACATGCTGTGAGGTGTGTGCATGAGCACTTCAGAGGGTGAAGCAATCTTTGCTCCCCCTCTGGGCTATCTGGGGACGCCCTGTCACCCTGGAATAGGGCGAGGGATTGCTTTGTCCAGCTGAAGAAAGGTGATAATGTTTCATATTTGTTCTGTGCTATTGATTTTAAGTAAACTAATCTCTGTTTAGAAGTAGGAAACAAAACAAGGTGAGAAAAGGTTTCCTGAAAATATCTGAAGTATCTGTATACTGATGAAAATGTGAAATGTGGAGGATTTTTGCAGCTGTCGCCTGAATGACCCCAAATCAATTAGCTGTGGAATTGGCCATTGATCTTTTCCTCCCTTTAATTAAAAAAAAGATACTTAATCCATTTTGATTTCAAAACAATCCCAAATCAGAAAGTGAAGGATGGTAGGGGAGGAGTGGGAATGGCACATGGCAGTTGTGTAATCAGAACTGCCTCTTTCCCTAAGAATACTTTTAGTTTGTTATGAACTTTCATTTTTTTGGTGGAGGGAAGAGTATGAAAATAATTTCTTGCCTGGCTTTTATTGCTGTCTTAGTGGAGAGAGACAGCAGAGAGAGAGATGGTCAATGTGCCTTATGGATGTCCACTTAAAAAGTGTATTGCATTGCTCTGCCCTGGGATAAACTTCTCTGTTGTAGTTTTCATTGTTGCTGTTTTATGCTTCCTTTCCATACTGGTATTTCTGTCTAGTTATCCTTTCCTGTGGTTGCCTTCTGCCCATTCCCCACATTTCTTTCCACCAGCAGTCCCAGCAGTGGTGACAAAGAACAGAAGCCAAACTGGCTGCAATTGGTTGTGTCTCAGGATGGCCTTCCACAGCTTGGTTATGTGTGTCCTCCACCCAGTGCATTACAGCTGGGACTCTAGAGCTCAGAGTGGACAAAATGTTCCACAACTACTTCATCTGTTGCACTTAAAACCTATCCTACTTCAAGTGATAGCTCCCCACATCCCAGCTTGCTTTAAGCAAGAGCAAGGGAATGCTTAGTTCAAGTGAAAGACCCAGAAGAGGCCACTTCTCAATCTTTCCATAAGATGCCAATGAATAGACTGCCTCAGAAAATGTATTCTGGGCTCCACGACTGAGTGCTTTAATTTTGGGGTGGAGGCACACATAAGAATGAGACTGATTCTCTGCTTCCAGTGCAAATTCCTTCATAATTGAGCTGCTATTAACAACTCCAGGGCGGTGCACTGTGTGTTTTTATGGACCAATAATAGATGTCTAGGGTGATTGGAGGCAATCAGCCGTCAGCCTAGAATTTTACAAAGCCCCAGATGTGTAAAATGATAGGCCACTGAAGGCTTCCCTTCTCAGACTTCACAAATCCCCATGCTCCAGGAGAGCAGGCCAGCTGCTAACTAATGGGGAACAGGCAAGAGATCTGTGGCTGTGACGTTCCATATGATCTAGACCACTGCCAGCTGAATCAGATGGGTTGTCCTGATGGCTGTGGCACATAGTGTCCAGCTGGGGTTAATGGTACCAATTGGAGTGGTAGGGAATGGTATGGACCAAGCGGACCATGGTAGAGGTGGCAATGGTCTGGCAGTCCCTTGCAGTGGCAAAGAGAGTTTGTGTGTTTGAAATGTGTCAGTTTTGCTAGAACAGGGTATGACTTATTGCAGAGGTGGGGCTTGTGGCCAGTCTGGGCCCCTATATAAATGTATTTTCCATACTCCTTTTCAGGGCTGGGTATAACAACTGAACCTGTACTGGAGGTGAGCCCTGTTATGCAAGAGTAGACTTGATTTCATTGCAACTCTCACGGGTCCTGGAGCACAGCCATGCCAAATGGTGTTGAATTTGGAGGTGCTTTCTATGCTAAAAGCAGTCTTTGTGGCCTGGCAATGCCCAGCATAAATCAGGACATTTCTTTCTGGTGCCCAGGAATGGGCCAAATATGTTGCTCTCTCCTCTCTGTGTTCAGCAGCCATGAGTTCACACAAATCTGGATGTATATGGGGAGCTCAGTGGTGGTGTTCAGGGTCACTGGTGTCCTACAGTGTGAATGGGCAATATGTGCAGCACCTTGGACAAGCAGGGTCCTGGGCAGAATCAGAGTCCTAGTGCTGCTGCCCCGCTGCTTCTCAAAAAGCCCAGATGCGTTCATTGTCTAACAGGCAGTGAGCCTTTTGACTTTGCACCCATCTCATAAATAGGAGAAATGATGGATGCTAACATAAAAAAGATTTAGCTGATGGAGGGAGCAGCATGGGGAGGCATTTAACGTTTCTCAAGTGAGAAATCACTAGGTAAAGAGGAGCAAACTGTTCTTGAAAATGGATGCTGAAGTGTTTAAAGCCAGAGGAGAAATTCAGATCAAGGCATTCTCCATTTTGGAAGTGCAATGAAGACAAATTTCCAATACTTTAATAAAGAGGAGTCTATTAACCATAACCTAAGCTTACCAAGGGCAACCAGTGGTGCTAGAGAGGTATGAGATGGATAACTTTGCAGTCGCTCCCAGAATTGATATTGCACAGTCTTGTTAGATGCAGCACTAAGACATTCCATTCCTGGCAGCGCTTTACTTCATCCAGGAAAGGGCTTGTGTCTCTGTTGCTTCATGCTTTCTTTTGTATTCCCAGCTGAAATCAGGTTTCAGGTGAGACCGTGGGGATATCAGAACAAGAGAGGTTTCTGGTGCAATACATGCTGAGAAGTTACGTGAGATGAGGGATGAAAATGAGTTATGAAAAACATACCTGGCTCAGTGCTGGGTTCCTCTTGTTGTTGTGTTTAGAGATGTAGGGTTTTCCGTGTGAAAAAACATAGCTGCTGAATTAGAGGCTTTAATACTATTAAGAGTCTGGTTAATTAAGAAGGCTCCCAGATCTGATGTTAGGCCCATTAACCTTTAGGGTGGTGTTGACTGGGATTTTTCCTCTTTTGGCTCTTTTCCTTTCTTTTTTTTTTTTTGTCTCTTGGCAAAAATATTTGCTCAGTGTAGAAAACCCCCATTTTCTGTGGCATATACTGTAGTTTGTAAAGTCAAAATTTTGTTTGAGATTGTAAGTTGCTATGTTTCCCCTGCGGCTACCTGTAGCAGTGGAAATTGTGATTGGAAGAGAACTCTGGTCGGAAGGCAGCAAAGAAGTGCCTGTCAGTCGAAGAGGAGGAACAGAGCAAAATGAAACCTGTGCTGGTCCCTTTAAGCCATAAAAATAGATAAAACCATAAACCTGAGCCCATTATGGATCTACAGTAAATGTGCTGATAAATCAGAGGCAGCTGATAATGTAAGAGTAAAGCATGTTTGCAATACAATTGCCACACGATATTAAAAGATAAGTGTCCATTTATAAAGCAAGGATGAAGCAGTCCTGGATACCTTGAAGATCACCTTGTAAAACTGCTAGGTGAAAGGAAAGGGTCGAAAGGAAGTGTTTGAGACACTGGAAATATGTAACAGAGGGTGAACTGCTTTTGCTTGTCCAGCAAGGCAGGCCTGAGGAATGGGGAATCTGAGCTGATCTCTCCAATTTGCAGTTCCAAACTGTCTTTGAGGTGAAGGGTCCTACCAAGTGAGAAGGACAATGGTTTGCCTGCAATGCTGCCAGATTGAAACTGTGCCTAAAAAGTACTGCAAAGTCCTCATAAAGCGTGTGGTAAATATAAACATCAGTTGTGATTGTGATAAGATGAAATGAAAGCAGTAACTAACAGCCAGGATTAACAACTAGAAGTTTCGTGTTGCTCTATAAACCTTGGGCCAGGCAGTGAAGCAGTGATGAGGGCTGCGTAATTACAGCCATAAAAGTGCAAGTGTTCTCAGCACACTGAGAGCAGAGGAGTCAGATAAATTCTGCTGAGCTTGGCAAGCTGTTAATTTGTTTCATGTCTGTAAATTTCCATCCTGTGAGCTGCATCCTCACTTGGTACCCTCACTTACTTAGCTTAGAACCAGTCTGCGCAGTGGAGTTCTGGGGACTTGCTTCCAAGACGACGACTGCTGCCAAAATGAAAGCTGAAGTAACTACGTTATTCGCAGGATCATAGAATTGCTTAGGTTGGAAAGAACCTTTCAAGACCACTGAGTCCAACCATCAACGCTAACAACAACCATCACCAAACCATATGTCTAAGCACTATGTCTACCATCTTTTAAATACTGCCAGGGGTTGTGACTCAACCACTTCCCTGGACAGCCTGTTCCAGTGCTTGATAACACTTTCACTGTAAAAATTTTTCCTAATATCCAGTTTAAACCTCCCCTGAGGCATAGATCTGAAGGCTGGATGGGGTCATTATGAATTTGTATCCTGCCCTCCACCAGTAATTCAAGTCTTGAAACTTTACCCAGCAATTTTTGCATCTAGCCCATGGCTCCTCATTTAGTCAGTATGCATCCTTTAGCCGGCTGGATGCAGACCTCAGGTGACAGTGGTTCTACTGCGTCCTGGATGAAGTTGCCAAGTGGGTGACTGTTAGATATGTTTAGCTGTCGGTGTTGACCTGTGTTCTGGGGTTTTTTTTTGGAAATGGAAGAATTCATACTTCTCAGTAACTTTTATAACACACATTGAAATAATGTAACAGAGGCAAGAGTTTTGGTCTACATTTTCCTTTATAAGATATCTTTTCCAGAACTCTGAAGGGCTTTTTTACTCTTTTGTGAATCATACTTTCTTTCTTCTTCATCCTCTATCTGGAAACACAGATACAGGATATGTTGCAGTTTAAAAGCACTGCTTTGTTCCTATCTGGTATTCCTATGGCTGGAGAAGAAACATTTTGCCTGAAGTTTTTATAGCAGGAGATTGCTTGGGGTTTGGGGTTTTCTCTTTTTGTTTGCCTGTTTATATTTGAGTTTATTGCTTCTGTAGTCAAAAATTCATCTGAAGGCAGCCAAAAGTTTTGCTGAAAACTGTAAATCTGCGGAGCAGAGACAGAAATATTTTTGATAAGCTCTTTACTCTCTTCTATCGCCTTTCTGTTTCTCTCATGGTTTGCAAACACTGTCTATTAGAAGAGTGAAATAACTGGGTTTTCCTCTCTTAATCCAGTCGTTTTGCCAGTCTTTGAGGTGGGCAGGCATATTATCAGACAAAGTAAATAGCTCATTAATAACGTTGACAACACTTGCTAATGACCTTGAGTTCTTCTGGAGGAGATGGAGATTGAAATGCTGCAGCAATTGATCCCTGCACTAGTTGTTCTTGTCTAATCTGCTCTAGGACACTGCGTAGTGGTTAAGAACACCTAAGAGAAATGCCTTGATCAAATAAGAGTCATGTCCTCTTCCTCATCTTTTATGATCACAAGGTGTGATTGGCCTTGTATTGGATGTCATGTCACGGCCTGATGATAGGCACGCGGAAGGTATAGGCCTGGAGACCATCTCCAGTGCCATTGCATCCACCCCATCTTATGTTCACTGGTCATCTTGGAAGGCTGATCCAGAACAACCAGACATTGAGATAATATGCAAAACCATGAGGAGAGCCTGTGCTTTGTTTACCGCTGTGGGAAGACAAACTGTTTCTTTCAAATGCCCTCGGTTTCTTCCTGTAAGTAATAGGGATAGTAGCTCCCTTCTCCTTAGTAACTTAGAAGTTGGAGGGTGTTATAAGCTTTAGAAAACATAGACTCTAATGCATATGCATGAGGAGTTGACAAGCATCTCTTGATCTGATTAGACATGTTTTGAGCAGATGGATGGGCTAGCTGACCTCGGAGGTCCCTTCCAACCTAAATTGTTCTAAAATTCTATGAATATGAGTCACTTAAGGCTGTGTTGTTATTTTAACATGTTTGCATGTTTTTATTCTGCGGCTGACAGTTGTATTTGCTGGATTCACTTAAGCAGCTGGCTTGACATTTTTAAGGGCTTCAACTTATTTTTTTCAAGTGCCTTAGCAAACCGATAAAGAACAATTTAAAAACCAGCTAACTTACATAGTGGAGTCCTGCCCCATGCCAGCTAATAAAACGACCAAGGTGCTTAACCTGAACCAATGCTGCCTGAAACACTGAAACAGAGGAAACCTTTGAGATCTAGGTTGGTCTCCTTTTTCTTCAATTCAAATCCAGAGCCATGTTGCTGTTGTATGTGCACTGGTTCAGGCTCCAGCCCCAAGGTCCCTCTTCTTCAGTCTCCTGAAAAGATCATCTTGTTTATTTGCCCCTGACTTTTTTTTCTTCAGAGGTAGCCTACAAGTGGTTTAGATTGTGTTTGTATCATAATGCTGGTCTTTCTAAAATGAAGAAGGGGATGGTAGTTTTGCTTTTCAGATCTACCAGACTAACTCCTACCCAGCATTCACCCCACACCAGTCCCAGCACTTTGAGAGAGAAAATAGAACAAAAATCCCCAGGAACTGGAAAGCTCATGTGTTGAGATAAAGACAGGGAGATTGCTTACTAGTTAGCATTGCAAACAAAATAGACTCAAATTTATGAATATTAATTTAGTGTGACTTGTGACTTGTCTACGTCACCTGCCTCCCAGAGCAGTCTTGGGAGGATGGACCACGAGGGGTCATAACAACTCCTCTCTGTTCCTCATTCCTCCTCACACTTTCCTGCTGCTCCTGCATGGGTCCTCTTCATGGGCTCCAACCTTCATGAAAAATCTGTTGCAGTGTGGGTTACTCCATGGGCCACAGTTTTTGTCAGGAGAACCTGTTCCAGTGTGAGGTCTCCACAGGCTGCAGTTCCTTCAGGGGATAGCCACCTGCTCCAGTGCTGGGTCCCCCATGGGCTGCAGTTTGGATATCTGCTCCAGCTTGGTCCTCATCATGAGGTGCAGGGAAAATACCTGCTCCACTAAAGTCCCACATGCTACAGGGGAATATCCCCTCTGGTGCCCAGAACACCCTTGAGGTGAGCCTGACCAGCCTGTCATTCCCTCGGTCCTTCTTGCCTTTCTTGAAGATAAGAGTGCCACCTGCTTTCTTCAGTTCCTAAAACACTAATGTTTGTTGTGGATAGAGTATGGTGTGAGGGGCATGTATCCTCCATGCCTGGATTTCCTGGGTTGAACTTCTGTGTCTTGTTCTTCAGAGCTTATTCAGAAGAAAGTGGTTCAATAATTTAAACATGGATGAAGCTATCTCTTTCTGGCAGGTCTGATCTCCTCTGCCTTTTTTTTTTTAGTGTTCAAGATCTACTACAAATTAGCTTCTCTAGGGAATATTTGCCTTAGCTTCACTCAGAAAACTTGCTTGTTGAAAGAAAGAAACTCTGTAAATAATCCTTCAGCTCAGGCACCCTGGCCAAGTGCCTTATAGCATTTTTCTCTTAGAATTTAATTTGTTCCAGTGATTTAAAGTACAGCATTCACACTGAGCTCAGAAGCCTCTGTGCTTCCTTTCATCACTGTCTTTATCATGATCAAATGAGCCCTTATGGTGTACAATGAGACTTCTCTGCATTATTAATAACAATCCAGACCTATAGAGATCCTGTTTGTTTCTGGCAGGGGAAATCTATCTGTGATGGCTCCGGAGCAATTGTGGCCCTTTGTGCTTGTAGGTGAGCATCAGTCAGTTTTATACACACTGCTGTTTTCCACAGCCCCTGCCACTTCAGCCAGCCAAGAACAACACAATAGGAAGAAATGTGTTTTTCAGCTTGGCTGAATCTGGAGCCTTCGGGAGGTGTCAGTGGGCTGTTGCAGGCAAAAAAGTCTGCAGTGCAGTTGCTTTGGGTAGTACCTGTCGTTCAGACAGCTAAAGACACTTAATTAGCCCTCTGCTTTCTTTATGAGCGTTCTATAAATCACTTTCAAACTGGAAATGTGGGCTGACTCTCAGGCCAATTGGCCGGCAAATATCTGAGGAAGATTTGCAGGGTCTTTTCACAAGTAATCATGCTCAGTCTCAGTAACTGAAGTATGCAGGTCTTTTTGCTGTGTGCATATATTAATGTTTCATCTACTACTTGCAAGAGAATTGTGCATTAAAAAGCTATTGTCCTTCAGGGGTATTTATCATATTTTCAGGTTCTTTTTCTTTGAGATGTTGAAAAAGCCATCCCAGCCTGCAGGAGAGACTACTGCTGCTGCCTATTAAGTATACAAAGCCATACAGTGGTTTAAGACTTTCATGCATGATAGATTTCACAGGCTGAATTAAGTAAAGAAGAAATAATTTTCCTTCTGTTTTCCCCGTTTCAAAATGTAATGTTTTTACTTCTAATGTTTTTCTCTAATGTGAATATTGTTGGCTAGATTTAAAACTGAGCAAGAAATGAGTTTGAATATTGTTGGCTAGATTTAAACTGAGCAAGAAATGAGTAAAAATAAATGAGACCTGTGTTAAAGTGATGGTCATGTTCAAAAAGTCCACTGTAAACATTTTGTTGAATTTTTAGTCAGAATTCTGAAAGTATGGAACAACACCTAGTTTCAGTGTTGTGAGCAGTACATATTATGTTTCTGAGGGAAGATCTGTATCACATGTTTTAGAAGTCAAAGGGCTGACTATAGAGCAGTTGTTTGGTCTCAGGAAGTATGATTAAAAAAAGGATTTCATCCAAGTGATGCTTAAGGTTGCAAGTGTGCAGGTGTAGTTTGCTTCATTGTACCACACCGCTGCCATTTCAACCCTGCTGATCCATATGCAGGAATAACATCCTGACCATCTCCATGGACAACGTTTCCACACTGTGTGATTTAGAATCTAATTTCTGGCAGCTCCCACCCAGCCTCCTCCTGATGGACTACCCTGCTACCTGCCCAGTCCTGATGAAATTCCTGCCTGAATCATGTGGACAGAGATAAGGCAACGTTTATTATTGTTATAAGGTAATGTCAGAAGTTTAGTGTTGGTTTCTTTTTTTTTTTAATAAAGCCTCTAACTAGGTCTCCCACATAATAGAGATATTTTCTACACGTGCCCCAATGTGGTGACTTCATTGTTCACCAACAATGAAGGCCTGATTATGATGAAGATGTGATGCCTGATAATTACTGCAGGGCAGCAAGCATGTTTGTTTCTGCAGATCCCACTGCAATTTAGCCTTCCTTGAGACAGTAACTGTTGTCGGTGTCTGCTGGAAAACATGGCCTGCATAAGTAATGCTGACTGCAGCCTGAGCGCTGGAGGGAAAAATGAGAGAAAGATATGGATGGCAGACAGCTTAGTATCCAGCAGAAGACTGATGAGGAAGGGCCAAGCAAGAAAGCTTCATGAAGAGCTTTGGCCCTGGATGTGCTCTTAAGACGAACTGCCAAACCTTGGGCATGGTCTTCTTGGTAGCAAAGTTCCTCTGCTGTTTCACCTGTTCTATTGTCCAGCTCTATGACAGGGAGGTTAACTCTCAAATATTTGCAGAAATAGCCATTTGGCCATATAATGCCCATTTTTCCTTTCACTTCCAGTCATTTCATTTCAGCCTCCTCTGGGCTGTTTCAAGTAAACTGGGGCCAGTTTGGAGCAGTGATTACTTGTGCTGCTGGAGATCTCATTCAGCTTTGCTGTGTGTGTTGCACAAAAGGAGAACTGTTGTGCTATTTTCACGCTGACCTGCAGACTCTTGGGGGAGCCAAGGGCCCAGCAGGATGACACAACCCAGAACTTTGGTGAGATGATTGGGTGATGCTATGAAAAATCATCTTGTTCTTTTAAATGTGTTGATAACCAGCTTCCTTATTCATAAAGTGTCCCAATTCTGTAAAGAGGAGCTCTGAGGTCCCAATTTCCCTTATGTCATTTTCTCTGGCAGGATCCAGGAGCAGTCTATTGCATCCAGAAGGCCTACACAGTGGAATGGAAGGCTCACCTTGCATATAGGGAACCTAAAGCCTTGTTCTCTGCAGCACCTGAAGAAGGAGAGAAGGCTGATCCCCAAGTAGGGCCATCCATGTGGGAAGATGGATGTCTCCTCACAGCTGAATTGTCACCTAGCAGAAAGGGGCAACATCCCGGACAACAGGAGCAGGCAGACTCTGTGTTGGAAGGTGACCAAATACACCATCCTGCCTGCCCTGTAGCTGGTTCTGCTACCTGCAGCAAGAGTGTCACTTTTCCACTTTCCTCATGGCCTTGAAGCAAGCAAAACATTTCCTGAAGGGCATATAGATATGAAGAGTGTGTTGGAGAAATGAAGCCGAAAAGCTGGATGGCAGCATGGAGTGACATAAGGGACACTTAACAATGTGCAGAGTCTAAGTTTGTGGTGCATCCTTCAGAAAGCTTCCTGCCTGCATTTTCAGCAAGGAGCTGCAGCTCTCTTAGTGAAGGCTTATAGGTTGCTATTTCCCTTCTCTTTCCTTGCTGTATTTCTTTTGTTTTACTCTTCTTTTTCTTTTCCTTAAAAAAGCAACAAAAGCAAAGAAAAACCAAAATTTTCAAAGTAATTAATTCTGGCAGTCTCAAGATAGCACTGCTAAACTCACCTTGGCAAGCTCTGCTCGGTTAAAAGACACATTTGGCAGCTCCTTGCTGCTTTTCTTAAGGAAAGTCTGCCCTTTTTGGTTTGTTAAGCACCTAAAATGCCTGGGTGAGTTTACCAGGCTATCTTTTAATGATCCCAATAGAGGCTGATGCTACTTTTTTCAAGGCATGCACTGCCCACCTCCTAATTGGCAGCAGACAATTGACATGCAAGTGTCTCATTTGGGGGAAATTGCAAAGTAGAATGGTTACGATGCTGCAAATTAGAGGGAGGTAGCACAGCCCATTATTCCCAGTCTGGCTTGTGTGACACAGGGTGTTGCTGAGGCTTGAATATCACTGAGACACTCCAAATGAAATCTGCTCTTCTCCCCTGCCTGCAGCAAGGAGCTGTGCATCAGAGGCTGGGTCTGGTCTGCAGACTCCGTATGGTCACAGGGCTGTGTCAGCTGGATACGGCCTTTGCTCACCATCTTGGCTCTCCATTAGGAGGGAGTCCTTGAAGCTGAAGGGCAGTGCTCAGAAGAAATGAGGATGCATACAGTGAGGGCCAGGGCCTGCCATAAAGCTCTCAGCAGCTCAAGCCATCTGAGCCTCTCTGGTAATGCTCTCCCCTCCCCATCCCTCACCCCCTAGAGAGATTTGGTAGCTCTTTTTCACCCTGTTTTTGACTTTTCTGTTCTTTCTTGATCTCCAGATGCCAGAAGGCTGTGTAGTATTCCAGGACTGGTCTCTTAATCACAAGCACAAAAAGTCACACGTGGTCTATTGGTAGACAAGGATTGTGGCTCTGTGCCAAATCCTCATGCTGAGAGGTCACATTCAGTCCCATGGCCATTGTAACCCCTGTTTTGGGGTACAGTCCCTGCCCTGCATGTGTCTTCTTGCTGGACCTGTGACTGTGTATTCAAGCCAACTCTGTGTGAGTAGTCCCTTCTCCCCCAGTGTCCCAGACAGCTTGGCATGGCATCTTATCAACATCTCTCTCTGCTGAGCTGATGGAGTTTGCATCACCTGTCAATTTTATCTGCAGCGACTCCCAGAGCACAGCTGAAAGCAGCAAACCATTCCAGGCATAGTCTTGCTCCTCACTGGAGCTGTTCCTGTTCAGTGCTACCTCCCCTTGACTGGTTACTGCTTGGTGTCTGTCAGATGGGCAGTTCTAAATCTGTTTAGTTCATGCTATATTGATGCTATATAGTGCAATTTTTTTACAACCAAATGTCATTTGATACTAAGTCAAAACCCCTCAGAATATGTAAGCCTATTACATCTGGACAGTTCCCTTTATCAACCAAATTTGTAATCTCATCACCGACTGAAATCGGGTTTGTTTGACAAGCCCTATTTTCCATAAAACCAGATTGATTTACCTTCCCTTGTATTCCCTTCTTTAATTCTTCAGAGAATGGCTCCTGCACAGAGATTTCTACAATGTTGTCCTGGATTGATGTTACATACCTCTTTCAATGTGCTTGTGCTTGTGCAATGTTGGCAAGACATTACTTCCCTGCAAGGCTGCTGGGCAGGCTGGGCTGCTCTGTTATGACAGAAGTAATTTCTCAGAAACCAGACTCCCCTGTTGTACCTCAGGGCAGGGAAGTAAAGGATCCCATGGGAGGCAGTTTGAAGAGCAAAGGAACATAGGAAAGGTGACTGGTCTTGAAGTACAGCATCCTCCAGGTGAGAGAATGAGCCATCCTGATGTTAGGGCATAGGACACCTCCCACCGAGGCACTGGAAGCCAGGTGGCTCCTCACAGAGCAGGCAAAGCTCTTTACATCTCCTAATGAGTTCCATATCCCTAGGCAGTAATCCACCTCATGACACCCAGAGATGGTTGCCCCTCTGCCCATGGGGCTGATGACTCTCCTGTGACAGCCCTGGGAGGAACGCGAGCAGGGTATCATTTGGTGTTTCCTATCTGCCGCTCCTCCTTTGTGAGCTGGAGGTGAGATTTTGTCACAGAACCTATGAACTGATACTTAGAAAGGCAAGCAGACACATCAGGAGACCGGCTTAGCTAAGTGGTGGAATTATGATCTGACCTATTTCATGCTCTCCAAAAATGGAAAGGAACCAAACTGAAGCCAGCTGTTGTGGAAATTCAGAGATGTGTTTTTCTAGCACTGAGCACCCAGGGGCTTTGGGGTGGGATGGGAACAATGGGTGGCTACTGCACTATAGACGACTCATGTGACTGCTCTTCAGTCTCTTTAGACTGCTCTTTAGTCTCCTGGAGTGGGTGAACCAGAAAAACACAGATGAAGGTGTTCACATTGATGGGAACTAAGGTGTTAAATACAGCTTCTTATCATCTTTACCTTTGTCACGTGCCCAGAAAAAAGCCAAACCACTCACATTAGCAGTGAGGGTGGGAAGCCAACCTTGAGGAGACCTCCTTCTAAAAGCTGTCAATAAAGATTACCTGTTGAAATGTCTCATAGATAATCTGTTCCCTGCCTGGCTGCCGGTTGATGTCAGCACAGGGAAGATCACAGTGCTTTCAAAAGTAATACCCCAATCAATGCCGACTACGCACCGGTCTGATACAAGACAGCTTTGATAAGCAGTAGCAATTGGGCAGTTTGCACTCTGTTACTGTATAGACTTCATCTGTGACTGTGTCTTTTTTCCTGGCTTTCCCTGGAAATCCCTTGTTAACCTGACCTATTCCAATTCGCTATTTTCTCCACTTGTGATATTCTCCTTTTGGATTACTCCTCAAGCTACATAAAAGCCAATGTTGGGATAATGCCTCCCAGTGCTGAGCAGGGAGCTTGCCTTCCTTGCTGTGCTGTCAGTATTTAAAAGGATGAAGAAGGCTCATGCAGCAGCTCAGATACTGATGCATGGCACAGCTGCTTCAGTGGAGAAGCTTCTCACTGTCCTTATTGTTCCTGCCTGCAGTCTCCTGTGACTAGATGTGATGGCTGCAGGGCAGGTAGGTATGTTCATCTTTCAAGCAGAGAAGAGGAAAAGATGCAAGAGGAAAAGATGCTGTGAGGGAGGTGGAAATTGACTCAGGAGACTGCCTGGGGGTGGCTTTGTGTTGGTTTTTGGTGGTGGTTTGTTTTTGTTGTGTTGTTGTTTTTTTTTCCAGAATGAGGTCTTATTTACTTATCTTATTTACTGGAATGGTTTTGTATGCTATAACCCTTTCTTGTTGCTAGTGGGCTGCCAGAATTTCCAGATATGCAGCTTAGGGAAGGAGAAAGGCTCAGAGTAGAGGAGACATTAGGGGGCAGCATCTTGTAGCAGAGCTGTCCTGGTTCTGGAACTGGTGTTCATGCTGGAGTCAAACACTTCTGTTATTCACCATCACCTGTAACCTGATCAGGTGGGATGTGTCCCAGACCTGAATGCTGATAGGATCCCCTTTTAAGAGGTTCAGCCAACTTAAATGGAGAGGGTCTGCCTTGAACAGGTGATCTTGGCCATGCTTCTTGGAGGGATGAGAGGAGTTTGTGCCCCACAGCTGCCTCCTCTCACAGGTGAGGAGTGATGGGTGGCTTACCCTGCATTAGTCAGAGGCAGCTGAATGCGATGTGGTGGAGGTTGGTACAGACTCATCCCCAGTTGACCTCTTCAGCAAATAGGAGATGTCACAAGGAGCTGGGAAGCAGCAGAGCTTCCCTCAGGGCACAGGGAAAGGCTGGAAGTGAGGAAGACTGCAGAAGACACCCAGTCTGCAGGGTGAGACATAACCTGACTGTGACTGATTGCTCTCCACCACTGATGAACACAGCCTAAATTACTGTCAGACAGTTTATATTGATGATGCTGAGCTCAGTTTTAATGACCTATGCATCCAAATGTGGGCAGCAGCTGCAAACACCAGAGGTAGAGGATGTTTGAGAGGAAAACGTGCCACCAAGAGCAGCTAAAATTGGGGCAACTTCCCCCAAGGCACGAGACCAGCTATGCTCCCCTCTTCTGCAGGAGCTACAGTGCTGTGGTTTGAGTCTGCTACCTCAGCCCGGGGCTTTAAAAACCCATTTTCACTCTTGCTTGTGGATGTTGCTGAAAATCACCGGTCAGCAGTGCCTCCAGCTCTTTAACCCAGTTGTCATGTACCCATCTACTTCCGGGTTTCTCTCCTGGCCTCGTGACCTCCTTGTGACCTCCCACTCAGGAGAAATCTACCCCATGGGAAGAAGGAAGTTGGAGGGAGGGGAACAGACTGATGCCTGTGGGTAGCACCTCCAAAACCACTTGCGTTCAGCTTCAGAAGTCCTGATCGTTCATTTTTTGGACACAGTAGCTGTAACTTTAGCCACCTTCCCCAAAGACTGATTTAGGAAATGGAGCTGCAGGTGAATTACATTCCTTGACTGACCATCCAAATCATTAGTCATCTCTGTTGTTAAAATGCTTTGTGCCTGTCTTCAGCCAGCCCTGGTAGACAAGTACGTCAGAGCTGGGTGTCACCACCACAGGGAACACAGCTTTTCTCCTTAGCCTTCAGGCAGTGGGGGGAGGCCTGCAGCAACCAGGCTGTGTTTTATGGTGATATCCATGTCGATATAGATACCTAGATGTCTGTAGTATTTATACCAGATCTACCACCAAGTGCTCTTCACACTGCTGCCGATGCATAGTAACTAATATCTCTTAAGTGTTGTGTCTGCTGTAGTGACACTGTAGTGACAGGGTCTGCTCCTTGCCATGTTCACGCATGGCAGCTGTACAACCAGGGTGAAAGGATAGCAGGACTCCAGCTAGCCTGTGTTAGCAAAGATAACCCCATCACCTCACCTGGTGCCTCAGCCAGCTCTCGCGATATATCAGCCAAACACCCTTGTCACCTATCTGGAACTGCTTACACAGGTCTCATTGGAGATGGAAAACTGATATAAATTTCCTCTGAATGAGGCTTAGCTAATTTGCAGTGTCGCATGGCATCAGAAAGGCATGGTTTAACCAAAACAACTGCAGTTGTGCTTGTTTTCTTGGCAGCAAACCTGAGAAACTGGACAGTGAAGCAAGTCCTCAACTGAATTTGCCCAACAGGACCTTTATGAGCTTTCATCAGAGAATGGTGGGGAAATATGATTGTGTTCACAATACATTTTGTTATTTTTTAAAGTAGAATTGGTTTGACTGGAAATCTTCACAGCGTGTTTGTGTTTTATGAGTGGTAAAACAGGGATGTAACACTTTGGGGTGATGTTTTACAGCAGTCTGTGTGACTTTGGAGTCTCTGTTTTCCAGGCTCCTGAGACTGAGGCTTCAGTTTCAAACTTCTTGTTTCTGAAAAATGTATCTGTGACTGGTGCCTCCAAGCCCTGTTTACAATGCTGGGGTATTAAATCCTTGGATCCATCACTATTTTGCTTTTCCTGTCTATTCAGAAGAAGCTACAGCCTATCCTAAGCACGTACATAGCACCAAGCACTCGGATCTTGGTGAGTTCTTCAGTCCATAGTCCTCTGTATGGGTCTGACTTACCAGAGGGTTTTGCAGATTTTCATGCAGTTTGAAGTTTTCCAGGAAAATCATGGTGAACTGTTTACTTTCAAGTATCTAGACTTTGAAAATTTATCTAATAGTGAGAACAGGATTACTTGGCAGCTTCAAGGTTGCAGAAAGCTTGGTGGAAGTTAGGGAAATAAGTTATTTTGGCAGGTGTTCAAGAAGTATAACTTTGGGACATAAAGGAACACCACATAAATGACAGAGAAGAAATAGGTAAGGATGTAAAAACTTCTGGGTTTTTTTTTATTTATTTATTTTAAGGATCTGTAGAAGGCAACTTTCACAGTTCCTTTGCGATACACTGCGTATTTTGTTTGGCTTTTGCTGCTTGTTCATCTTCACTTCAAGCCATATCCTCCATAATTTCATTTCCCTGTGTCTTTTCATTTTTTTTCCTTTAAGAAGCAAAGCATGAAGGAATCAGTATAAAACCAATCCTCCTTATCTCAGGAACTTCTTCAGCCCCAAATTTTTGAAAATACGGCCCCTTAAGACTCCTTTATTATTTAAAAATAAAGTGAAATAACCTGACAGAAAGTCAAATTTTAGTTTGAAATTAAGTTAGGAAATTAAATGCCACTTTTTGGGCTAGTTTTTCAGCCGGTTTAAACTGCTCCACCAGAGTCAGAGGTATGCTAATTAGCAAGAGCTGAAAAGCTCTCTCTGCATAAAACCACATCATGCTGTTAGCTGAATTTTTAAGCTAACTTTGTACTTTTTGTTTCATTAGCTAAAAATACGTACATATATATATCTCCATACATATATACACAGAAAGGGAAACTATTTCAAGAGAATAAATCAATTTCTCTGTAGCTCTATCATATTCAAACAAACCCCTATGTATCCTTGGAGATAAGATTGCCTCCTATGACTGGATTTTTACAAAATAGTGTTGGGATGGATAGCCATTATCTTACAGAGTAAAAACACTTAGCACAAGTGCATGGAAATAAACCCAACCATTTCAAAGTCCTCTGCAAGTGTGGGCTTTGGAATTTGCAGTGTGTTGGATATAAGGATGGTCAGAAGCTCCCTGAAATTTTTGCCACAGAACTGATGGCTGGAGAGCAAGACCGCTCTCCCAGTGCCTGGTACTTGGTGGTTTATGCAAAATTCCCAGAGCCCTGCTATTACTTGACTGTCTTTACACCTCCTTGTTTGTTTGCACTTCCTGAATAATGGTAACTTGTGTTCTTGAGTGACGGCAAAGAGGCATTTCTTATTTATGGCATGTATTGCTCACAGGTGGGCGTGCAGCAGAGCACCTATCCTATGGGTCTGGGGTTGGCAGTAGGAATGCAGGAGATAAAAGGCAGGGAAGAGAGCACGAGCCAGAGAGTGGGGACTCCTATGCAGGGCTTTTAGCAGCAGGCCTGAGCTTACTTTGCCATGCTCAGCATTGCCTGATGTGTGTTAGTGCCTCATCCAAAATGAGACAACTGTGGAAGAGCCTCTAGTACTGCAGTTTGGTGGCAGGAGCATTAAACTGGTACGAGCCCTGCTGAGGCTCTCTGGAGCCTTTAAAGGCACCAAAGTACTTGTCCCAAGGACAGACTGCAGGCTGTGCCCTTGGTCCCTCTCCTCTTTCTGTCCTCCTTTGAGCATAACCCTTAGAGCCTCCTCTTCATCACTTCCTCAGTCTGGGAAGTACTGCTTTGGCTTCCTCCCCAGACATACTTCTCCCCATCTCTGGCTTGTGGAAGGGAAGGCACAGCAAGTGGAGCCTGTTCATCCTCCTTCCTGAGGCCAATGAGAGATGGCAGCAAATGGATCCCTTTCTGAACTGCTGTGCTTGAGTGGCTCATGTAACCCAAGAAAAGCAGGAAGAACCCAAGCCATGAGCTCTCTGGCAAACAGGATGGATGACCATTTAAATACTGCTCAGTGGCAAATGGCTTTCCAGCCAAGTGGAAGCTGCTGAGGAAATAGTCTGTTTTCATAACAGAGGAATATTACTTTTTCATCCGAAGGACAAAAACCTTGTCACTAAAAAAAACCCCAACAAACCAAANGTATGATGGTTGATGCACTCTTGTGTGGAGAAAACTATTTCTTGCCAGGCACTTGTATCCTACAGGTATCATGGTTTGAGAGTTTGGCTCTCTGAGCTCCCTGCTGGTGCTTCCAAAGCTTTCTTGTTTTGTTGCACTAAGCAACAGTGGAGGAAATCAAAAGCCACAGAGGAAGAAAGAAAACAGGATACTGAAGAAAGGAACAAGGTAAAGGAAGAGGCAGAAGTTGCTGATGTTTCGGGTCCTACCTGAAATTCAGAGGGATTCAGCTGACACTCTACAAACAGAAGTGCATTTTTTCCTTCACTCAATTTTTATATTCTCCAGAAGTAACAAATGCTGCAAACAGACAGTTCTTAGTTTTATTGTACATGGTGAATGCATACCACACTCCCATGCTTGTGGAGAAAAATGGAACAGTCAAAGCAGAATCTAGTTATACATTCCAGATGTATCTACTGCTCAGTTCAATATATTAATTACCTGGTACCGTTCCACAACCGCTTTCATCAATAGATGCAAGCAGTGCAATATACAATAAAGGTAAATTGGTCCTCATATGGTTATGCAGATTTGACAACTCCCTAAGCAAACTGTCAGCGAAAGTCCTCTGCAGTGATGAGTTTCCACTCCATTTCTGAAAGGAGCAGGTACAGATGGGGTCAGAGTATTGTAAAGGCTGCCCTGTTCTTAGGAGAAGCTTTGAACCCGTTTTAGCTGTTGAACTGACTCCTGGGTTTGGGTCTGAAAAGAGTGGCTAGAAAGGGAGCCACTGAATTGTCCTTCAGGAAAGATTGTGCTGACTTTGGCTGTGTTTTCCAGTTCTTCCCTAAAATTAAAGAGGCAAGGCTTCTGGGTGTGTTCAGGCAAGCACCGACAGATTTTTACAAGCCTTTCAAATAGTCTGTTAGCCAGCAAAACAAGCTGCCTTTTCTGAAAACTGACAATAAAGAGCAGGAGCCTGTATCATCAAGCGGGTAACACTATTTCTACAATATACTGTGCAATATGTCTTGGGTGCCATCTAAAACTGGGTATGCTTCACAGGAGGCATAGAGATGGGGGACAAGGATGGATGTCTACCAGCTTTCATTCTTCTCATTCGTGATTCAAGTCTTATCATCACACTCTCTGTATTTATTTTCTCCTATATCTAGTCTTCTCGCTACACCCTGGAGCCCCATTCCTAGTTTCAGCTTCTGCAACTGCTGTGGTAAGGGATTTACAGTCCATCCTGCCATGAGTTGGGTCTGCCACAGCCTGGAGGAAGTCACAAGCAGGGAGTGTGCTTGCAGCTCCTTTGATGGAAGAGGATGGGCAGGGGCAGGGGCAGAGGAGCTGGAGGAGCACTCAGCTGCACTTGTAACTTGTGGTCTGTAATGAGCTATGGTGGTGGGAAGAGAGCTGCAGAAAGCAAGAGAGGTGCCAGCTCCACAATCCAAGCAAGCAAACAACAGGGAAAGATGATGTCGCTTACTGAGTCATATAATTTTATGACATCACAAAGCAGTCATAAAAGTGTTTGTCTGGCAGACGGTGCTTCTCAGGTAGGCTCAATGTATGCTCCATAGCGTCTCTTTGTAGTTTGTATTTCACATCAGTGGCTTTCAGTTGTTCTGCAGGAGCATTTCCACAGTTCTGTGGGAAGAAATCCGTAGGTATTTACATTTCCTTCATGGCCAGACAAACCAGAGATTTGTTTTGCTCCAAAGAAGATGCAACTTCTATTTTCTTTCTCTTTGTTCACGTCTCATTAATACTGACAAGAACAAGGAGGACAGATCTGCAGCATTAATACTGCAAACATGAAAGCTCCTGTATTTCTCATTGCAACCTTTATCATAAGAATGGATCCATGCAATGTCAGTTTTTGTTCTCATTACAATCTTTCTCAGAAGAGTAAGTTTTTAATCTATCATGTATCCTGCTAAGAGATAGTGGAATGGCTGTGGACTACTATTTTCAGTGGTCTATAACTTGACCAGCCACTGACCACCTTCAGCTTCCTTGCTGGAAAGAGACAGGAGACAGACAGAGCTGATGAGTGGAGACCATGTTAAACAGGTGATGCTTTGGTGGTGGTGGTGGTGGATTTGAGCCTAAATCAGGGCTGTCCCCAGCCTTTGAAGATGAGAGCGTTCTCTCTTCCTTGAGTGGGACTTATTCTTAAAGAATTTGGTTGTACCGTGGCAACTGTGCAGGCACAGAGCTGCCCTGAATCACTGCAGTACTGAGATGGGATAGTCCTTTGGAGATGGATTCTTAGCTGTCCCAGCAGCACCCAGGGATGGGAAACATGGTGGAGTCCGGTAAAACTGTGACTACTGGGAGAACATGAGTAGGAAACAACCTGCTCACCATTTGTTCCATAAATGACTTGTGGACTGCTATCTGAGATGCTAACACCACACAGTATTGAGCTGTGGTGTCCGCTATAAAGAGACACAAAGGCTCGATAAAGTTGACAGCTGGAAGAAAAAGGCCAGTGCTCTGGTTTCCCTCCTGGGATCACATTTAGAAAGCCCACACTTGATTGTGAATTCAGCTGCAGGTTCCTCCTCTCATCCCAGTCAGGCCCCTTAACTGTCCCTTGGCTTTCCTGTTTGCTCTTCTGGTTCCCTACAGGCACGGAGCAGAGAGAAACAGTGCAGAGCTCAGCTCTTTGAGGGCTGTCAAAACCAGTAAAGCCAGGCAAAAGTTTGCTTTCTTGATGTGCATATTGAGAGGGAGAATAGATTTTTAGTGACACCAAAGGCTTTTGTGACTCTGTCACTTTTGTCTTCTTTTGTTGTACTTTTTTAGAGGAAAATTAAGCAAGGCATCCAAAACCATTTGAGGTTTGACAGCATCAAAATAAACCAAAAATAATTTCTAGGGGAGTTGGAAGGCAGTTTTAATTTTAAAATCTTCTATCACTGTAAGGCATTACAGAACAGCCACAAAATTACAAGCTCAGAGTAATAACTAAGTCTTTGTGACTGACCTGAAATTTTTCCCCATTTTTCTCATCTGCTGGTAGCAATAAAAGGTCAAAAAGGGATTTCTTTCAGAATAAAACTTTTATTTTCCTCTGTCCTTTTTCTTTACCAGCATTCTGAATTTTGGTGTGATTTTTAGTGCTACATCACCGTAGTAATAGCTGTGATAGAGACACTTAACATGGGATAGGTAGAAGCTGACAGTGGAAATCATCAGGCTGGAGAAGCCAAAAGAAAAAGCAGGAGACTGGAATTAGTTGTAGAGAGAAAGGCCAGTTCCCAAATTAGGACAGCTCATGTCCTCAGTTCCCTTACAGGAGAGGAATCACACACATGGACTGCAAAACAACGTGACCCACAGAAAAAAGGTTTGCTTAGTTCCAGATTGCCATGGGGCATTTGATTGAAATTCAGTCCTTGCCAGTAGGAAGGAAACACACCCTGCAAGCACAGTCTGAGGCATAAGGCCTTGAGTAGGGCCATGGCATATGTCAGGGGACCTATGCAAAACCTCTCCCCTGTCCCTGGAGGGGAGGCTGGAGGATGGGTAGGTCAAAGGACCCTGATGGGAGCCCTGCAGAGCTTCATGCATTGGACTAATAGGCACATTCCCTTGTCACACAGAGCATCTCATGGACTGGACAAGGAATGATCTGGAGAGTTTCTGGCAAATCTCTGGAGAAGAGTGTGGCTCCTTACCTCTTCCAAGGGCTTTCTCAGCTCTGGAAGGAAGAACTCAGGAAAAACAGGCAGCAAGCATAGCAGTCAGCGCTGTGGGAAAGCTGTGACACTGGAGACTCTCCCAGGCCCAGTGTCTGTGACTTGTTGCCCAGAAGAGTGATTTTATATTCCTTTCCCAAAGTTTTGAATTTCCTTTGAAGCATTAACCACTGGACCCCACCCTATTTCCTTCTGGAGTGTAAAGTAGCCCCCCAAAAACCCCAACAACTGTTGTAAATGTCTTAGATTTCCTGCATTTTCCAAAAATGGCAGGTTTTTAATGCCCTTAATCACTTATATTTTAATCAAGGCATTACTCAACGTCAACAGTTAAAGCCAGCACATGGTATCAAAAACTGACTTTGGAGCCTTTCTTGTTTGCCCTGGGGAGGGCTGTGCCCACATGTCTCTCATTGTGTTAGACTCTCAATGTGTGAAGGTCACTGGTAACAGGGAAGCACTCCTTTTTGGCACTCCTCCAGCTGGGTATGCCAAGGATAAAGCCGTAACACCCAAGCGTGACAAAGCCTTAACACCCTCTGTGCTGCCCCGTGGATGTGGGTGCTTCATAGGCTGACTAAGCTCACCACACATTTCATTTCCATGTGTCTCTCAACAGGATATGGAATGGCTCTTCAGGGCTGGGAGTTCCTCCCCTCCTTCAGGAAAATCAGCAAATTTTCTTCCTGTTGGACCTGCTTTGATTCCCCATCTTAGGGATCAAAAACTGTCACAGCATGTGTGTCACAGACATTCCCCCAGCTTGGCTGGTATCCACCAAAAGGAGCACATCTTTACCCACAGTGCTCATTTCCAGGGAAAAGAGCTTGTCTATTGTGTTTTCCCAAAGAAAGGGCAATCAAGTAATGCCTTTTCCTGCTTTTGTGAGTTTGTCAGTGTTTTTTAATCCTGGCATTGTAGGTGCCAATTTCCTGTTTGTGGCTGAACCCCTGTGACTCCTGGGATCCTGGACTTCTGACTGTGTCTGCCATAGGCTATTCTGGACTGGAGAGCTGCTATTTTGTGATGAGTCCTCAGTGGGGAGTTTGGGATCATCCTTTGTCCCAGAATCCAGGGCATTTGACATGAGTTCAGAAGCTTTAAGGGTCAAATCAAAATAGAATCACACAGAATGGCTGAACTTGGGAGAAACTTGTGCAGATTATCTGGTCCAACCTGCCTGCTCAAGCAGGGTCACCTACAGCAGGTTGCCCAGGACCATCTCCCCTTGGGTTTTGAGTACCTCCAAGGCAACCTCCCTGGGCAACCTGTGACCAGGTTTTACCATCATGACAGGAAAAAGTTGTTTTCACATATGCAGCTGAAAAATCATGTGTTTTAGCTTGTGCCCATTTCACCTGATCCTCCCAATTCTCACTCTTGAGAAGAGCCTGACTCTCACATCTTTTCCTCCTGCCCAGTAGGTTTATATATAAAGATACAGATAAGACACACATACTCCAAATATGTCACAGGTTTTCTCTTCTCTCTGCTCAAGTTTAAAAGCCTCAGGGGAGACTTGGCTTCCTTGAGGCTTCTTGGCTTTTGTGTATTGTATGTGTTGGTGGTACTTACATAGTGCCTGCTGTGCTGCTCCCTTCTCTGGAAATGGCTCAGAAAGAGAAACAGAGCTACAGACCAGCTTGTGCACAAAGAAGAAGCACACTTGCCTAGATCTCTTCAGCTGGGAGAAAAATGGCTGAGGGAAGACATGCCAGGGATATGAAGAATTGTGAATGGCAAGGAGGAGCCATAAGGAGACTGGCTTGCATTTCTGCTTCCAGCAAAGACCCAGCTGTTGACTAGGTCAGAGTGAACACAAAGACTTAAACCATGTAGTTAAACTATTTGCTGCTAGACCCTGTAGAACTTAAATGATGTACAGTTACAGCTTTTCTTGTTAAAATCCTTCTTAAAGGTAACTGCACCTGGGAACTGTGAGCCCCATTTCTCCTCATGATTTGGGAGAACTGCCCATCTCTCACTGTGCAACAGTGTGGAGCAACAGCTTTTTTCTCCTCCAAACTTGGCAGCTCATAGAACTGAAAGTAGAAAATGGGCTTATATTAAAATGTGAACATTTTAATTTATGCATCTGATTGATATTATGCTGTAATTAAATTATATTCCCATGGTGCGTATAACATCAGGGTTGTAGTAATACAAATAATTAGTAATTAACTCTAATCAGATCAGTTACCAAATGGCAGATTCCAGATGAATAAGCTGGCCAACAGTGTGTGTGGTGAGGAAAGCCAAGGAAGAAAGAAGAAAAGCTAATTTGTGCTGATGGATAAGGGAAGAAGTGAAAATAACAAGAAATTGATTTTCAAGAGAACTCCCCTGCCAAAGAAAACAAGAATGCAATTTTAAAAGATCCTCTAGGCAACACTCATCACCCTGCAGTTCAGTTCTTGGAAGATACTCTACTTTGACCTGTCACACCATGCCCCGAATCCCTCCCCAAGTGCTCATGCCTCTTACTGTGTCCTGGTGCTGCAGTAAATGAAGGGCCAGTACAGCAGCATCCATGGGGCACCTTCAGTCAAAGGGACCTCCCTAGGTGGCCTCCCAACTGACAATCTTTTGAATGATGATAAGTGATGATGGCACTTCAGTGCCTTCTTCCGTGTGGCAGCAGCACCTTGGCGTGATGAATTTGGGAATGGGTTCCTAACCAGTTGCTCCCACTAATCTCCAGGTAACTGCAGCGCTGCAGAGGCAACTTTGAGCTGCAGAAAAGGATGGAATAGGAAGGCCCAGGCATATGTGGTGGGAAGACCATCTGAAAATGGACATGGGCGTGGGACTCAGGAAGGACTACAGCACATGTCACGGGAAATGAGTGTGGGTATCTCTATGTTGCTGCAGATGCACAGAGCCCAACTTGAGCAGTCTAGAGTATGCCTCTCAAGGCTTCCTCTCTCTAGCAAACAGAGAATCACACCGCTCCAACACATAATTCGGAGCATGAATCTCTTGCTCAGAATTGCCCTGAGGAGGCACTGATTTCTATCTGTCAGCTACTGCAGAAGTCAGCAGAGACTATCCCTCCTGGGCTGAAGCTGGTTGTCAGGAATCCCTTTTCCTGAATGAGTCCAACAGGGGTTCAATGTTCTGTTGCAGTAGAGGTGCCAGGGATACAGCTATGATCTTCATCTCAGCTCCAAGGATGCTAAACTAACTCCTGAGCAACATGAGAGCTAAGCAAACAGCTGCAAGTTCAGGGTCTTGAAGGCAGGAAAAATGTTGCTGCCTCTAGACCTTGCAGAGCCAGATCAGCTGAGGGCATTGTCTCTAACCTTCAAAAGAAGATTGATGTCAGTGCTGGATGGGATCGAGGGTCTTGGACAGTGTGGGCTGCACAGGGAGAGTGTGTGTCTTCCACTTCTGTGTTCTGAGAACACCAGAGGGGAGCTGCTCTGCCGTGTCTTTGATAACATGAGGCCCCAGCTCCAACAAGCATGACTCCTATCAAACAGCATTGAGGTTTTGTTTCACTGAGCTTCTGTTCGTGCTCCAGAGATCTGAGAGTGGCTTCTGTGAGGGGAGAACAGGTTATGAGTGGATGAGGAGAAAGAAATAACCAAAGGATGCAGCTTAGAGCCTTTTCTCCCTACAGATGGTTCTCAGGCCTCTGCTGACAGGGCTAGGTCCACCCTTTCAAACCTGAGTCTTTAGGGTAGGGGAAAGCTGTGGAAGATATGATAGCAAGCAAATAGGCTCTGTCATTGAGCGCACAGGGGAGTCCTTCCCAGGCAGAAGTAAATACTCCTGGAGACAAAGGTAGCAGAGGCCAAATCCCGGTATGTAGAGGCTTCTCAGTCCTTCCTTCACACTGTTGATGAATGCAGACAGCTGATGCTCCCTCAAGGTGTGTTTTGGATTGAAAGTAGCCTGATTTCCCCTACACATCCTCCACTGAATGAGAAGCTCATGCCATTGCTTGCTCTTTCCCTCCTGAGTCCTTGCCTGTCTCTCCCCTGGGTGCAGGCATTTTGGCTTGGCTCCACTGCCAGATATGCTGTCTTTGCTTACTTTCCACAGTTTAATGTACAATGAGAGGTGTTAGGCCTGCACCTTGGTGGCACAAGGAGGGTAAAAGCAGCCAGGTCTGCCTTTGCAATTGGCCATAACAGAAACCCAGCTTCACATCCCTGCTGAGCAGGGGACACAGCACACCCAGGATCTGACATAGATGACTCGAGATATGCTCTACTTTCCTCTTGGCATCTGTGTTGCTTGAACATGGTTTACCTGTCTTCTTTCTGCCTGACTATGTCAGGAGAGCATCTGTGCCTCAGTCTGCTGGACTGTCTAACCCCTCAGCTCCAGGATCGTTATCTTCACTGCAGAAAAAGAGGAGTATGTACTTCCAAGGACAGATTACTTAATACAGAGAGCCTAGGGCAGATATTCATCATGGGGTCAGGGAGAATTTCTCTACAGAACAACAAAATATAAAAATCTAGGAATGAGACTTCCTATGTGGTAGGTAATATTGCCATTCGAACATCTGTTTCCGACTTGAAACAGAGCAAAATATTGGATTTTGGCAGTTCTCTCTCTCTCAAAAAAAAAAAAAGATAAACAAACAAAATATTTTCAACAATTTCAGTTTGTATCTGTCAAACAGAGTTTCAATTAAAAGAAAATTCAAGATGTGCTCTTGCCAGCTGCACTGCAGTCTGATCAGATCAAATATTTTAGAGATAAAAAAATTTCAAAAGAAAATAGTCTGTGTTACGTCTCAAAAAGGTCAGTGTGAAATATTCTGCCATCATGAGAGGGTTTAGCTTTTTATTTTCTCAATTATAAAATGTCCTTGAAATCAGCATCTTCCTGCAGCCAAGCTTTCTTTTTGATTAAATGACATTTGCTGATGGAAAATGTTCTAAGCAAACATAAAATGATTAGAAAATGTGACCGGCTCTAATTGCTGCTGTGTGCCAAGAGTATGCTAACAGGTCCCTTTCTTGGAGGACAGCAGGAAAAAGGAGGTTGCCTGGGTTTTTTTTATATGATAATTCAACAAGTCACTGGCTGCTCAGAAGTTACTGGTAAGAGTTCACAGGCAAGGCTCCAGAAATGGTCAAATGAACTAATTAATCAAATGAAACTATAAAGGAAGTTGAGGACAGGTTGCAATTTGCTCAACCAAGGACTGCCTTCATTTTCATGTGTCTCTTCTCTTGGTTAGAGAGGGCGTCCACAGCTTTGATGTGATGAGGGAGGTTGGCATAACAAGAACTTGCAGGAACCCAGTCTGGTACCAGATTCAATGCCAATTGTTGCTCTCAAGGCTCAGGTCACCTAATTACTTTCAAGAATGACTCTTTTTCTGCAGCTTCTACTTAACCAACTGTTTCCTGAAGTGCTACTGTTCGGTATCATCTTAAAAGTTCTCTTCCTCTTGCATAAAAGCAAGTGTTCAGCCTTCATGAGTTTTGTGTTACTTATTTCATAGTGCAGTTTTGTGAGCTGTTGTTGGCTACCAACAACATTTGATCCTTGCATACCCGTGACACAGGATTTTCTTGAGGCTACTGAAGCCCATAGTCCTTGGGACCAGTCCTCAGAGACACAGGAAACTGGAACATTGGATTCACAGCCTTCTGGTTGAAATCTAACAGGTCAACCTCTTCTGGCTCTCCAGTGTTTCACATAGGAGTACAGATCAACAGTAGTGACAGAAAATTCCTGGGATGTATTGTCCTTCCCAAAGGGATGCTATTAGACTTTTGCCTTAACCACGCATGCCAGAAGATCCTGAGGAAAGAGAACTGTGCAGTGCTTCATACTCACCCTTTCCTCAGGGATGGACCACCAAGCACTCAAATAAAAGGTCTTCTTCTGTCCCTAATCTACACAGTGCTTGTATCTGTCATCCAGGGGATGGAGTGAGGAACACAGCAGCTGGTGGGGTCACAGAAACATGCCGTGGGGTTTGGTGACAGGACACTAGCTCTATGATGCTTCTCAGCACACCCAGATTAGCATGTTAGCATCTGTACCTGATGACGTTCACTGTTGCTCAAAAAGGCCTGGAAGCAGGGGAGAAATGCCCTTTATACTTTGCCATAAACTGAGGAATTTTTACCTTCCGTGAGAGCAACACAGCGTTGCACAGCTGGGTTACAGCTGGCCATCTGCAGCCAACCCAGGCAAGGGCACAGCTAAAGAAGGAGACAGTGATGTGCAGAGCCAGACCTTTACTGTTGGAGATGAGGAGAATCTACTATCAACCCCAGACCTTGCTACAACAAAGAAAGCTATTTCAGTGGAGGCCAAGAGGAAGAGGAAGGTCCTGCCTTACATAGACATTGGGAATAGGGGTGATTTTTCTATAGGACATTTTATTTTAAGCTCTCATGTGAGATTTTCTTGTTTGACTAGTCAACCCCTGCCAGTCACAGCTGGGGACACCCTCAAAACCACTTGTTGTGTTCCAAGGATGTGGTTGAGCACAATTCTGTGTGACCATATCCTCTGAGAGAGCCTCTCTGGGTCCTGGTTGCTTGCTGACTGTCCTGCAGTATTTTTGTGTCCATGTTACTTCCTTTATGTCAGTGTAGCAGTTGTACCTATGTTCTTTCTGGTCTCTAAGATGGCTCAGTTCCTTAATGAGGCTGTTATTCTGTCATGGCTATTTAATTGCTCATAACCAAAGCACTTTAGTAATAGTACAAGCTGTTGCTTCATTAACGTGTTTTTGAAAGAAAATCTGTATTACTTAGCCTGCATATTGGGTCATTTGAGCATTTATTTATTAATTGTGATCAGTCTCCTCTTGGGTATCTCTCAAGTGAGTAGAAAATAATGAATATGTCAGGACTATAATAAGTGTTCTTGAAATATAATGTATAAACCAATTCTAGGACAGAATGAAGAAATATGGCCCCAGTTCTACATGTGAGTCAATCACAATCCCCTTGGTGCCCAAATTGTCCTTCAATTTGGGGAAAATTCAAAGAGAAAACTTGCAACTTATTCTGGAAGAGCACCTGTAAAAATGGTGGTCACCCCATGTGCTCTTTTCTTTTTCCTTTGTCTTTTCCTTCCATACAAGGGGCCATGCAGCAGGTTTGTGGAAAGCAAGTGGTTGAGGGAGCAGGCAGTATGCTGGAGGGCAAAGATGCCTTTCAAAGGAACCTGGACCGGCTGGAAGAATGGATTGATATGAACATTAGAAGGTCTGTGAAAGCAAACGTGAAGTTCTGCCTGTGGGACATAATGACCCAGTCTTGTCAAGTGTGTGAGGGAAGTCAATCAGGAGGCAGCAGGTGTAACACAGGCTCAATCTCCCACTAGGCCAGGTTGCTCAAAGTCCCAACTAGCCTAATTTTGAACATCTCCAGGCATGGGACATCTACCACTTCTCTGAGCAACCTGTTCCAGTGTCTCACCACCCTCACAGGAAAGAATTTCTTCCTCATATCTCATCTAAATCTCCCCTCTTTCAGTTTAAAACCATTATCTCCTGTTGCTACACTCCTTGATAAAGAGTCCCTCCCTGTCTCTCCTGTAGCCCCTTTTAGCCACTGGAAGGCTGAAATAAGGTCTCCCTGGAGCCTTCTCTTTTGGAGGCTGAACAACCTGAACTCTCTCTGCCTATCTTCACAAGAGAGGTGCTCCAGCCCTCTCATCATCTTTGTGGCCCTACTCTGGACCCATTCCAATAGGTCTATGTCACTGGGGACCTCTTCTGTTGCACTGCTCCTTTACTTACTCCTTTAATTGTACTGAAGATGTCCACACCCTCAGTCAAGTTCCATTGCAAATGCTTACTAAATTAAGAAGTCCCTCAGATGAGAGACACTCTCTTACCAGCCATCGTTGTATGCACTGATGCAGGGAGAAATTAAGGAGAGATTACAGAGGAGCCGTTGGTTTTTGGCTGCCTGTGAATTTCCTTTGCAGCTCACCAGGTGGCACTTCCCAACATGTGAAGGATGCATTGCAGCCATCCCAGGGAAGGTGGTTGCCATTGCCATGGTCAGGCAGGCTGGTGTCTGCCCTTTATTTATTCCAGCACTCCCAAACAGCCTCACTATACTCTCTTTTTGCCTCAACGGGGAGCTCCTACAAGATAGCTGTGTGGTGGGCATTGCATGGAAAATGGGAGAAATTCATTTCACTGACAGAGCAATAAAAAATGCTCAAGGCTAGGAAATGAAGGCACCGAGAATCAATGGGGGTATCAGGGGGTTATGAAATCCCGTCAGATGGCAGATGTAATGTATAATTAGTCTCTGACCCAGCACATATTTGCTGAGAGTCTCTGTTCCCTTGAGCTCTGAGACTTTCACAAAGAGGGTTTTTTTCTTCCCTCTCAGTGAGTCTCAAGCACTCCCCATGCATCTTTTGAGGTTAATCCACAATGACATCCTACATTATACGATTAAGTTGGAGCCTTCCGACCCTGGACTTTACAGCTTGATATTTTTTCTTGTAGGAAGTCTCAGCTATCACTACAGCTCGTCATCTGGTGAAGGTATCAGTGCTGCCACTTCTTTGACACCTCCTGATTGAGCCAACGTGGGGGTGAAGGTTTTGCTTCAGAAAGGGAGGGAAGCAATGAGTCAGCTGTAGTCTTTGGGTGGCTGTCTCCTCTCATCTCTCTCTGGGATGGCAGAGCTCTTGTGTAAACTAAACAGGATCTCACTGTGCCCAGACACAGGAGGGCAGAGTATGCTGCTGCCCTGTAAGTGATGTTTATTAAAAATAAATTTGCCTTTAAGCCTGGAGAGAGCATAAAAGGAGCAATAGCTTCTGAGTAATAGTTCAGTTTAAGGGGCAAGTTCAAGCTGAACTGAATGATAGGTACGTTAATTCAGTTTCAAAAAGCTGCTTTGAAAGAGAGTAGCACCCAGAGTGATTTTCTTGGTCTCCCTCTATAGATAATGTAAGCTTTCAAGGGTCTATCTTTAACTGTCAGCACTTCCTCCTGACTTTTTCCAATTCATTATTCACAGCAGACATAAGATCCCTGTCTCTCCTCCCTGGTCACACAACCCTTCCTTTCCCAAAGGAGGAGTTACAAACAGAGAATAACCATCAGTAACAGGCAGCCAACAATGAGTAATGATCATCTGCAGAGCGCTTTCTTAGTTCAACAATTGCTGACAACGTTTCATAGCCAGTCTTGAATGGTATGGCTCTAAAGAGCAGGAGTAAATTAGCAATTTATGACAGTATTCTGACTGATTTCCCAATTCATACCAGTTTGGACACTGTAGCATCACTCAGAAATACCAACATCATCTGCGTAAGGCAGATGCACATATTGGTCTTTCTGCCAGATTTGCCTGAGCCCGCAATAGGAATCTCATGCCAGATTTGTTCTGGCTGGGGGAGAACAGGTGGAACCTGCCCTGAACTGAGCTTGTATGTGGAAAGATAACACAACAGCTTATTTTTTGATACATCTGAACCAGTGCAGCGTTTGTCAACCAATGGCCTGTAGCAATTGGAGCTGGTGCTCGGAAAGCAAAAGCTGGTGGTGAGGTTTCAGTTGCCGTGTGGGTCACACAGGCTGTTCTCCATGGATAAAAGGATGTGAATTTCACGTGGCTGCCCAGTTTCAGAGCTGTGTTTCCAGCTTAAGCAAGAGGCACTTGTGATTTCATTTGCGCACAGACCCTCCTCCCTTCTGCTGCTGAAAAAGTCTAGAAATCCCCCCATGTGTGATTGAAAAGCTGTTTCCTGACTTTGCCAGTCTACGGTTTCCCTCTGCATCAGACAAGGTCACAGGCAGCCCAAGGCATCACTTTTACCTTTGGTTCTTGCTGTTCCTCTTGCTCTCAGAACTCTTATGAAAGTTCGAACAACATTCTTCTCAGTTTTTCAGCTGGGCCCACCAGGATGGCAGGACTTTACACATCTCCCAGGTTGATGTGGAAAGAGGTATTGCTATGCAGTATTTATTTTCATAGCTGGCATCTTCCAGAAGTATCACTGCAGACGCTGAGATACATAGCACACCAAAAATCAGGGTGAGCCTCTCTTTCTTCAGAGAGGCCATGTACATGTGGAAACCTGAAAACATTTGGTGTTCCTTGTGTGTATGTGGAAATGTGCACTGACTTCTTGTGAAACCATATGTCTTTACAAGGTCCCCCCAGATCCCCTCTGCTCCTCCAGCTCTGTGAGAGTCAAGCCCCTCTCTCCCAGGACAGTCCCACCAGAGGACCTGAGGCTGCTGGTCTAGGACACACTACAAACCTACAAGAAAGCTTATTCCAGGTGTACAGGTAAGGCAAAGTCCAATCCTATAGGTGACACGGACAGTGTTTTGAGAGCCAACCTCTAGAAAAGCAGCAGCTGAAATGCTGTATCAGCTCATCACACCCACTGAGCAGAAGATACTCTTACAGGAAGAGAATCATTCGAGGCAAATGCATCCTCCTACAAGCTGTTAACAGCATCAGTGCACCCCATGTGGTCTTTCTCACATGGTCATTCTTGCTCTTCACCAGCTGCCTCTGCTCAGAGACAGTTCCTCTGCTTCAGCCACATCACAGCATGTGGTGATCCCAAACCCTGAATTAAATTATACCTCTGCGGCATTTTCTTCAAATTTCTTCTTCCTTCATCAGAACCTTCCTGACACTGAAGAGCAAGCCTGTCTTATCCAGCTTCAGAGGTCCTTGCTCAGGAGAACCTCAGACTGGGTGTCAGTGGCACATTCTAGTAGTCTTCATGACATGGATTTTTCTTTAGAAGATTATATCTGTTCTGGCACCAGAGGTGTTGCAGTGGGCCATGCCAACATCACTTACCTTAGGATGAGGCAGCTCACCATCCAGCTCCTGTCTGACGTACAGCAGTGGCTAAATAAACCATGGTGCAGATATACAGCAAACTGGATCCATACTAAGGCATGAAAGCTATTAACGGGAGTTTTATCCCTACCTGGGGCTGCAATGAAGCCTGGGTCTACCTCCCCAGGACATAACCTCCTATAGGTTCCCTACTCACCCCTCCTTGGACTCTGCCACGCCAAGTACCAGCCCCATGTTGCATGGGGAGTTGCTCCAGCATGTGCAGCACAAAGGCGCATCCTCAGCTTTCAGCCAGCTGACGCTTTCAGGAGTGTTCTTGCTAGGCAGGTCTTGCCCACAATGCTGCTTCTGTTTACTGTCCCTTGGGGGTCCCTGGAGACATGCAAGCTTGCATTCCCCAGTTTGGGATGCTATTTTTAAGGCTAGGTGCAAGGGCCTCTGGCATTTTTAAGGCTGCCCAAATGGGAAAGATTCTTTTAGCTGCAGAGCTGGCTTTTGTCTCTCAGGTCAATATTCAGACTGCAGAATCATCATCAAAAATCATAAGGTGGGCCCCTCAACTACAAGGTTGGTTAAAATAATGACATTATTATTATTGTTGGGTGTGTATAATGACCTTAGTCTCTGCATTTCCTTCCTATTTTTTTTTAACTGCTGGTTAAATTCAGATAGGGGGTTGGAAATATTAGTTCCTTTCTTTTTAAATGGAGAATCTGAATTTATTCTTCGATACCAAAGTTCAGGCTTTGAGGGAAAGAGCTAATTGCCCAAAAATCATGCCGATGTAAGGGAAGAGCATGTTACACCTGGCAGACCAGTTCCTTGGCTGCATGGTTCTTTGGCCTGATCTGTTTGTCAGGGACAAAGCACAGGAGCCCATGGTGAAAGCCAAGTCCTAACTGAAATATGTTACCTTGCCCAAATTCAAGCTCACTGAGCACTTGCATGTTGCAAAAGTGAACGCGTGTGCCTATAGATCTCACTGCACATCTCACATGCTGAAGGGTCTTCACACATGGGCAAGGTAGTGTCCTAGCTTGAATTCCAATCATCATTCTCATTTCCTGTGATGAGAAACACTCAAACACACTTAAATCTGAGATATTTAGCAACTCGATTGTTTGTTGACATGTGATGCTCAGCTTTTTCATGGTCTTGCATGGGGCTTATATGGCCCTCAAAGACTCTGAAGGTGGTGATAGATAGCAGGAGCCCATGCTACTCAGCCTGGTGGGCTGAAATGAGCTCTGCTGGCAAAGCATGGGGATTTTGCTGTGATGCCTCCTAGTGATATGTAGCTCCCAAGGACCTGCGGCCATGTACATTACCTCCCCAGCTGACTAGCACAGGAGTCACCACGTGGAAGGGCTGCGTCTCTGCCCCATAACAGTGCGAGAGCTTGACCTGGCTGCTGAGGAGTATGAGGCAGAGGAGTTCCCCACACCTGAATGCACAGACAGTGCTGAACACCAATGCACCTAAACACCAACCAGCTCTGCTGAAGCTCTTGGGATCCTTAAGGTCTCCTGTGGTGTACCTCACATGAGACAGCCATGGTGGTACTGCTAAGAGTGCAGCTGAGGGCAGTGTGCCCCATACTACTGCACCTCCTTTCACACACACACCTCCCCAGTCTTAATGCTTACTTTAGATATAAATTGAATGGGGAAAGGCCCAGATGGAATTCTCTTCATTTAAGTTATTTAAATAATTAGTATTTCCAGTCCTCGTCTTTGCTTGTTAGATAGGGGGTTTCATAGCCTTAGTTTATAAAGACATGACACTCTGTTTTGGAGAGCCTGCCGTAAGCACGTAGCTGGAAACCTTGTGTACCCCTCTGGAAGAATAAGAGGGCAGTAAACTGTGGCCTTGTCCCTCACCTACTCCAACCCAGTTACTTTCCAACGGGGCATATACAGAGTGGGGACTTGCCCACTCACTACTGTCTTGCTTCAAAGGGAAGAAGCATCCATGGCAGTTGCTAGGAAAAATAGTTGAAGGGGAAGAACCAAAGAATTGTCTTTACCTTCACAGGGCAACTTGTCCAAAGACCTGCATTTACTGGGCCCTCAGCTTTAACGGTGGCTGACAACTGATGAAGATGACTATGAATACATTGCATGTCTCCAGGCTTAGCTTGAAGCCCAACAAATCAACGCAAAAGAAGGAATGTCAATGACTACAATAGGCTGTTGGGTCCAGGTACAGTATGGGATGGTCCATATGGGCACTTCTCCAGGTAGCTGAGCTCAGGGTCCTGGGGCAGTTTTCACTCAGTCTAACCCTTGACATCCGTCCAAAGAAAATGTCACACGGAGCATCAACATCTGTATACCATGTGTTTTAATAAACTGTATAACTAGCAGAAAAATAGTTTTGGATGTGTTTTTCCTCCTTCCCCCTGAAATAAAAAAAAAACACCTCAAAACCCAAATAACGCCAACCCCAAAACAAACCAAACCAAAATGTCCCAGAGCAAAGCCGACACACAATACAGAGTTGGAAAAAAAGAAAAAGGTCTCTGATGACATTTGTAGGTAGAGAAACTATGCTTGTAAAACACAAGGTAGTGAATAATAAAATGCTTATTGTTTTGATCATTTTCTCTCTCTCTTTGTATATATGTGTGTAGATACATATATATCTATGCTGATACACCCATGGTGGGATGAAATGGTAAATCTGTAAGACAAAAAAAATAAAAGAGTGACTGAGGGAAGGAGTGAAGAAGAAAATAAATGTATCACTTCAGTCAGTGAAGTAAGGACAATGCTCAATTCCTTTACAACGTACCATTACACTGCTTATCGAGGGACATGCTTGTCTCTCCACGGCTATGCTGTGTCCCTGGTCCACGGATGAGCTGTGAGCTTGTAATCTGAGTGGTCTCCTTCACTGCTCTGCATGTGAGCAGCATCTCAGATATGTATGAAGCATTTCTTCCCCCGGTTAATTCCCATGCTTTACCATGATTTTTAATTTAAAATTGATTAGTATTTCAGTTTGCATTTTTCCCCCCAGGTTTCTTGCATTGACTGCTAATGCAGGTCTCCATGGTAAGGTGGAGCAACCCAGATGAACAAAACACCACAGGAATGTGCCATTATCACGATGTGGCTGGATGGAGGAATTCATTTTACAGCGGATCCCATGCTACTTCCACCTCACACTTGGTCTGTGGAACCAAGTCATGCAGTAACCTCAACTGTCTGCATTGGGTGGGCCTGTGGGTCACATCTTAATCCAAAAACAGGGATAGGAAAGAAAGAAAAAAATTATTTCCTTTTCTCCTTCCATGGAAACCTACCCACACAAGAAGAGTAGGCAATACCAATACCATTCTACCGAGTTCTCTGCAAAAAAAAAGAAAACATATTCTTCCTTCTGTTGTTGTATTGCTCCTTCAGAGAACCAGCCACTGTCCACGCTTTCCCAGATCTCAGTGCCGTGCTTTGTAACAAGCAAACCAAGCACAAGCTCATGCTGGCTGCAAAATTTATGTGACCAAGAAAGTAATAAGACAACAGCTCTGTTTGCCGGCTTCTTGTAAACACCATATTGCAACGAAGGCAAAGGCAAAACATCGCTCTCCACACCTCCCCCAGCTGCCTTCCTTCGGGTTTTGTGTTGGTTTTTTTTCTCTTTCTTTCTCTCTCATTTTCTTTTTCTTTTTCTTTCTTTCTCTTTCACTCTTTCTCTCCTCCTTTCATTCTTGCACGGGGAGTTCATGAAGAGAATCAAGACTTGTGCATTGCAAATGATGGAACTATCCCCACCCCAGCCAGCTTCCCACCCTACAATAATGCACAAGACCATCTTATCCTGTACCTGCCCCCAGAGGATGTCTGTCTCTTGATCTTTTTGGAATATCATGCAGTCTGATCTGCCAGGGAGTTCTGCAGTGCAGGTGCCGGGTGGCTGGTTCTCCCCCTTTCCTGAGGCTCATAAATGATTGTTTTTTGACAGATAGGCAATAAGAGCCACAGCCACCCCAACGTAGATGCCAGTTCCAATTGTGATGGACAGGACAGCCAGGAAGAGCGCTCGCCGGGAGCTGGAGCTTGCATGGTGGAAGTCCCCCTTGGCTACTGCTTTGTTTGTCTGCAAGATACACAACAACAAAATGTATTTATTTGTTTCATCTGGGAATGAAGACGTGATGCCCATTTCTTGGCTAAAGCATGATCCTGGAATATGACAGTAAGCTGGTTGGAAATCAGATACTTATCTAGATAAATGAGTTTATTTGCACAATCAGGATGAAGATGAGACTGATGGCACATCAAGAGGTATTTTTGAGTGCCTTTAAGCCTAAACATATCCGAGGATTTAATACTATGCATTACAATGACTTCTGAGATGGCTCAGCCACCCCAGAGAACGTGAACAGATGGACTGTGAAACCAGGGTCTGCTGTGTCTCCTCCAGACACAGCTACAATCCTTCTTCAGAGAGGTGGCTGGATTCCAGCCTGGCTGGGAAAGGTAGCAACAGAAAAGAAAAAGTTTAAATGAAGTGCCGCTTATACAAAAAAATCGTTCTTCCAAGTCAGAGGAAATATTTGATCTGCTCATACCTGGACAAGGACAAGAGAGGCTGAATTTTCCAGTGTAGTGCTTTCGAGCATACTAACTTGGTGAAACAATTGGCCCAGGTTCACCACTACAGAGAGGTCAGACACCACCAGTTACCTTGCATTCACCTCATGCCTGAACTTTAGGGTGGAACAAACACCTAGGAAAAGAGAGCTAGTAGATACTCTATCCACCTTGATTCAGATCAACACTTATACATGTAAGCAGGGCAGTTCCCTTGATTATCAGATGGATGATGCACATGCTTAGTGGGGCCACTTGTGGTAGAGCCATGGTCTTCTCTCTTGGGAGTGGTGCATTCAGATGGATGTGTCAGCTGGAGGAGAAGTTTCCATTTTGATGGTGTTATAATGGCTTTCATGTCTCTTGCTGTCATTCCCAGTAGCTCAGAAGACTTCTCCAAAACTCTGGTCATTGTATCCCATCTTCTATGTAGCTTTAAGTACCAAAGCAGGTACCTTGCATTCAACCCAGTCAGCTGGAGTTCCCAGAGTTATATGCAAGGCATTTAGGTTTGAGCACAATGAACCTCACAGAGTTACAGCTCGTTACTATCAGCTGTCAATAATGAACACAGAAATCAGAATCATAACTGAGTGGAGATTGTCTCCTGTGATGATCCCACAGTCACAGTGACATCAACAGGATGGCCACTGCAGAAAGCTTGTATTTGAGAAGTATTCAAATGTCAGTTCTTTTAACACACTTTGTAGGCATCTTCGAGCCCAGGAGACAAGACAAAGCAAAATCTTTGCTCAAAACAGTCAAAGAAAAGCTAAAATTGGACAAGATTTATCTACCCATTGACAAGGCCACCTAATGCCACTGAAATGGATCTCAGTCTTGCAGTGTGATTAAAGGAGAATCTCATTTTTATAGACTGTGGTGTGATATCAGCAGGGTCACCTGGTAGCCAGTAACAGGTCTGTCACCTACAAGAAAGGTATTTGCTTCTTGTAGAGGTCTATGTGCTCCATAAATTCTGAGACAGCCTTTGTTCTCTCATTACAATGAGTAGAGGAATTTGAATCACTTTAATTGTATTTCTCCACAAATGCTCGATTTGCCGGGACACTTTCTACTTCAGTGTTATCTATTGCTCTTTTTTTGTCTTTTTTTCCCCCTATCTTGCTACTCAGAGCAATTTTCAGAAGCCAAATGACAAGCTTCCATGCTGATAAAAAGGCTTCTGGCCTTTCTGTCAATGACTTTATTAGGAGAACTGTCTCTTCTCATTCATCAACCTAATTTTTTAAGCACAATGCCTTATAAATGTTTTAGGCAGAAACAATGTCAAACAATACACATTAAAAGAGAGACCAGGCTTCAGGCAGGACAAAAATTATAACTTCAAAACAGCAACATATAAACAACTCCCAGGTTTATGCCTACTGTCATATCCTTTAATGGGGGAAGGCATCCTACTCACTTTGCCTGGCCAGACCTCTCACCAGGGTGACCAGGGATTTAATGAGCTTCTTGTCTGGGACTTTCTGGAAAAATGACAGGGATTTTGGGCATCATGGACATATTTGTTAGAGTTGCTTAAAGGTCTTGTCATGGAAAGCAGACAGAGCTTTAGAAAGGTCTCCTCAAAGATGTATTTTTCAAGCATCTGCTACCCATCACAGCATTGATAAAAGGCTTGAACAGAGAGGCTCCTACTCACTCAAGTTTGGTCGGATTTGGTAGGCGAAGGTAAATGCACAGCACTGAAGCTATCTGAGTTTTTGGATAAACTGAGGTAAACGGTTTCAATCCCAAAACAGAGGGAATGTTTTAAAATGCTGAAACATTTCAATTTGACATTTCTGAAATGTCGCGTTATGTTATGGAAAATCCTGCAACATTTTGGGGTGACCTCTTTTTAATGAAGCCTTTAACAGTTTTCAAAACAGTATTTTTTTCACTTAAAAATATATGGAAACTCAAAGGGAAAAGAAACCATTAACCAAAGTGTCAAATAATCTGAAAACTTGACAGCATGTCTTTATTGGATTCAATAAAAGAGGTCGGATCTACCCAAAATGATACGTTGAGCAACCCGAAGGGATTCAGAAGGTTGATCTGCCAAGGCCTAATAGCCTTTTTTCTGATAGGATCTTCAACCTAGTGACAAAATTGCCCACAAAGACCAGCTTTTTTTTCCTTGATGAGCTCTTTGAGGACAGTCCTGAACTTTGGGAAAGGATCGGACCTATGGTAAAAATCCAGCTTCTTGATAAAATGCTCAGCCCAGCCAAAACCAGATTTCTTGTACTAGTTATGTGCTGCCATGCAGTTACTGAATTTTGCAGTATTATGATACGATATATTTTGATTTTGCTTGGGGAGAAGGCCTCTGCTGTCACTGAATTTCTAGTTTCCAACAAATTCCCTAATCTGAGTAATCTGAGTGTGTTTGTGTTTTGTACTTTTGTGTGGTGTTGTTGTTTCTGTTTCTGTTTCTGTTTCTGTTTTGTTTTGTTTTGTGTTTTTTTTTTGTTTGGTTTTTTTTTGTTTTTTTTTGTTGTTTTTTTTTTTTAACTTGATACATGTTTCACGACTTAGCAAAATCAAATCTCTCCTATATCAAATTCTGAATGTAGGGTGCATTGGTAAGGGTACATGGGAAGAACAATCTTATATTCCTCCTTTATTCCTTTCAGAAAGGTTTCCATTGAGATGGAGAAATCATCAACAGAGAAATCATCCTCCATCCGTGTAAGACTAGTCTAAAAGCATTTGCGTATCACTAAGAAAATTATTTGTTGCTATTCCCTAATAAGCAAAACCATCCCATTACTCCCCAGTGTCACTGTATGCAAATTACAGCATTTCTGCAGGTTTAAGCCAAACAGATATGGACAACAATTATGACACAAAATGTAATTGAGGCCAATTTTAAAAAGTTAGCATCTGGCAAATAATAAGCAGTTTTTCTTGATTTTATTATTTATTTATTTTTAAACAGCGATCAGAGTTTTGGTATCTCTGTGCACTTTTTGAGGAAATCCCTTGGTTTTGATACCCATCCAACAGCTTATGACCCAGCCCATTTGATGCCTGGTACGGAGAAGTGACGATCTGTTTGGGGGCTTCCACGCTGGGGATGCCTGCGCTCTGGCAAACTCCATGTGGGAAATGAGGACAAGAAATGTCTTTTGTAGATCAGAGAGCCCAGTCAGACCCAGCCTCACCAGCCTTTCCTGGATGAGGTAAAAAAGGTGAAAATAACGGTCATTACACCTAAAAAGAAAGCAAGACATCTAAATGCAGATAGTGCTCAGGCCATTCACTTGTCTTCATAGTGCCTGTACTTTGGGTACTGTTGGCTGAAAGACAAAAATTGTCTACTTAGGAGGACCAACCACCTAAGCTCACAGTCAAACAACACAGACCAGCAGACAGTGATCCAAGTTTCCAGTGACAAAATAGGTACAAATACAGAGAGTGATAATAGTTGTGGACCCTTCTTGGCAATTGCTGCCAGCCACGACACTAGGACTTCAGGCATGAAAAAAACCTCAGTCTTCCTTTTTGACACACATTTTTGGATCAAATGATAAAAGTTTTCACAATGCCACTAAGGTTAAAGTTCCTCAGAAAAAGAAAAAAATATTCTTTTTAGCTATTGTTTTTTTAATAATGTATTTCAGATAAAAATATTGAGTAAGGAAAATACCCCACCAGATTTTGGTTAAAAATGAGGTCACTAGTGCAAGGCAGAATGTGCTAGACTGGTATGGTTTCTACTCCACTTCCACCAAACAGTCCCATCCTGGATGCCCGCAGTGCCTGGGATGGACATGCTCTGTGCAACCCTGGGTGCCACAGGTGTCCCCGTCTACACAGAAGCCTTGCCTGGGATGACAAAGCCCTGTATCCATCCAGGTGTTTCTGCTCAGTCAGAGGTGGGGATGGGGTAATGTGCACCGCCACCTCCCTTGCCAAGTCCCTGGGGTTGATGTGCCAAATAGTACAAAGGCACCTTTTGTCCAGCCATTCATACCCAGCCTGGAAATGGATTTCCATGAGCTCTTCTTTGCAGATTCAGCTCTGGACTCACTAAAGCAATATTTGCTTGTTTTACTTCTTTGCCCTGAAAAAGAAAGCCCCAGCTATGAATGTTACTGGGCTGAATACTTAGCTGGTACTAACTAGCCCATCATGCTTGACTCTGGAGGGTAATAAAGCCAGGAATGGTGCAAGAATGAAGACCCAAATACCCTTCTAAGAAAGAGCTTGATTCACTACAGCCTCTTCAAGCTAAGTGCCTTAATTCAAGAAGTAAGGAATACAAGGAGCTATTCTAATGGGCTTAAAAATGGCTGCAGTAGTAAGCACTTTCCCTAATCAAAACGATATTATCTGTAGGGCTTTACGGTACCTCTGTTCATTCACTTCTTCCCTTCACTGGCAAGTCTGTGACTGGCAGCCAGATGATTGATGAACCAATTTAATACAGTCTTTGAGCAGCAGCAGGACCAACAGGTTTGATAAACTGATCAGGGGACAAGTGCAAGACGTGTGATGAATTATGAGTGAGGGAAAATTCATCGCATAGCACTGGGCAAGTTCCCTCACTGCACAGCCAGATGAGATACGTTTCTTGCAAAGGGTTTGTATCCCTGGACTACCCCTGCCTCTTGTTTTCCCCTTGGTCTATGCCCTCTGGATGATTATCAACTTGCCAGCCATTGGCACAGGATAAGATGAAGGCTGTGTACTCCAAAACTGAAACCGGTCTTGAGAAAATACCAGCCCCCAACAATCCACTCTCTAGAGGCTTTGGAAATAAGCCAGGAAGGTGAGGAGGGGCAGGGGAAGAAGGGGTAAGGAGATCTAGAAGGTTTATCTTACTTAGTTTAAGTAACAAAATTAATGTTGTCTTGTTTGGAAACATTTTCAAGGAACTTCCCTGGAGTTTCTATTTGAGCTTCTGCAAAACATATTCATCATGTCTCTGGACTGCATGTTTTATAGGCTGGGAGAAGATGAATACTGTACCTCCACAGCTGCAAGGCCAAAAAATTCTGCTACATCCCATATATCATACGCACAAAATACCTACTGGTACGCTGTATCTGGAAACAGGAACACATTGATCATAATTATTAATCCTGCTTCATCTCCCCACGGCTGGAAAGCAGGAACAGCTCCATGTTGGAGGAAAAGAGGGTATCCTGATCCTTTTGGGCAGGTGATGGGAGGACTTCTTTCACTTCATGGGAGAAATGGCCAGCAGGGGCCAGGGATGCACAGGCTCCACGCAGACACTGCCCAGATCCTGAGTCTTACTTCTTCTAGTGGCATGCAAAAAAATGCAACAGAATGAGGATCAACTCATAAAGAAAATGCTTTTGCTCCTGTATCTTCTCCAATCTTTCTTCTAGTCAATAGTTCTGGCTGCTGTTTTTAACTTACCCAACATATACTTCTGCTGATCTCAGATTTCTGGGCAACTTCTTCCACCTTCAGGCTTACGTCACTTATTTTCACTGACAGTGAGAAAAAGACTCCAGTGTCTTTGCTAAAGATGCAGATGGAAAAAGGGTGAAGTCAGGTTTGCCTCTGAACCATGAATGACAGCAGGGAGGTGCCAGTCAGCAGGGAAAAGCGTGGGGCTGGGAGATATCCAGTGTAGGGGTTGGGATGTGACAGGAGAGTTTTCAGTCCTGAGAAGAGCATCAAAGAAATTACAAAGTCCCATCGAACAGCTCCACAGGCAGTAATGGTGATGTAAATAAATGGCAAATGGCTCTGTCAGCATTTGCAAATTTCAGTGTGCCCATAGTGTAATAAAAACTTCAGCCTGTGGTAACTTGCCTTTCAGGTACTGAAGAGCTCTTCTGGAGGTTTCCACAATTTCTGCTGGGAATTTGGCCCAGGAAATGGGCACAAGTCTCAAGCAGCCATTCCCTGTCTGGAATTTTCTGTGGAAGCAGTGGGGAACAGGCATTACCTGGGATGCAGGCACTCCTAAACAGCTATACAAACCTTCTAGACTCAACACTGTGTTAAATTGCTGCTGATGCTTAGGTTATTTTTCCTCTTCAGAGGAAGGCTTCCAACCTAGCTTGTTTTCTGACTGCAGTGTCCAAACCTAATTACTCTTCAGCAAATTCCCATCCATGCTCCAGTGTTGATAAGCAGAGACTAGGTAACTTGCTTGGGACGGATGTCTTTCCTTCTGTGAGCCATCAACCCCACTCTGAGCACTTAGAAGATAAAATGCATAAGATCTTGACTGTATTCGGCTCTTTCACTGCCTGCTAGCAGTGAGATCCAGTAGGGATGGCTGAGAAGGACCCTTAGACAGTAAATGCCTAGCCCTCAAGGAACTTCTCCTGCAGCAATGCTGAGACATTATGAGTACTTGGGTAGCAGTGATAAAAGGATGATACAGGGATATCACCAGAGGTTCATCAATGCGCAGAGAAGGGATAGACTGTCATAAGCAGCTCCTGCATTAACTTTGCTTGAAGCTCGAAGCTTTGCCACATGTCCTAAGTGCTCTGCTGCACCTCAGAGTGACAAAACAAAATCCAGTGTGAAAACTTATCTCTGAAAGATATCTTTCAAGAATGAATCCTCATTCTAGTAAATAGGCTGGTGCCCTCAGAGGCCAGAGAGCAGCACTGCTACTTCCCATCAGCAGCCCCTCTGACCCGCCTCACCCCATTCCTTGCCATGACTGCTCAGCAAGGCAATGGAGCAAACAACATCACAGCTCATCACAGTGGAGACAGAAGCAGCCACTTACGGGTGAGCAGTGAAAAGAACAGGCTGGTGGCAATCCTGTGTCTGGAGTAGCCTCCTGTATTGTACTTCAAGGACAAGTGTAGTTTAACCAAATGTTCCTCCAGCAAGCCCTTCAAGTGGCATTCCCTTCTTTGAGAGCGTCACCTTCTTTGCTCTGCAACAGCATAGGAGCTTCCAGCCAGGCCAAACTCTCACCAAGCTCCTGAATGGTGATGTGGCAGATGAAAACAAGTAAAGGGATTTCTACTGTCACCAAATTAAATGATGCTGTGTTAGTGGAAGGAGATGTACTGGGAACAATATTCGTTCATGGAAACCCATGTAAGGCTTAGGGGAAGAGACTGTGAATGGGGAGAAGAGGCTGTAAATGGAGACCAGCATGAGCCTGCCTCTTCTGCACACTCAATTTTCACAACATCTGGGTTTGAGCCATAAGACCACTTTGGTATCAATATTTTCTGCTGGAATTTGAAAATATGACGTAGGCAAGGACATGATTCAGCCCCTGGCTGGTGCTGCCTGTGGTGTCTGATTGTGTATTCAAGTGCAGATAAAACTATAAATGTCCGAGTGAGATTTCGGCACTTGGAAAAACAAGAGCATAATAATGAGAACAGCAGGCATAAAAGGCCTGAATGAGCAGAATGCAGAGAGATGTTTTTAGACAAGTTCCACAGCAACAGCAGTTCATTTGATTGTGCTTGAGAGAATGAGACCTCAGCCTGCAATACGAGGGCATTTCTGTTTTCCTGGCCTATTCAGGAATTCGGATGTTTACGGTAAAGAAGATGACTTTCCCCCTCCACTTTGCTTGTAGCCCTTAAGCAGATGTTGCCATTTTGTGATGAAAGAGAAGAAAACTGGGAAAGGTGACATGTGGTGAAGCCTAGTTTACACACATGCGGACATGTGCACACACAGACATACACAGCTGACATGGGTTTGTGTCCATACACGTGGTCTGCTTTCAGGCTGGATGTAGCTACTTAGGCACCACTTAAGTTTATCAACCAATTTTTGGTGACCAATTCCGTCCCTCCTTTATTTTTCCCATTTAGATGGCTGTTTGCTTCTCCTTTGTTTGAAGACAGAGTTTAAAATGTGAGCATTACTCAGGAAGTGAAATCTGGAAGTGATTCCTAGTTTTCAGTTTCCGTTTTGTGAGTGGCAAGAAGTTGCCCTTAGCTCAGGGGTCATCAGAAGGTTCTTTTTGCCTGAGATGCCCCTACACCTGTCACAGGACTTGGATTAGGACTGATTGGACAGTGCCACAGATGAGCTTGCATTTCAGGACTGGTAAATTCTCCTGATACTGCAGCTGGTGTGTGGTCAGCAACAGAGGGCACCTAGGGGCTGTAGAGTCTCAGTTCTTGGACATACTCAAAACCCCACTGGATGTGGTCCTGAACAACCTGCTCCACCTGACCCTCTCTGTGCAGGGAGGATGGTCTAGATGATCTCCAGAGGTCACTCCCAACCTCAGCCATTCTGTGATTTTGTGAAGACTTTGCAGTTGTACAAACAAAGTTGTTCAACGTGTTATTCAACAGTTGACTTCCTTATACTCAAATATGCCTGGAGAAGATCCTCTCTCTGTATCAGAGGCATCACCGGGGGTTTAAAGCCCTGTGATGACTTTGTTAGGAATCTGCTGAAAAACTAGCTGGAGGTAGGTTCCTGACTTTGAAAAAAACTGCATTCATATCTTTCTCCTTCTCTCATGCTATGTAAGGTTGGTGTACAGACTGGACTGCCATGTTCACATCAAATCCTGCTGTCCCATGACCCACCAGCTCCATTTGTATCAAGGTGCAGTGCATGGTCACAGTCTGAGTAGTAGTGGATCTCAGACCTCACCACTGGGACCTTTTCTGTCCATGAGGATGGGTACATGAGCCCATACCAAGGCAAGTGGGTATGTGTCTCATGTGAAGCAGTGGCGTCAATACCATGCTCCAAGGTGAGGACTCATCATTTTGGCTCAGTCTGTTATGCCTTGTAATATACGAACACGTCATTATGCGGTATCCTTCTAATTCAAAATATCCACAGTGCTCAGGGAGAGAAGCATTATGAGGCACCAGCTCTCTGCCATTTGTGGTGACGTGTCTTTGTTTTGCTTTGGTTGCTTCTATCTACTTCTGGTCCCATTCCTGGTTTGTTATGGTAGGAAGACCATGTTGGTGGGTACTTTATATTCACTGTAGTGAGCCTGGTCTCTCTTCCCTCCAACATGAATCACACAGCAGGCAAAAGGGTACGAGATGCTCCATCTTCTATTGGACAGAGATCATAGAATCATTCAGGTTGGAAGAGACACTCGGGATCAGTGAGTCCAACCATCAGACCTACTTTACAAAGTTCTCCCCTACACCATATCCCCCAACACCACATCTAATCAATTCTTAAACACATTCAGAGATGGTAAGTCCACCACCTCCCTGGGCAGCCAATTCCAGTGACTGACCACTCTTTCTGGGAAGAATTTTTTTCCTTATGTTCAGCCTAAACCTACCCTGCTGCAGCCTGAAGCCATTCCTTCTCGTTCTACTGCTAATTACCCATGAGAAGAGACCAGCACCAACCTCTCTACAATGTCCTTTCAAGTAGTTGTAGAGAGGGATGAGGTCTTCCCTCAGCCTCCTCTTCCACAAACTAAACAGTCCCAGCTCCCTCAATCGATCCTCATAAGCCTTGTTCTCCAGGCCTCTCACCAGCTTTGTTGTACCTCCTCTGCACTCGCTCCAGCACCTCGATAATCTCTCTTGTGCTGAGGTGCCCAGAACTGGACACAATACTCAAGGTGTAGCCTCACCAATGCTGAGTACAGGGGGACAATCGCCTCCCTACTTCTGCTGGTAACGTTATTTCTTATACAAGCCAGGATGCCATTGACCTTCTTGGCCACCTGGGCACACTGCTGGCTCATGTTCAGCTGCTTGTTGACCAGCACCCCCAGGCCCTTTTCTGCCAGGCAGCTCCAGCCACACTGCCCCANAAATATTCTCCATCCTTTATGCCTAGTCCCCAAACCCCTTTCTTGGATGGGGAAAGAATGATGAAGGAAAAAATAATGTGCTGCAAGAGGGACATCCTACCCAGACACCCACCAGCATCTACTAATGCCAGAAATACCTCTGCACAGGCTGAAGAAACTGGAGGGCATGCTAATATCTTGACTCCATTCCATGCTCAGTAGAGGAGGACTCAACAAGATCTCATTTTTTTACTACAGGGCAAGTTCATCGGCTGATCTGAAACAATTCATTTGTATTTGTCACCACTGCTGTTGGCATGGAAATGGAAGGTCTAACCTTGTATTAAGCTGTCAACACCCTGAAATGACTATTCTGTCTTTCCTATGACTCAGCGTCTGCAAGACAAGAACTCCATGTTCTCCAGCAATAATACATTGCAGTGTTGCCATGCCAGCAGTAGATACCAGCCCCTAATCTCCTGTGTACAGAAGTCCTCTCTCCTGTAACTACAGTACTCCCAGGCACACGGTCCTGTGTTTCAGTGGTGCAGTGGCTGGCACATGTGAGGAGTGTATCAAAGGACTTTATCTCAGCCCTTGTTCTTCCCCTGTAGACTTCTCTCCCTTTGATCGTCTGTAACTCAGTTCTGCTTCTCTTGTTGCTCCCATGCTCCTGGTTCACTCTCCCTTTCTTCTACCTAAACAGCCTGATTTTGCATTTTGTGGACATTATCTCCACTCTTTCAAATGGGTGCAGGCTGTCTGAAGGGTGGAAGGTGTGTTATATTGCATTCTTATGCTGAGTGTTTCAGCAAGAAAAGAGCTCTCTCCAGAGCTGGGGCGTGGGTGTATAGAAGACATCCAAGCAGCAGAACTACTTTCTTAGGGGTGGGCAGCTGGAAGGAACCCAGCAGCAGGCAGAGTAAGCTGGAAAGGCTTTGCTCATCCTCCTGCTGAAGGATGAACAGGGTACAATGTTGGTGAGAGATCAGGGGAGCCTCTCCAGAAAATGGGTGAGTCACCTGCCCAAGCACTAATAACAGGCTCTCCCAACCCAGTTGGTCTTCTGGTGATACAGAAAGACCAGCAAGACCCCACAGTGGCAGTGCCTTAAGCAAAAGAGTATGTGAGGGACCCTTGCAGGTCTTGCAGCACAGAGCTGCTGTTTTCACCTTCATGATGGCAAAAATATTCTGCTAATATGCTTTCATTGTGTCTGCCCTCAGGAAGAGGGCAACCAGGCTTGAGATATGTATCCCCAAGGATTCTCTAGCTTTGGTAGTCTCCCTCCAACATTTTACTAATGCCTGCAATAACCACCTTATAATATTGTTTTTTCACTGCAGGCTTGCTCCCTGAATTGCCTATGGCCATACTAAGAGGAAGGAGCAGGATGGAGCAGATATACAGCAATTCTTACACTGGTGTACTGGGACCATTTTATTTTTGATTCATGGTGCCCCCAGTCAGAATATTTGTTGCTTTGATAATAATGGGTGGAAGGAAGAGGCCATCCCAAAGGTCTCTTCTCCCTTTAACAAATTGCTCTACTGGGGTAGGGTTCTTCCTCAGTGAAAGCCCATTAGCATACAAACATAAGTCCTGATTGTCCAACAGGGAAGGCACATATTGCAAACAAGAACACTTCTTAGTGGCTCTGAGGGGTCATCAACAACCTGGCCAAGTTTTTAATATCGAATTATTCCAGAGTGTACAAACAAGAACACAAAGTCTGCTTCTTTTCCCTTCTCCTCCACTCTGTTGCAGACATACGACGAATACTTTGCGCAATTTAATTGGAATTGCTGCATCTGCCAAAAGTAATGAGAAATGAAAATCAAAAGCCAGTTGGCATGCCCAGCAGCAGGCAGGTCAAGCTTGACCAGTGGCTGATGCAGACACCAGGTCTCTGACAGCAGGAGTGTAGGTGTATTTGTGTGCCTGTTCCTGTCTGTCCCTCCTGTGCCAAGCAGGACCACTGTGGAGGGTCAGGGAACACACAAACACAGTCACCGCAGGAGGATGTGACCCATACACCACACACTTTGTGTGAAGAGGGATAAAAGCCTTGTCAGGACACCCTGGCTGAACGGAGGAGTCCTTCTGTGAAATGCAAACCTTGGGAGTCAGAGCAGGCTCCCTTTGATCTGAAAGGACTTTGCTTCTTGCTCTCTAGTCCCATTCCTTTAAGGTGCTGGGAGCAGAGTATGATACCCTGGGCATCTGGCCAGGATGACAGCCCCTATGGAGAAAATCCCTTTTAGCTTGGCTATCTTGTACCCAGGACTACTCTGCCACATACAGGCAGGCAGAGGAGTGCTCTCAGCCTGCCATTGCTTTTCCTGCAAAACCCAGTGGAAAACCCTTCATGGCTGTTAAATAGCGTGCCCCACTACTGCAGCATTTGTCATCCCCTGGTGGAGCTGCTGACGGCACATGAGCTGGTGCCCTTTTCCAGTCCCAGCTCGGATCAAGGAGTGCAGAGGCGTCAACAGCTGAGCTGATGGGCTTTTCCTCTGCCTGGGGCAAGCTAGTGACCCAGTGGGCCTTGGGATCTGACAGCTTATGGCCTACATATCTTGAATTGACTCACTCCAGGGCTCTACCAAGAGCTCAACCAGCTGGGAACAGAGGGAGGGTGTGGGCAATGACAGACTGCTGTTAATGCCTGCCTCCTAGGTGGGTCCCTGAGGAAGAGTAGAGCGAGTGAAAAAGATCCGGTCTGCCCCTGGGGTCAAGTCCTCAGAACTTGCTCAGAGCTATTTCAACCATGTGGTTGAGGAGGGGAGGAGAGGAGCAGCAGAGCTGTCTCATTCAGCCAGCAGCAGCTGTATACAAAAAGATACAAGAGAGGGTGGGGTAGGTCCAGAAGTGGACTTGCAAGTGAGCAAGGTGAAAGTCTGGGTGCAGTTACAGACCAGGTGGATGCTTAAACATCTTCCAAACTGCAGCAGCGGAGCTGCAAAAGGAGGGCTATGCCAGTGAGGCACAAAGCCTGTCCTGGTCTGATATTTCTGTTGCATTTGTCCATCAAAAGGTTTCAGCAGTCATTCACACGACGAGAGGTTTGATAATTAGTTGTTTCAGAGCTTGCTCTCTCTCTTCTCCTTCTCCTTCTTTCTCTCTCTTTCATCTCTCTGCCCCACTGGGCTAATACATGCTTCATGATTGAAATACATCCTTTCTGAAAACGCAGTAAAATATTCATGAACAACTGTTTTCATTATTTGCTCAGTGCTGAACGACTTCATGGTATCTGTGCAGCCAGAGGTCTAAAGCGGCTGTCTGCCATGGTGCCCAGTGCTCCCCTGCTGTCTCCTTTTGCTCCCTCTGTCTCACCTTTTCCAATCTGCAGGCCCTTGGGGGACTGGCTCATGCATTTTTTCTTATCATTTCCAAGGCGTTAGGTTTCATTTGTAGTGCATCTAGCACAATAGGGATTCTTGTCCTGGATAAGTGCTGGTGGCAGTCAAAAAAGGTACTGATGGCGTCAAGAGCATCCTAGCCACACTAAGTTAATCGTCCACACTTTTCTCCTCCATTAGAAAGCAAGACAAGACCAGGCTCTAACTCCTTTTGGAACAGGTTACAAATGTTATTACAAGTGCTTTCCGAGCTTTTGTTCCCTTTCAATTCAGAGACGGGGTCCTCACAGTAGCAAGGATGCTAATCGCAAAACCACTCTGAGTAGGAGGAAAGATATGTTGCACTTTTGCTTACATTTCTCTCTTTCTCTACAGAAGAGCTCTCTGCTGATGGAAGAAATATATATTTTTTTCCTAGTATAATTACAGATAGAGCTATTCTTGCTCAGTGGAGTTACCTTTTGATTCTTGGCACAAACAGCAGTACTCTATGCACAACTGTCAGAGAAGGGAAATAACTCCCACAGGGCACATCTCCACCACTCCTGATGGGAGTGGGTGCTGCATGACATGAGGGTCCCTGATTCCCTCAGCAAATGTCTCTGTGACATTTCAAACCTCCAGCTGAGACAGATTTGAGATGTGCTCTGTGGTGTCTGCATTCTGGAGGGTGAACAGCAGTTGAGAGAAGTATCCACTTGAAGGAACCCTTTCAGAGGACGTGGGCAAATATATCCCACAGACAGGTGGGCAAAAAGAGGGACTTAAGTGTTCAGAGACAACTGGGATGAAGAGGAAGGACTGGCGTGCCAGGAAACAGAAGGTTTTGAAGCCATAAAGGCCTCCTGATATCTCTGAAAGGTAGTGTGGAACAGCCACAATTGTCTGTGATTTTGGCAGCCTTGGGCAGCAGGACAGATTGCTTGCGGTGTACACACCACTAGACATGCCTTGGTGTTTATCAGTCTCTGGGGTAGGTTGGATATGACCCCTACCTCTCCACTGTGCTGCTTCCCTTCTTGGGCAGGATGGCAGATTGAAATTTCCCTTCTGCAGTTCAGGGTTAGGTAACATGGCAAAGAGCCCTGGGCAGGGGAAAGGAGCCTGGTGACAGCAACCTGCAGAAAAAAATATTCTATACAGTTGTCTTCTCAGTGCCTAACACAAGGGATAGTAAGCCCAAAAGCGAGGTCAGGTCCCAACTGCCATCAGATGACCTTCATGTACCCATTCTTGGTCCAGGTATGCAAGGATGTTGAGGGGCCACCTGTTCATGGCATGGGAAATGAGCAATCACAGTCAAGCAGGAGCTGTCCTGCTCACTCCTGAGGAGGGAGATATATGTCTGGAAATGTGGTTTTCCTGCACAGTGAAGGAAGAGGTGGATAAAGGAGCACAGCATCATGCTTTGGGGCACATCTTTGCAAGGAATTGAATATGGTTTCTCTCTCAGCGCTGTGTCCTGACCCACCAAAACTCCTTACTCAAGTTCTGTGGTGCTTTTAACTGAGACTAGTCGCTGGAGCTGCCCAACTATCCATGTGAGGCTGCTAACAACATTTCTACTGTTTCTTTTCCTGAGAAGGCCCAGAGGGGAAGCATATTCCTCTGATGAGAAAGACACCCAGAGGTTCAGCTTAGTGGAGGGCAAAGGACTCAGAGAAGTGCTCTCTGGGCTTCTGGGAATGCAGATAAGAAAATCAGTCCCAGACAAGGCCAGGGATGTAGTGACGGGCATGAGAATCAAGGTTCCTATGATAATGTCTTCTGCTGGGATGAGATATTGGACATGCAGCATCTCCATGGGGAATGAGAGAAGGTGTGTATGGTTGTCTGGATCAGCCAGGCAGCAAAGGTACATTGCTAAGCTGTTCAGGGGGTGATGAGTGATGAACACAGCACCTTTAACCCCATGTATGTACCAAAGCAGGGGAGCTGCTTTCTGGAACATCTAGTGAGCACTTCTCTGGCTATCACCACTTTTGGGCTGGACAGTGTGTGAACTGTGAACCAGCTGAGATGCAGGAAGTGACATAGCTCCACAGAAAGAAAGCCATCAATATTGAAAACAGAAGAAAGTATGCCCTGGAATACAACCCCTTTTAAATGAGCCCTTCACTAGGGAGAAAGAGTGGTTTTATTATTTGCAAGCGTGTGGCTTGAAGCAAAACACCAGGTCACGACAGCAATCTCGAGTGTGTTTCAGTTGCTATCTCTGCTGTTGGAGCAATTAGGCTGAGTCACTTCAGTGCTCTTTAAAAATCATCTGGCTTTCTTTTTAACTTTATGTAGGAGAGAACTAAGGTTCTGGCCCTTGCCCATAGTGAAGAAAGTAATGAAAGGGATATCTACAGCAATTTGAGGCTACCTTGCCCTTTGCTTTCAGTTTCCCAGTTCTTTTGGAGAGCCTTAAATTATTTCCAGAGTAAAAAGCTGGCTTTCTGAACTACTAGAGTGCTAGTACAAGGACCTATCTTCTCAGACAGTTCCTTCCTTTGATTGCCCCTCTCTCTTAGGTCCCTAAAGGTTTTGGTTTTGCAGAAATGCCATTGGGAGGGTAAAGCAGGGGACCTGTTCTTATTTGAGTGGAACAAGGCCGCTTGACATGTATCATGCCTCCTGTGTTTCAGGTAGCATCATCTGACACGCCTATGGCATTGTGGCCCTGCACACAAGTTGGATAGAGGGGTGTGAATTCTCACAGACTTTGAGGGATGATTGCTCTTTGATACATGTCACCAGCAGGGATTGTTAAGTTTGCTGACTGGCTCCAAGTGGGGTCCTGAGCTCAGGCCCTTTCCCCAAGATGTCCTGTTCACTTTTGGCTTTTCTGGGGTCTGATCTGAAGCTAGGTGAAATGAATGAGACACTCTGCAGTGGCTTGAGAAACTTTGAACAAGGTTCCTTAGAGAAGCTCTTTAGATCTGAATTCCTTTGCAGGTTTGTGCCCATTTGGGAACCAGCTCTTTTGATATCTCCCTGCTCTAGTCTGGAAAATCACTGTTTAATCTGGTTGGGGCGGCACAGAGGAACTGGCTGGGTATACACAGGAAATGATAATCCTCTTGAAGGCATCCATGGGTGACTTCTTACAGTCTAGGGGAGAATGCCTTTGGTCTTCGGCTCTGATGGTAATTTCTTCTTTCTTCAGTTTGGCTGCTGCTTTCTAACATGGGATTTCCTACTTCAGCAACTGCCAAGGCAGACTTGCAGACAAGAGGATCACTCAGTTTTCCCCTCTCTACTAAAGAAGAGCTTTCCTGCTTTCCTGTCATAGTAGCAAGGGCAATGTGAAGCTTATCCGTAATTGGGCTGTGCCAGAAAGGTTATTCCAACAGGATATCAGCTTCTTCACATCATAAGGATTTTCCCCCAGGGATAGCATTTCTCATGCCCAACTTCTTTCTTTACTTCCATTAATGTTATTCTGTGATTTATTATTGTGTTTGCAATTTCCAATAAAAATTCCAAAGTTTTCAATGCCTTGTCAAAAGAACAAAGACGTTTGGGAGAATATGGAGGGAGGGAGAAAGGGGGTGGAGGGAGCCAGGCTAGGGAGAAGGCACCTAACACATTTGCATGAATGCCGCGACTGGGCTGGAAGGAGTTATTCACAAGAAAAACTCTTCCTGAGCCCCAGTGAGCCCTTTTTTTTCTGTAGTGTATGGGCAGATGATGTAGGACATGCACATGGTTTTGCCAAGGATGGGAAGCAAGGTGGAGTGATGCCTACAGCAAAACATAAAAGCTAAAATGCATCTCATGAGACTGTGCCACAAGGTCCCTTTAGCACTTAGAATAAGAAATAACTTTTTTAAAGGGAATGTAATAACTATAGAAAATTGGACATGAGCATTGCTGAAATTACTGAAATCCAAACAAGGGTATGAAGACATGTGTAAACCCAAAAGAGGTAGGTGAGAGTAGTGACCTTTATGGCCCAGGGTCACCCCCACTGGCATCCTGTCCCTCTTGCACTTGGTACTCTGCAGAGCAGAGATTTTCCTCGCTTGGAGCCCTCCCTATCAACAGCCAACAGTTTAGTTTTGCTGCAAGAAAGCCAGGAAGGAGTTCACACCTGAACTGCCAAGGGCAGGAGCCATTTCACATTTGGAGGAAGGCCCTCGGTTACCCAGATCTGCTGCAAAGCTCCTTTGCTTTGGAATGCAAATGCAGGAGACCACAAACACAACCAGCACTGCCTAATGGCAGATGAAAGGTGACCCAGGTTTAGTGAGATAATTAGAGAAGTTAATTTGAAGCACTGTGCACTGAAATGTGCCACTTGACCTTGGATAGAACATCCATATTCGCATTCTGCATCAGTGCAAGTCTATGTGCTTATAATGGGCTTTAAGTTCTCCTATAAGAAAATAAAGCTACCCTTTCAGTGCTGCTATCCTGAAGCTGGTGGCAAAACATAATTTTCCACATATTGGAGGATAGGGATGGACTTGGAAAAAGCAGCTGCACAGTAATTTATTGAAACATACTGAGCAAATAGAGTCACTAATACCTGGCAATATATAAATATGAATCATGGTTTAATCCCAGCCAGCAGCTAATCTGAATATCTGCAAAATCAGGACTTGTTTATGTGTTTTATTAACTGGCTGTTACCACCATTTTTTGGCTGGTGGAAAGTTGAGACCTTTTCTGCAGTTCTGATGTATAGACTGATCACTGTGTAGAAACACCGTTTTTTAAGGCAGATTTTTTTAAGAGAGGAGAACTCACTCAAATTATAGTGAGTAGATAGAATTTCAATAGTTAATTTTTCTCTTTTTTTCCAGTTTTTGCAAAACGTGCATTTGTATAGTTGTGGCTTTCAAGGATAAATGGCATTTTTAACCAGTGCTGGGCTTCCAGTGGTATAGCAACTGCACCTCATAGAGTACTGAATTCAGGCCAACTACACATGAGCAACGTTAGGAACAATCCTAGGTCTGTATCTTAATTAAAGGTCTCAGTTTTTATACTTACTTGTGTTACACTGAAATGAATAATGCATCTGTGAAAAGAAGGAACAGTTTAGATCCCTCTAAGTGTCTTGAAGTGAGTGGATGAGTGACAAATGCATCAGCAGTATAAAACCAGTGTCACTGTAAATACTGGGCAATAGCTTTACAGTTGGTTAATAATATATATTGGTTTCCTTCTTGAAAAGGATATAGTTATTTAAATTGCAACTGCTGCTAAAATTTTACATTATTCTAATTGACTTCTTAATTCCAGGCAGGCTCTTTTGTAGCTTAAAAAGGGCTAGAGAACAACATGTACTTTTCTTTACATGTTACGGAAACACAGGTGAGCAAGCAAGAAAGCTCTTGAAAGGGATTCCCATGGTCCAAGGGTACACAGTCTGCCAGCTTTCAATGTTTGTGCTATTAAAAATAATGCTAAATTACTTCAGTAGTAACATATTTTTTGCATGCCAGGTGCTGCAAAATTGCTGAGGAATATAAAGTAAGTAGCATTTTTGATAGATGCATGCCCTCTTCTCCCACCAAGTCAGACTTTCCATCAGCCTCTGAGTGCAGGGCTGTATGACAGCTACAAAGTCATGCTTCGGCAACGCAACCTACTCATGTGGAGCCAGTCTGAGCATCCAAGACATATGTCTGCAAACCAAATCATGTGAAGATCCTCCAAGGAAATTCAGGGATGCATAGGCAGGAAATCAAGGCTAATATCCTGATGTGGTAAAGCAGAGTCTTTTTTCTATTACCAGAAATTCTGCTTCTGAAATCAGATGGAGCAGTTGATATGGTGGATGTGTGGTAGCTTTTGCAGTGGATAATGAGCATAATGGGATAATGAACCCAAAGATGTTTAAAACCTGTTGCCTTGCAGGCATGTGAAGCTTTTTCTGCCACATCAGGATACCTGTATAGCACTAAAGTAGAAAGCGGGTTGACTGAAAAGCAGCCTATTCTTGGCAGTATGAAAAATCTGTCAGACTGAGATCTCTTCCGTAAAAGGATCTGGGTTTCTGGCTCTCCCTGTGCCAAACCTAGAGGCCACTCTCTGCAAGTGAAGAGTGGAATCCCCCTAGCTTTTTTTTTGTCTTGTGCTGTTTAGGTCACTCTTTTGGGCAAACAGGGACTGAAGGTGAGTTTCTGAGAGGAGAAGAACCAATAAGCAAGAGAAGTCAAGGGTGTTCCCTGAAGGCCAAGCCTACATTTATCAGTCATTCAGGAGGTCATTGATACTTCCCCTTCACATGCAGATAGTTAGGATAGCATTGATATTTTAATTTTACAAGCCACTGCTTATCTGGGAGTTGAACAGTGTTAAATGCAAAGAGGACAGAAATGGCTAATTGCTTATGCCAGTCAAAATTTTGGCAAAACAAGGAGAAAGTGAAAGAGAGAGAAGGAGATAGAAAGATAAAGGAAAGATAGAGAAAGAGAAATCAGTTTAAAAACTGGAGTGTTAGGGAAGTACTCTGTAATTGCAAGCAATTGAAAAATGAAAAAAAAAAAGAAAACCTCTGCGGCAATTAAGGGCTCAGAAGGCTCAGAATAAATAGCAGAAGAACACAAGCAGCTCTCTTGGGTATCCCTTCTCTGGAATTTAAAATTTATTGTCATTTGTATGTTATATCAAAAAATCTCCTTCTGGACAATTCAACAGAATGGGAAGATCTTCACATCACACAGTGGACTGGCAAGGGTGCTTTCATCCAGAAAAACAGTGAGCACTTGGTCAACTCCAATTTCTACCCTGCCCTACGGCAACCTTCGCAAACTCATGGGAATTTACAGCACTGAGTCTTTCTCACCAGCACCAGTGGCTAATGGCAGGTTCTCCCCTTGCCTCACTCGTGCTTCACTGATGGATTTGAAGACAGAGGACAGAAAAGCAGAATGATACGTGCAACTGGATAAGAACACAGAGGCAAGCAGAGGGAAAATAGAGTGATGACGAATTGCACTAAGAAAGAGACTCAGGCACTGTCAAACAAGGCAAGAGCATGCAGAAACCCAATGGTCTGCACCTGTATTAGAAAGACCTTGTTAATATTCTGGCACTGGAATTTGACTGTTCACAGTTTGAGACGGTCAGAAAAGTCCTAGGTGTGGTTTTGGTTGTGCCAGATATCCGTGTCCCAGATGATGCCTCTGCATGGTGAGGGAGTTAGAAAAGAGCAGGTGCAATCGCAATGATCATCTTTGATGCAATGACCCTGACAAAAGGTAAGAGAGTAGAATGGGCATAGACTTCAGCACCAGAGAACAGCCCTGGGCACATTCAATTTATTAGCAAGGATGTAGTCAGTGTGGTCTAATCCACTGTCTACACTTCACTGGACCAAAGTTTCTGAGAAAGTGTCATCACCAGTCTTGCGGGCAGAGTGATCTGGGAGACCCAGGACACTGTTTACACGCCGGTTCAGCAATCACTTCACAATTTTAAGCACAACTCCTTTCAACCGATCCTGCACTTGCTGCTTGAGGCTGTGCCAAGGGAGGTATCCAAACCCTGCTTGAATTAATTGCAAATGGGCATCTTGGGTGCGTACAAGCCTATGTGCACTTAGACATGTGCGTATATGTATATTTATACAATGTGCTGAGGTGGCCAAGAAGGCCAATAGTGTCCTGGCTTGTATAAGAAATAGCGTGACCAGCAGAAGCACAGACATGGTTGTCCCCCTGTACTCAGCACTGGTGATGCCACACCTTGAGTATTGTGTCCAGTTCGGGGCACCTCAACATAAGAGAGATGTTGAGGTGCTGGAGCAAGTGCGGAGGAGGGCAATGAAACTGGTGAAGGGCCTGGGGCATAAATCTTATGAGGATCGATTGAGGGAGCTGGGACTGTTTAGTTTGAGGAGGAGGAGGCTGAGGGGAGACCTCATCACTCTCTACAACTACTTGAAAGGACATTGTTGAGAAGGTTGGTGCTGTTTTCTTCTCATGGGCAGTTAGCAATAGAACAAGAAGGAATGGTTTCAGGCTGCAGCAGGGTCAGTTTATGCTGGACATTAGGAAAGAATTCTTCCCAGAAAGAATGGTCAGTCACTGGAATGGGCTGCCCAGGGAGGTGGTGGAGTCCCTGAATGTGCTTAAGAGTAGATTAGATGTGGTGTTGAGGGATATGGTGTAGGAGAGAACTTTGTAGAGTAGGGCTGATGGTTGGACTCGATGATCCCGAGGGTGACTTCCAACCTAAATGATTCCATGATTCCCTGATATAAAATATCTGATGTAAAGAAAATCATTATAAATCAGATGCCAGCATTGAAGAGAGTTCAAAACCCTTTGGATCAAGTTTTGAGTGAGGATCATTCTTGGTTTTAGGGAATAAATTATACTTTTCCTGCCATTGTCAGCTGATCTCTGCTCCGAGCATGGGGGCGGCATTCGTGTTTTGCAAATGGGCCTGGGCTATTTGCAAGGAGCTGCATCTCTTCTCACTGCTGTTAAGCCGCCTTTGAAACTTTCTGAAACAGCTTTTTTATACACACCCACACAGGGAATGACACACTCCAAGGGCTGTTTGGGGAACCTAGCAACACCCTTCTGCTGGGAAGCTACACAGGCAGCAGCAACCTGATTGGTGATACCTCTCGGTGCCTGCACCAGTCCTTCCCATAACCTTCCCTTAAACAACTGCAAGGACACTGGAACAGGTTGCCCAGAGAAGCTGTAGATGCCCCATCCCTGGAAGTGTTCAAGGCCAGGCTGGATGAGGCTTTGGGCAACGTGGTCTAGTGGGAGGTGTCCCTGCCCATGGCAGGGGGGTTGGAACTCAATGATCTTCAAGGTCCCTTCCAACCCAAACCATGCTATGATTATATGATTCTATGACAGTAATGCACCTTGTCATGGGTCTTGCCTCAAATAACAGCATCTATCCTTTGCGTGCAGTGCACAGAGGGGAAAGCAAAACCTCAGGTCACATAGCAGAATCAAGATCAGCCTTGGGTCCCACAGTCCCAGCCTTGAGTTCAGATGGCTTGGTTTTGCTCTGGTTGGTGTTTGAACATAAACAGGTGGAGACAGCAGCTCCTCAGAGCAAGGATACTTGGCGATGAGGAACAGCTGCAGCTGGGAGAGGATACAGATGTGGTAAAGCACCAGCCTAAACTGCACCAGAGTTTGTCTGTGTCTTTGGTGTTCAACGCTACCTCTTCTTGCTGCAGAGGCACATGGTGGGTTTCTAACGCTCCTTCTGTGCACACAGAGATCAGGACAGGCTTCTGCAGGATGTGAAGGGAGTTGGAGGGCCAGTCTGCTTCAAGTCTTTTGAGAGGTCTGGCCAAAGTGTGACTCAAAAAAACTAGGATCCCCTATGAGCTTAAGCAAAAGTAGCAGCCACATACAGGGAAGGTCCCTATCATGGTCCCTGCTAAGGGAAAGCAATAGGTGAGTCCTTGTGAGATAACAGAAAACCTACAGGAGGTTTGGGAAAGAGTGAGGCAGGACAGGCCTGAAGTCTTTGAAGGTGCACCAACCATGACAAACCTTGCTCTTTCCCCACAATCTCCTCTGGCATCACCTCACCCAGTATGCACAGCCTGTGGAGTGAGTGCCTGCTTCTTCCAAGCAGCAAGCTTCTGGAGACCTCTGTCAGTGCTTCCCCAGTTACCCAGAGGTATGACAGAAATGTGTCATCTGTGGGGCAGACCTGAGGTAACTCAAGGACAGGACACCTCCAGACAAGTTTGATTCTGTGGTTCCATCTCATAAAACAAAGCCCAAATGCTGTTCAGGATGCTTTTTTGGTACCCGAGAACCCAAGTGCAGAATCTGTACCCTTGGCAAGTTTGCCGGTGACACAAAACTTGTAGGGGTGGCTGACACATCAGAAGGCTGCACCTCCATCCAGCGTAACCTGGACAGGCTGGAGAGTTGGATAGAGAGGAACATGATGAAATTCAACTAGGGCAAGTGTAGGGTCCTGCACCTGGGGAGGAATAACCCCATGTACCAGTACAGGTTGGGGGCTGACTTGCTGGAGAGCAGCTCTGAGGAATAAGACCTGGAAGTCTTGGTGGACAACAGGATGGCCATGAGCCAGCAATGTGCCCTTGTGGCCAAGAAGGCCAATGGCATCCTGGGGTGCATCAGGAAAAGTTTGACCAGCAAGTCAAGGGAGACTATCCTGCCCCTCTACTCTGCCCTGCTGAGGCCCCATCTAGAGTACTGTGTCCAGTTCTGGGTCCCCAGATGAGGAAGTACAGGGAACTGCTGGAAAGGGTACAGCAGAGGACCACCAAGATGATTAGGGGCCTGGAACATCTCTCTTACAAGGAAAGGTTGAGGGACTTGGGTATTTTTAGTCTGGAGAAGGCTGAGGGGAGGATCTGATCAACAGCTATAAAGACTTAAAAGGTGGGTGATAAGAGTAAGGGGTGAGTCTTTTTTCAGTGGTGCCCAGTGACAGGACAAGAGGAATTGAGCAAACTTGTGCATAAGAAATTCCATCTAAACATGAGGAGGAACTTCTTCACTTTGAGGGTGGCAGAACACAGGAACAGGCTGTCCAGAGAGGTGGTGGGCTTTTGGTCTCTGGAGACGTTCAACACCCGCCTGGACAAGTTCCTTTGCAACCTGCTCTAGGTGGACCTGCTTTGGCACAGAGGTTTGGACTAGATGATCTCCAAAGGTCCCTTCCAACCCCATATCATTCTGTGATTCTGTGATTCAATGTAGTGCTCTCATTTCATATGTGTTGATCTGAATCCTTGGAAATCTCATCTTTAATGCTGCCAGGATTGGAGGAGAGACCGCTCTTTGAGATACAAAAAAAGCTGGAGATTTCTGCTTACTCCATCAGCAGTACTGCTATCCTTCAGCAAGTCTGAAGCAAAAAAACCCCAAAGAGCTTTCATAGCATGAAGACACAAGAAGTGAGGCAAGGTTCCTTGATACCTGCTTTCTAGCAGCAGGAAACAACTGATGCCCTGAAAAGTGGAAAAGGGCAGGGCAAAGACATCATGCTATTTCCCTTAAACAGTCCTCTGGTCTTCAAGGAAGGTTGCCATGGAACAGGAGTGATTTAAAGATCTCGGTTCCCTTTGTTCATTTTGTTCCTTTGTTCATTTCTTTTTGCCGTGAAGATCTCAGCAGAACCATCAGCCTGGCTAATATAGTCACTGACAGATCTTAAATATTAATAAACATATCTGCCTTCTGTAATTTGAAGCAACGTTCCAGATAGGGGTGCTGCAAAAGCAGCTGTTTGCTTGCATGATCTGGTTGAAGAGGACGTGCATGTCAGAAGGGGGATGTGCAGAATGCAGAATTTGCAAAAGAGGTTGATGAAAATAGCTCTGACTGTTTCTGGAGTGCAGGCTAAAAGTGCTCCTGGTGTAAGTGGATAAGTTGCAATGGAGGAAATAGCTGTCAGCTGGCATAGATATATAGCCCAAACAGCCCCGAAATACAGACCCCCCGAGGGAGAATTTGTCATAGCCCTTTCTTCACCAGTAAACTTGCAAGGCAGAAACTCAGATTTACAGAAGCAAGCAGCAGGGCCTGGATGGGAATTTTCTCTCAATGTGATTTATGTTGGTTTGCCTGCATATGGAATTTGACAGAACATGACTGCTCTCTGTGAAGATTTTCCTGGGGATGTGCAAAAAAGTGCCGAGAAAAAGGAAAATACTTCAGTTCTAATACTCTGCTGCAGTGCTGCTCCACGGCAGCTGCAGTTTGCCTGACAAACGTCTCCCTTTCATCTGAGGACCAGTGTCCTCTCTGGCACTGGCTGTCTACCGTGATGCACCATGTCCAGGAAGCCCCAGGGTGTTCCTGCAGGGAGTCCTGTCAGCACTCCAGAACACAAATATGAAGCAGGATAGTAATTCTGTGTGGAAACATGTAGCCTTTTAGCTGCAAACTTGAGTTTTCTTTCACTTTGCATTCTCACAGAAGAGTTTTTTCTTGTTGAACTCTTTTTTTGCTAGGAGCTTAAGAAAAAAAACCAAACCTTTGCTTTTGGACAAGCTGTCAAACCCTTTCTGATAGTTGTAAATATATCAACATAGCCTACTGGTATGAATTGATAACTATTCTTAGTCATTCAGTATGGGTTTGCTGAATATTAAGAAACCTACATGACGAACAGTTTTCCTCCTGCTGTGAGAAACTACCTTTTATTTTCAGAGTATAGGGGGTAATTATTATAAAGCACCAAATAAGTAACAGTTACTCCAAAAATACAATCTTGAACTCAGCAATACTGCAAAAGCAGTTAGCTCACCATCTAGGGAAGTCGCTAAAATAGTACATTATATGCCGTTTCCATATGACATCAGATGAGGCAAATCCAATCAAGTTAGAAATGTGACAGAGCTCTCTGGTCAATTCAGTGGGATTCCATTCACCAGTTGAAGGACACAATGACTGCAGGAGGAAGAGAGACACAGAGTTCCATGCAAAGATGAACACTGTATTCAAAAGCAAGGGAATTAAAGTCTGACTGTGTAGAAGGTACAAAGAGCAGATCACAGGAAACAACAATAGTTCAGAAGGAACCAGTCCAGAGTTGTGATCTGTCCCATTACTCAGAAACAGAGTATAGACCTTAAGTTGAAAACTAATCCCTGCAGACTTAAATGCAAGTTTTTTTAAGGCAAATGGGGAACTGTCACCTGGTAAGGTAGGGTCTCCAGATCTGCAAGTTGATTTTTAATCATCAGACCCACCTCTTTTCCATCTCTTCACCAAAAGCATCAGAAGCTCAGAACTGGAATTTCATCCCAAGGAAAATTTTTGAAATCTGGAAAGACCTCTCAGGTTGGAAAATTATTATTTTGCTCCAGTTAATGGAGAAACTACTGCTGGGAAGAGGCAAGCACCAGGCCTTTACTGCAAACTCTGCCCTGGTCCTTGAAGAAACAACTGACTTTTCAGTCCCTCCACCTGCCTCTGTGTCTTGAAAGAGTGCTGACATTATGCTTTCTAGCAAAGGTGAGTGGCAATCTTGACAGGAATAGTAGCCCACTCCAAGATGCGTAAATAGGCCAGTTTGGGAAAGGCTATAAACACACCAGTTATCAAGTAGCCAGTAATCTAATTCAATACTGAAAGGGATTGCTGCTGTGTGAAATTAGACATTATCATGCTTTTCGCTTTTCTGAAATTAGTTACAGAGCACAGGGAAGAGGCTCGTTAATAAATCAGTTCTAGTGTATATCAAACTGGAATCAGAAAGGATTTTAGCAAATCCAATGATAAGCTTGTAGTTATCCTGAGCTCCACCTATAAAAGTTGCAAAGCCATTCTTGACTGTTCATCTAAACTGTTCTCCATCCTCTGCCTAGGTAAAGTGATGCTGCATTTCCCCCTCTTTACCTCCAGAAAGCTTTTCCTAAAGCTGAGCCCAGACACACCTTACTGCAACATAGGACTGAGTATTTTAGCCTTCCTGGACTGGATGGGAAGAAAAGTTTAACCCCTCCTTGTTTGCACCTGCCTTTCACACACTTGGAAAGCTTCCTGCATTTCTTCCTGTTCACCTCTTCAGACTTTTTCTATGCTCTAATCTACAGCAGCAAGGAGTCATAGCTGGCATTCAGGAGCTGGTAACACTGCCACACACCAAAAATGTAGGCAACAGCAAGAAGGAAGGGCTGGCACAGGCAGAAGTAATAATATGTCTTATGATGAATTTTATGTCAGGACCAGAAGGTTCTTTATTACATGATTTTCTTCTTTACAGCTCCCAACAGAGCAGCAAATGCATATATTGGACTGTAAACCTCTACAATGCAATCTATGTAAATCACAAATATAAAGCCATGTAATGTTCCCTCATAGTGATCCAACATCAGCATCATCAGCACTGCCAAGGCCAAAGAGGAACCATTATTGCCTCTGCTGGCATGTCTTCACTAGCAGAGATAACAGAAAGGACTTCTCCCTTGCCTGGGTTGCACTCCCACAGCCCAAGTGGCCAAGGGACCAGCAGTTCATTTTGTCACAGAGATGCTGGCACAAAAAGCAACCCACAAGGGCTGCAAAGTCTTGCAAAGTCATCCCAGAAAGTTCTTCTGTTGTGTGCTGCTGGAGGCACCTGGGGGCTGCAGGCTGAGCAGAGCCCTGCAGAGGCGCAAGCCCAGCTGCTTGCATAATGTCTGTTCAGTGGCTGCTGCTTGGAAATTGCCTTGCCTTCAGGAGAAACTGAAAGGGATTCAGTGAAAGAGAATTTCTGAGGATGGGATATAGCTAGTGGAAGGGACCAAGGGCACAGACATTCCTGATGTAAGGAAACTTAAGAAATCTTACAAGATGAACAAAGGTAGTGCCAAAACAAGTGTTACTCTTGACTTGAGGGAGAATCAAGCTATGGCAGAATGGGTTTGGTGATCCCAGAGGACATGCCTTTCCTCCTAGCTGCAGTTTTGCACTGGAAATAAGGTCCCTCCTAATCTGTACACAAACTGACCAGCTCTGTTGTGTCAACACCACCATGGGGCATCAGCTCGTGGAAGTTGTCACTACACCATTGGCTTCCCCTCTGAGGTGGCAGATCATTGTAACCCAGACTTGAACTTTGGGAGGACCCTAAACTGACTTTACTTTTTCCCACCTGGGGCTTGAAAGAAGGTGGGAAGAAGGCAAACCAGATGTATATATATATCGTTGCATGGGAATGCTTGCAATCAAGGACGCAGGTGGTGCTTTTCTGATGTTAGGGTTGTTTGGGCCTCTTCCAGCACCTGCAGGGAAACTGCCCATAGACAGCACTTCATTTCATGCTCAGGCAGATTCACTTGCTGTGAAAGATGCTGTTTGAACATGTTTCGTGATAGGAAAACTGTCTTGTGAACCAATCAGCAACCCTGGCTGCTGAAATGATCAGTGGCACATAATTTCATGTTAAGAGGCATTTGCCTCCTGAGGGCCATGTTAATGGAGTCTGACTGGGTGTTGATTTGGTTATCCCTCACTGTTAGGTATCCAGATATTTTCCACAGGCAGGCAGGCAGGCTGCATGTTAATGTTCCTCCCTCCAGGGGTCTTAGATGTGGTGAGCTCTCAGAGAGATCCCTGCCATGGACAGGGAGAAGGTGAAGGAGACAGGGCATCCCTGTGGGGGAGTCTCAGTGGGAGCGTGGCTGTCCCAGTCGCCCATGTGACAGAGAGAATGCTTAGCCCATCTCCACACTCTGCTGAGGCCACAGCAAAAGTGATCTTTGGAGCTGATGAGCAAACTCATCAAGCAGAATAAATGCAGGTCATCAGAGATGCTTTCATGTGTTGCCCTGTAGATAATGACTTCCAGTGGGTTCTTGTGACGTTAGAGAACTCATGTGGCCAAACAACAAGCAAGTTGAGAAGGTAACATTGGCAGCTGCTGACGCAAAGCTGTATTGCCAGCTTCTGCAAAAACTCTCTCAGGACAGCAGCCAGAAGACCTAGGTTTGCTGTCAGCAGTGATAGCAGACATGTCAGAACAGCAGTGATGAATGAGTAAGGAGGAGAGGCAGGGATGTGACTGGCTTGTGTGTGATTTCAGCTCCCACCTGCAAGGCACTGGTGCAATACATCTGCTGAATAAATATACCACTTGCCTGTACGGCACTGAGGAGCCCCAGACGTGAGTTCATATGCTATAATCCCATAGCCCTGAAGAAAGGTCCCCGCCCCACAGAAAGGCAGTGATTTGACATGTGTTCCTCAGCCTCATCTTGGGACATCAGACTCTTTCTCCTACATCAGCATTTGTTTTGAGGCCTGCCTCTCATACCCTGGATTTCCAGCAGATTGCCTTTCTTTCTAGCAGCTATATTTTTGACTGTTCAACCTAAGGCATTGCCAGTCACAGATGCCCCCTGTTCTGGGGGTTTATTGTTCCCAGTGAGTTCAACCAGTGGCTCAGAAAATCCAGTAGCTCTGAAAATTAAATGACTAAATCTAAAAGGAAGTCACCAAATTTGACACATGGCAAAGCATTTGTGAGAAATGATGTAAGCAAGAAGACATGGAAGGGGGACGGCAGGGGTGGAAACAAGGCCTTTCCCTGTGGAAAGACTCTTTCATCCCAGAAAGGTGAATTTATTTCAGCTCCATTTGACACCATGTGGTGTTGACTTCATTCACATTGACATAATGGTCTCTGGTCTCAGACCCAGGGTGATATACACAAATGATTAAAAAACATCTTAGTACTGACCATTCTTTAAGAGAACATTGTGTCTGTCTCTAACGTGGTTTTCTTGTTTACCATTCTAAATAACAACCTGATGGTGGCAGACAGATGGGCAAGATGAACTTAAAGGTCTTTGCCATGCCTAATGTCTATGATTTTATGAGTCATTTCAGTCAGAAAAAGAGGAGATGAAATGTTTGAATGGAGCTAAAAAGACATGACATCATGGTTCTGTTTCCTTTCTTTGGAATTAGTAATAAACTGAATTATGCTCAGCCACTTATCATTAACAGAAAATCTTTAACTTGCTTTCTCCAAAATAAGTTTTCCCCTTCTCCTAAATCAATTCACCAGAGAAAAACAAGAGGCTTTCTCTTGTATATGCAAAGAAGAACAATTTGGTTTTTGAGCAAGTAATAGGATTTCAGGCATCACAAACAAATCAGCAATGTCTCAGCCATACATACATCCAAACAGCAACTAAAATACTTAACTGCAGCCTTTTTGTTCTGGCTGCTTAGTTGAACATCCTGTCCTGCTGGGCTGGTGAAAATGCTCTGGTGAGATCCTCTTGGCATGGCTGTTTATGCCTTTCAGAGTGCTGCTCTCGCCAGCTTATTTCATTTTAAGGTGAGAAGTCAGGATTTTCCTCAGCACACTTTATGGCACAGTGAAACATAATTTCACATGAAGTGGTATGCACCCACAAAAGGGCCTGAGCCTCAAGGACTCCACATCATTCATGAGCCTTTCACAGACAGGGGCTCACCCCACTCCCAGCATGTGTCTCTCTTTTTCCACTGCCTTGGAGCACAGGAGCCCTTCCTCCCAGCACAGTCTGCTCTCTCCTGACACCCCAGCCCTCCTCCAGGTCTTTGCTATGGAAAAGGAGGATCACAACCTGCCAAGAGTGATGGAAGCAGGAGCATTGCCCATCCTCTGCTTCTCCCACACTTTGAAGCTCTTTGAAACACTGCCTAGTTACAAGAAGGGCTTTGGGACAAAGACACAGCAGCAGACAATGGCAACAAGCTGTGATCTGTGGTTTCATCTGTAAATGCTTGCTGTGACAGCACAGGGATATTGGAGTACAATTCACTTCCTATTGAAAGCCTACCCCTTCACTCCTGACAGCTCGGTGACCCTTGAAACTTTACATGAGGAGAGAGGCGATGGATCCTCCCAATGCAAGCAAAAGTTGCATTAGTTGGTTTGCCCCTTTTATCATGATTAAAATGCTGGCAATGAGGAAAGAACTTGGCAGATCATGTCAAGGTTGCTGCTTTGATTCTTCTTCCCTGCTTCTCTTCCAAAACAGGCTTCATGGTTCTGCTATGCATGTGGTGCAGAGAATAAGCAAAAATATATACTATGTACAACACAGTCTTTGCTTCTGTAGCTGCAGGGCTGGAAAACCAACCCCAGAGATGTCATACCTAAACATTACATCTTACCCAGGCTTCTTCCTTCCTTCCTTCCTAATCCAAATGGACAGAAAACCTTTCCCCACACATGGCCAGATTTTCCTTTTTCTCCTTAAGAAAAATCTTTGTCCTTACTGCTTTGTACTACTCACACCAATGCCCTTCACACCCTTCCACTGTTGTCCATTAGTTGTTGCACAGCCTGGCCCCATCTCCTCCAGGTTTTCTACCACAAACTCTCCTACTCAAGCTACAAGAGAAAATTGTTTTCAGGTGTTCACCAGCATAGGCTGAAGGTGAAAAAGCAGACACTAGACACTAAACTCTGCAAGGAATCATCTTAATCTACCTCTGTGACAGAGACCAAGTATGTGGATATGCCAAAATGGCAACATAGCAAGCAGATCTTATGTTTACAAGGATTGATGGCCATTTGTTTCTGTTGCTAAACTCTTCTGAACTATTCATGGCCAAGTAGGTTTCAGGTCTTGTGATATGTGTCATCTTATACAAGTTCAGATATTATAACTCAAGTTTATCTCTACCCCCTACACATGGGAACGCCCTCCCAATTCAGTGATCCATGTCTCTAGGAGACCTCATACTCCAAATATAATATCTTAGTCTCTGCAAAGGTGGAAGTGTAGGTACCTGTTGTCTAGGCTTTGAGTGAAGCAATGGGATCTGCAGTTGGGTGCCACGGCACTAGTCCCTGTGATGATGAGAACATTGCCCTGCCTTACTGTCTCACCTCTGGCTCCTTGTTCATCTTCTCTTGTGGAGTGACCCTTATCTTGCTCCTCCCTGATGTCTCTGAGCATGGGAGATCACCAAGAAACTATATTCATGGTATGAATAAAAATTTGTGTGGAAATATATGGTATCATATAGACTATTTGAGTGTTATCCTGAGATTTACCTATGCTTATGGTATCAGTTTGAGGTTATTCTCTGTACTGAGAGTAGTGGAATTCCCTGCCCCATCTGGTCACCCTAAAATGGAAGCTCTGGGATCTGTAACTTGGATACCTGAGAAAGATCCTAACTTGACAGCATTGCCATCTCTGTTCAGCAAAAGAGATACCAGGCAGGGTATCTCTAGTCGTCACCACTTGTAGTAGCATCACTGCCTTCCACCTCCCAGTTCTTTCCAGAGTGATCACACAGTCACAGAGTGCAAAAGAGCTTGTTCCCAGCAACCCATGCAGTGGTGCAGAGCCACATCCCTCAGGAGCAGAAAACGTCCACAGACGAAACGCCTAATGGGATAGGCAGCTCACATATTTGCCAAGATTTACAAATGGTGGCATTTCAACATTTTACCCTTGATCCTCAATGTAGTAATTGCTAGGAAGAACGATCTTACTTGCTTTGCTAACAAATGCAAGCACATACAGAGAAGACTCCAGGCTGGTGAGGTACGGGCTGGTAGAGAAGCTGAACACACTGGAAGGGTGATTTAATGCCGACAATACTGTCATCACCACCCTGTGCTCATACTGGAGATAGCAGATGATGCACATTCTGCCAAAAAGATTTCACAGAGGTTGTGATTTTCCTTTGCATGGAGCTATGACAGCAATCTCTCAACTTAATTAGCAATTGCCGAAATATGTCACACTTGGTAGGAGGTAAATTATTTTGGCCTTATCAAATCATCTTCAAACATGCTGTTTCCTTTGTGGTCAGCCTCAAATCCACAAGGGAGCTGTTAAAGAGGGAAGAAAAAGTTTTTGTGATAATAGCAGGGCTCTGTAACAAAACAGTGAATGCAGGGAAAGAGGAATCTCTGCTCCAATCTCACTGTGATATTGTTCAGATCTGGCTGACTTCCCAAAATGAGTGGAAGCAGCTATTTTCCCCAAATCATTTTATAGCAAACAGCAAGTCAACATAATATTCACATATATCCTCTTTCAAAAGCAAAACAGAACCTCCCTTGCTCCAGCTGGAGCTGTATGTCTGATCTGTCACATTGAGAGAAGTTCAGATTCCCACCACTTTTTTCCTAAAGGCATCCTGAATGTATAGGCTTGATGACAAACTGTGGCACTTCTAACATCTAAAGCTAGAAACCTTGGATATGACTCTGATGCCTGTGTTGGCAAACCTGGCCTCTACATAGGAGAGGGATGTTTCTCTTCCTTTCCATTGTTCACATCTTGACTTTTTGAAGAAGTAGCTTGGACTTTTGGTTGTTGCACTCCCATGAAGAACCCATTAGATTGCCTTTGCTGCATGGCAACCTTCCTGAATTCCTACTGAGCACCACACCACCGACTGACTCTTTCATGCCTATTTTCTAGAGGGCCCTTTCTGAAGTGCCAGGTGACCAGAGGCAATAATAATTCTTATCTTCACAAGGTTTTCATTTGACACTTTTTGCCTATGAGGTGGCTAATGAATACAAGGTTGCTTTTTCAATGCTGATGAGTAACTCAATGGCTTGAATCTCATGGGCTTTCCATGTGATCTGTGTTGCTGTGCTTCTCTGGAGTTTAAAGATAAGCATGAAGGTCCCTGGCACCAAATGACACATGCCGGTCTCGGCACTGCAAGTGGCACACTTCCACCGATGTGCCCTGCCATGCCTGCTCCTCACAGGCCTCCTCAGCTCCACTAGGCTGGTCTGCTTATTTGCTCTGAGAAAATAAACTTCTTCCTGTGTGCAACACATCATGAAAGGCAGATTTATTTCCCCTCCAACACAGCCACACTCTGGTGTTGCCATTCCAGCTCTTCCAGCACTGTCATTTATATGGTTCTCTCCCATCAGCCCAGCAGTGTTCAGGATGGCACACGAGGCAAGCTAAGTTCAACCTACAGATTGGCAGTGGTATAACTACACCCAGCAGGATACTGTTTTCTCTTTCTAGCTAATTGCAGTAGAGCGTGCCAATATATTTGTGCTTCCTTCAGGACAGATTACTCCCTTATACACATTCTGTTATATCTGGGAAGATCTTTTCTGGTATAAAGGACATTGATACTAAGTCTGTGTTACAGGGATGGGCTGCCTGAAGTATGCTGCTTTAATTAAAACAGTATAATTTCTGCTTGTAATTACTCCCTAATGGGTTTTGAAGATTGGATTGTTCATTTATCCTGGGTCACAAAATGAGAGATGTTTCCAATTCAAGGCGCTCTGGACTCAAGGGGCAGGGAGGGCAACACCAAAGTGTTCAGAGCCTGACAGCAAGGGTACTAACACAGGTAAAGTAAGCCTGTACATGGCCAGAGTATTTTAGGCATGGTCTCCTTCCAAAGACGTCATGTAGATGCCCTTCCTTTTGTCCTCTGCAAATGAAGAGGAAGCAGGCCACAGGCTCAGCCCTTTTTGAGGCAAAGCTTCCTCAAGCCACCTTCATGACAAATATAGCAAAGGCATAGGCACCCTTCACATGTACTTACTGCTGCTTTATGTACTGAGAGATGAAAGAAATGGACTGAAAACTGTATCACTACTAAACACATTAGAGGTCAAATCACCATATAAATTCAGGATAGTACAGGTACTTCCCAGATTGAGCTGGTGCTGTTGTGATATTAATATCACACCTTGTTCCTGCTACCAGGAGGAGCAATGTCGCTTCTTGACTTATTGGCAAAAGTGCTTCATGAAGTAAGGAACCTACAGTAATAATGAACATTGCAGCGATTTTACTCAGGTCCCTTTTTCTGAATACCAAAAATAGTCATCTGCCCAAGCGTGGGGTGTCCTGGGTGCAAACTGGTTATGGAGATCCTAGAGAATGGCATCAACTGCAGAGAGCTGCATCATCAGGAGATGCAGGAATAGTCTTATAACTTTTCCAAGATAAAGGCCTTTCTGCTCCTGAGATCCCAGTTCCCTCAATGAAGGGGAGGCCCTGTAAAGCCCCATTTAGACATAGTGTGGATGGAGCAAGGGCTGAGCTTTGTCTCTTGTTCACAGAGGAATACAGGAACCCTGAACTAAGACACTCATCCCATGCCACAATAAAAAGCTACTCCTTGAGCTTACCTTGAATTTTGCTTAAATGCCACATCATTCTCTGTTTTCAGCATTTCTGCTAAGAACAGAGAACAGAGAACGTAAACCTCCACTTGCAGTTCATAAGCAAAAACCAGACAAATAATGTTACCAATTCCCCTGGCTGAATCCAGCACCCTGAAACACTTTGAAATTCCTTGTGGTTAATAAAGAAATGAAGGGGAACTAATACTGCTCATTCTTTTTCCAGCATGCATACATATGCTGGAAACCTCTATAATGATCTGTTTTTCAATCAGCAGGTATATAAAATGTGTATTATGCTTTTGTTGTTATTATACAACACAGAAATTATTAGAAATGGGAGGGAGTCATCAGGCATCACTTCTGTGACACAGTTAGAATCAGAATATCTGAAGGCTTGAAACAAGGCTGACAGGAGAAAAAAAGGCTAAAGTGTATTAGCATTTTAGCATCACAGAACAAAGTGAGATACGGAATAAGAACCAATGCCCATGTGGTTAAATATTTGTTATATTATGGGAATACTGAAAGCCCCCGAAAACAAGAAGTTAATGTTCACCACAATTTAGTAATAGCCACTGAATGTCACAGAACAAGGTGGTCTTCACCAGGAAGGAAGGAAAGCTTTCAAATATAAATGGAAGACACATGAGGAAAGACACAGGTGATGCTCGGGGTGAGTCCAGCTTAACCTGCCTGTCACAGCTGTGGTTCAAACTGAGACAAAGTGGAGGCACTGAAACTTTAACAAAGACAATTTGGACAGTCTTTAGACCAACGCTGTGGCAAGGTCCCATAAGGTCACTGAAGTTATTGCTTTACAATAGCTTCTGTGTAAGTGCAAGCTCCTAATTAATTGCTTAATTAGTTGTAGTCTGTAGAAACCTGCTTAGAACAATGCCATCTGTGTGACAAGGTCAAGGAATGAGGACACATTCAGCACAATTAACAAGTGTGGTGTCTTGAATGAAATCCAGAAATCCCAGGCTGGGACAATTACTATTCAAATTAGTTCAGAGGCCCACATGTCTCTGGACATCAAATCCCATTTTCTGGTTTATCACACCTGGGAGGACTTGGAAGTTACTTTATCTACCGTTATCAGGCCAAGGACCACCTTCAGCTTTTGTAGCATGTCCTTGCCATGGCAGAGGGAATTCCTGGTAGCAGCTATCAGGCTCTGAACTGTGGACAGGGAATTCTCCACCAACTTTTGGTACCCATTATGAAAGGAGGACATGATTCCTTTGAAAGATCCCCATCAGATGACTGAGCAGCAAAAAGTCCAAATCCCAGTCAAAGGTGGCTCCCTCAATAGACCTGGGAAGAAAAGATTTGGTCTTTCCTGCTCCCATGCTTACATTTCCACAACTCTTGCTAAACAAGAGGTCTCTCATGGTGACAGACCTCATGATGCAAAGATGGACACTAACATCCATTGGCCATCTTTGGCACTGAGACCCTTGAATTCTGGGTAACAGCTGGTTTCAATTGCATTCTTTCTCCTGGACTTGTCTCCTGGCAAAGTGCTTACTCCAAGGAAGGCAGGATGAGGAAGGAGGTTGAGAAGGGATTGTCATTTCCATCTCTGTTGTTCAATGCTGTGACCTCTCTTTCATCTGTGGACTTGCCCATCCTCTTGGAAGAAGCCAAGCCCTCTGTGAACATGTGTGGACTTGCATTCACCCAAGCAACCCTGACTCTTTCACACTTTTTGAAAATAATACTAGGAATGTCATTTATAATTCATTGCTCATCATGCCCCATAACGAGCGTATTTTAATACTAAAGTGGCAAGGGGGAAGGGAGGAGAAAGATTTTCACTATATGAAAAAATGAGTGAGTTTTTTCCCTCCAAGCACATAAAATACTACATTAGTTTTATTACCAACAGTACATTAAGATTATGTATCTTGATAGGTGCATTTTAATGTCCTGCCTACCTCTGTGGATACAGCTGGAGGCAAAGCATCCGGCAAATGCTATTGTTTAGATTAGGAAACAGTGTTTGGGAACAATGCAATAACAGTAGATAATTAGCTAATCTTTCACTTCTTATAGAAAAATTTCAACCCTTTTAGGCACAAATGAAACAAAGGCTGCAAAGAGTGTGGCACTGGTAAGAGGTAGGGTCAAGACTGTTACAGATTGAGGCCGGAGCTATTGAAGGAGAAGAGTGCCTGTATATCTGTTTGCCCTTGGCAGGCCCAGTTTCTAGTGGCTGCCTCAGGGAAACTGTTCCTGGTGGGTTCAATATTTTGTCCAGAGTCATGGGAACAAAGAGCAATCTCTCCATCTGCTTTAATGGGACAGGGTGATTTCTTGCTGGTCTTGCTGGCTCTTGAGCTTTTTGGCTGGCACAGAGCTTAACTTTGCAGAGGTCACCCTGGAAACTGCCACAAGCCACAGAAATCTAACTTCTACTGTGCTCCCTTCTAGGGTCCCATGATATGACTTCCTTATACATTTTAGTTTTTGCTCCAAGACACCCTCGCGGTCAGTGGGAAAGTCTGTAGACTCACTTCTCACCCTTGATGGAAACCTTGGCACCTAACCACTGTGGTGGTACATGCTGCTCAGGCTCAATGGCAGAAAACAGAGAGACTTCTCACTTCCTTTTGCAGGTATTTGTACCAGTTTATACAAGAGCTGCGTTCCTAGCCCAGGTTCTGCTTTGCAGTGGGTCCTGAAGCTCATCTGCTTTTAAAAAACGAATATTTATTTTAGGCTGAAGAGCATCATCATTACTGGTGAAAATGCGGTGCCCAGTTTTAGACAGAATCTGCACAGCTCTGGGTAAGTCTCGGTCCCTTTCTTTCCATAGAATCATAGAATTGCCTGGGTTGGAAGGGACCTTTCAGATCATCTGGTCCAACCATCAACCTAACGCTGACAAAAACTGTCACTAAACCATATCTTGTATTCCCTCCCAAAATGAGTATATTAAAAGCATTATTTCTTTTCTGCTGCTCGGAAGTCAGACAATTCAATGAGGAGTTACAGTTGCCTGGCAGGCATCTTCGGGTGCCTCGATCACTAGACTCACGTCTTCACGTCAAAGTATTTTTCTACAGCCCATTTGGAACGGACACGTAGATTGTAATCAGAAGTGATCAATTCACATTGCTGTGCATCCAAACAAAGGAGTAATTCAGTAGCCCTCACCACGACAGCTGCTGAGAGATAGCACACTGTATATTCAAGATTAGAATATTGCCCTGGGTCTCTGGTACATGACGTTGATCTCTGAGAAGAAGAAAAATAAACCCTGAGTATTCTGCAGCCTGATAAAAGGTTCACCTTAAGTCTCTACTGTTGAAAACATTCATTCATTTACTGCTGCATACATTAAACTTCAGATGTGCATGCCTCCTTTCATTCCTTTTTGTTTTGGAAAAGGGTGTTGTCACAGGGTGAGACAAAAGATAAAACATAAACAGCATCCAAAGCACTACTCTATACATGCGCTCTGTTCTCCTTGCCACAGAAGAATTCAAGGGAGATCATTTGCCACCTTGGATGTGAGGAGCCAGGCTTCTGAAGTAGCTGCTGAAGCAGCATCCAAAGCTTTTTGACTTTTCTGACAACTGAAGCAGACATTGGGATGGCCAGAATGGGGAGGTCACGTACCATTCCCGGATCTCCAATAGGTTTCTTGGCCTCATGTCTTTTTCAACAGGGTGACCTGCTAGGGTGGTACAAAATCACATGCCCTGGTTTTGCCCTTGGACTGGGAGCATGCTCCTGTGTCCTCTTCTGGAATGTAATCTATCCTGGACACTCTACATTTGCAGATGTGAAAATTCAAGTATTTAGCTGGGACATGTGAGGATTACTAACAAAAGCCCTTCCACGTGCCTGCTAACAAATCTAACTCCATGCCCCTGCTAACAAAATGCATCCTTGCTGCGTAAGCTAAAAACCACCAAAGGCCACTGCCTAAGACTAAATGTTGCTTAAACTTAGGGAGTCACAGCTAAATGCCAGGATCAGTTGCTGTGGAATGTTACCCTACTATTCAGATGCCTACATCAGCCAGGCCTCTGAATGATTTTGTGAATACTACAGACACACAAAGTTTAGTGGCAAGTGTGCAAGTGACCTGTTGAAGGTGCATCATTCTGCACTGAAACAATCCTTGCTGTCTCATAAACCCATGAAATAACAAGCCAATAGATGAGCAACAAAAAAGTTACAGCAGGATGAAAAGAGGATGCCAGGGGGAATAATGTTTTATACCTTTGTAGCACGGTGCTATTGATACATCCCTGGACTCTAACTAGCTCAGCATAATGTGTGAGGCATAAATGTCTGGCACCAAATAATTCATGTATAAAGTTTGCCATTGTGCAGGATATTCTAGCTAATAAAAGAGACCCCTAATTATTCAAACATTTTGAGTTGGTCTCTCTTCTGTCCCAAACCTTCCTTGTAATTAAACACCTGCATAATGAATTAAACTCTCCAGGGAATGTTATTTGTGAGCTACCTTTCCAATTATTTAAAATTAGCTTAAGGGCTAAAGCAATCAGGTCATTCATTAATCTAGTCCCTTTTTGTGGCTGTAGTTCGTGACTTGGAAATGTGGCCTCAAGATCAGAAGGATAAAGCAGAATGAAGAGGAAATTATACAAGACACTTATAAAGTTCCTTGGCCCAAGACCTCACCCACAGCACACTGAAATCAGCAGCTTCTGACACACTATACACTTTAAATGACCATTTTCTTGTGTGCACAAATGTCTCTCTTCTCAGGAGACATCTACCCTGCAGGGAAAAGTCAGCAGGAGAAAGCCCACACACATCACACATTCCAGCCACTGGCTGGGAGCCAGCTCCCACCTGGGAAGCAGAGAATTAGGGGTGCTGGTAGTTAATGAACCCCGCTTCAGAGCAGCTACCATGTCCTGAGGCAGACCCTGGGAATCAAAGGGCCATGAAATGTCCTCTGCCAGTCCCTCCAGGACTAGGCTTTCCCTCTCCTCTGAAAGCAGAAGTTGCAAACCTTGAATGCACCGAACCACGTGACAAACTTTTTGCAGCCAAGGAATGTCACCCAAATATCCTCAATCAAGGGCTAGAAAATCCATTTCCGAGCTGCTCTACTAAGAACAAGAGACCCAGCACCCTCACACAGTGACATATGTTCCTGGCTATCCCAGCTGGTAGTTTTTCTCTGTATTGTTGAGAACAGCAACCATGTTATTTTATGCTGGCACAAGCTGCTCTGTCCAGTATTCACCACCATCCTCTGCCTAGCAAACGTGCCATCTGCCTGATGGGAGCAAGGGGAGAAATGTGGACAGGCAGGCAGCAGTGATCTTCTGCAGACCAACCCTTGCGAGTACAGCCTTGTCTGTGTCCTGGCCATGGCCATGCTCTGCATGCCCCTTGGACTCTGCTGGCCTGGGGTGTTCTCCTCTGGGCATTTGCCTTTCCCTCTCAGTCTGTACAGAGACACTTGCAGTCATGGGGGAGCTCCAGCCCCACACAAAACTGCCTGAGTTAGGACAGGGATTATCATACCAACCGATTTAGTGCCTGAAACTGGAGCCACCTGCCTCATGAACATGTTCGTGTGAGCCACAGTAGCAGAGAAAGCCCCTTGTAGTATACATGCAATCTTATATTCAATTCTTCTTAACAGGGGAAATCTCAAATCTGCTTTTCTTTGAGCAAGACCCAGCTGGAGAACTCAACTGGCCCTATCCAAGTTATTGCATCCCATGCCATGCTCATAAAACTCTGTTTCCACATCCAATATGGGAATTTTCCCCTCTCCTTGATGCCCCTTATTCCTCCTCAGGAAGGCTGAGGGATCCTCACTCTCCCTATTGGGTGGACTGGGTGCCTGAGCCTGGGTACTGGAGGGATCCACATTGCACAGAGCCATGTGCATGTATATGTATAGATAGACAGACAGACATATAATCAAGTGGACCTCCATCCTACTCAGAGAGAGAGAGGAGCAGGATGAGGCTGCTGGTGCTGTCTGCATTTCTTGAGTGCTCTGAGTGTCTTCCTGTGACCTGCATGGCCAGCCATGCATATATGTGAATGCATAGTGTACGTGTGTGCTCTGTGTGTGCACAGCTGTAGGAATGCATCTTCAGCTTCACTGCTGGTTGGACCTGCAGGCATGGAGCAGTAGCAGCTATGGTCCTCTCGGGCTGCTGGATCTGGTATGACATAGTTCCTTTAACAGACTCTGTGTCTAATGAACCTGTATGGTCAGCAATTTACTGGGCTTGTGTCTGTTGCTGATGGACTGACTCCTGCTGCTTAGCCCAGGGAAACCAGTGTGCACAACACTGCTCCCTCCCCTGGGGGCAGACCCATCTCTGGGTTAACATCTGTCATGACCAGAGACCTGCCAAGAGCAGGATGTCACATACACACACAGGCAGCCCCTGCCCACACCCCATGAGTGGACAAGGTAGACAAAGGGTGAAAGCCATCAGCTAAAAGCAACCGGCACAGGCCATGCTCCTCAAACCAAGGCTTGAGTATAGATGCATGTCAAAGCACAAGATATGTGTGTCTGAAAAGCCATATGCAAGTACGAGACAGCTGTCTCATGGTAGCTAAAATGATGGTGTCATTCGATGATCCTGAAGTGCTTATCCTTGCAAGCGCTATGTTTAACAGAAGAGCACACATATGCGCTCACACAGAGAGACAGTTTGCAAGCAGAGCTGGGCGAGCAGTTTGCAAGCAATGTTCACCCCACATTGTATCAGACAAAACCTTGTCCTCAATGACTTCAATCTCTTGCCAAACTTCAGGCTGAAATCTAACATGCCAGTCCTCCACAGCTATTCCTGTGTTCTGAATGTGGCTGGAAGATATCAGCTCTTTCTTAAGGTGATCGGTGAGGAAATGTCCCAGAGCATATAGCCCCATGCCATGACAGTCTGAGACACATAGGCACCTAGGGGGGAATTCAGGTAAGCATGTACTACTACAGCATTAGTCAGAAGACCCTACCCTCCATGTGAGTCCCTGGCTTGGTCCCCTCCTTGTTAAGACAGAGTTGGCAAAACAGATCTTCCACATAAAGAGTGAGTGGAGAGGAAACAATTTCCACCAGCTGAAGAGCCAGCGTGTCAAGATTTAATATATATTAACTAAGCAGAATCTAAATTCATCAGCTATTAAGACTGAAACAGGCTCAGAGGACCCTGTAAGTCATGGTGTTTGCCACCTTCCTTGCAAATGGGTCATGGCCCGGTTAGCAGTGGATCTCCCAGGGCCAGGTCTCATGCAAGAACATGAGAGTGATTGTACTGTCAGCCCTTGGCCACCTCTATGAAACACTGGCACAGAGCTCTGCTGGACTGATCTCTGCCACAAAACTTAGCAACTCCATGTGAGGAGGAATTCACTTTGATTTTTTTTTACTCATTCCAGACACAAGAGGGTTTAATTGTCCAGAGGTTTTGGTCATAACATTTTACAGCTCAAAGACCACAAAACTTCATCAGAAGGGTGCCTGTATGTGCCTGCACTCACATGCACTTGCAGAGCCAGACCAAGAACACAGAGATTTGCTTTTTGAGCGGTCAGCCCAGACAGCTCAAAGCTTTGCATGATGGACATCAGAAACAGGGCTCAGTAGTCCCAGAGCACACCCGGTACCCTATATCCGAGCTGTGTGACCCCAAGCAACAGCCCTTTTTCAACTCAGGGATTGTTTGATTTGATATCATGGTCCAAGACACCAAAAAAAGACTTCTTCATATTGCATTTAAGGAGGTTAAAGCTCCTTAAATCTTTTGGCAGCCAGGTCTTTTGTACAAGCGCTACTTAGTCCAAGAAATGATGTAGTGCTGAAAAATCAAAAACCTTACTTCAAAATGCAAAATCCCACTGTCTGCTTTGCCAGCATTGCTTTAGCAATGCCGACCAGCACATCCTGCAAGTATACAGCTTGTCCTGTTAATGCACCCATGACAAGCTGAGAAAAATACTCCAGGTTTTTGTTTTTGCCTGTGCCTTTTCATCTCAGATGCAAGGGGATGCAGCATTACCAGTACAAACATATGCTCATTGCTGTGGATGTCAACTTCTTTGTAGTCTATTATATTCTGTTTTTTTGATGGAGAAAAGCAGGGCAGAGAGGAAAAAAACAGGGTGGGCGGGTAGAGCGTGGAGACGTCTTACCAGCAACACCAGGCAGTTGGGTGGAATGTGGCATGTCACAGTGCGGTCCCATCTCATGGTTTTCCCAGTTGAGATGGGGACTATGAGCCACAATTCTTTGGAATAAACAACAGATAACACGTGGCTGTTATTTCCCTGTCCTTTTCAGCAGTGTCTAGATGTCAAAATATAATGCAGAAAAGTAAAGAAAGTGGAATGCATTCATGTGTGCTGAGCACCTCATATCTGGCCTCTGATAAAGACTAAAGTTCATACTGTCTTCTCCCTTCCAGTGCGGACACAAAGATTATCTCTCTCTTCACCCCAGTGGCTATAGAAACGTGTCAGATTACACTTTTTTTCAAAGCCACTTTCTCTGAAAACTGTATAGAAAGTCACCAAACAGCTCAGAAGTTACAAAAAAGAAAGAAAAGCTACTCCTTTGCCTGATCATGTGTGCCTCGTGTCTGGATGAAAACCGGAGAAAATCCTTTTACCCAGTGTGCAGTCCCTACTTTTCTTTAAAGATAATCCAAGTGATGGTATTTGGAGCTGAGCCTGCTCAGACAGTCCATGGGCTGGGAAAGAATTGCAGAGCTGCATGTCTCTCCATTGTGTGAGGGAAGCAATTGCTCTCCTGTGCTTGGATTGCAGACTGATACCTGCGGGTCTCACCTGCTGCGGGGAGGAAAGGAAGTTTGGAGGCTATTTGAGCACCTAAGTATGCCGAGAAGTGGAACAGGTTGCCCAGGGAAATTGTGGATGCCCCACCCCTGGAGGTGTTCAAGGCCAGGTTGGATGGAGCCTTAAGCAACCTGGTCTAGTGGGACGTGTCCCTGCCTGTGACAGCAGGTTTGCAACTCAGTGATCTTTAAGGTCCCTTCCAATCCAAACCATTCTATAATTCTATGATTCTAAGTATTCAGTGGTTTGGGGTTTTTTTTCAGGTGCTTGTCTATACCAACCTGACACAGCTCCATGGAGTTTTCACAGAACTGGATAGAGGTGCTGTACATACTCTTGTTTCTGTCTGGCCCAGCCACTTTGGTGGGGACTTACTGGACGTGAAGGACTTCACATGACCACCCACATCCCACAGGACAGCAGGTACAAAGTGAAGGTCATTCACACCAGCACAGGTTTAGATGTCTGATAATAAATTTCCTTTTATGGGAGGGAAAGAAATGTGTGCCACAGTATTGCTCTCTCTCCTAAAAATAAACGCAGGGAGAAAAAGAGGATTCAGATGAAAAGATCTTGCAGGATTATCAACCCCCACCAAGCAGAAATCTGACAGGCCCCCATAACTTGTTTGGTAGGTTCAATGATAAACTTGACAAGACAAAAATATTTTTTTAAACTTCTTTTTCTGACTTACAAAGCTTCAGATTTACCTATAATCTACAAAGCAAAAACTTTGTAGGTTGTTGACAAATCTACAAAGCTGTAAAATTCTGTAAAAATGAAAACTGAAATACCTGCATGACTCTAGAGGGTGGAGATTTATGAAAAAAAATTAGATCAGACGCGGCTTGTGGAAAAGTTTTATGGTGAAAGGCATATGACTTCTGCATTTTCCTCTACAAAGGCCTCCCAGCAAACTGTATTAAAACCCTCTGATTGAGCCCTTCAGACTCAACTATAAGCTGTAAGGAAAGCAGCTAGTCCAAAAAATTCCAAGTGTAAAAACTCACATGCCCCATTTGTAGAAAAGTGCAAAATTAGCCAATAAATACTGTCTACTGTTAGAAATGGAGGTACTCTGAGATGTTACTCCTCCTGAGAGGTTATCCTACTGCAGTGGCCTCTGGACAGGTCATCCGAACAGCTCATACACAAAGCCCCTGTGACAGCTCAGGTGAGAAGGAGACGTGGACATCACTTAGCGTGACACCAGTGCAACCAGGAGGACATCTTATGCCTCTCAGGCAATGGGAGGCACATCCCGATCTTGTGGTCCAAAGAAGCAAGCATGATGGAAGATGGGATACGTGGTGGGAGAAGATGGCTCAATCCTGTCAGTGATTTGCTGGTAGCTGACAGAGAGAGCAGGGCTGGGCAGCCACAAGCAGTGAGTATAAGTCTCTTGCAGGAAGGAAACCACAGATCAAATCAGAAGCAAGGAAATGAGCAGGTATACAACACACTGCTGACCTCAGGCTCTTTGTTTTACTGAGGGAAGATGAAATACAGTGACTTTAAGTGTGCCTTGGGATAGCAAGATCACCAGGTGATGCCTTGAAAATTGGGTATCCCAATGGAAAGGAGCTGCTTTACTATCATAGGGTGCATTTCTGAATCCACTGCTCCTCCCTGCTGGCTCAGCTAAACCCAGTGCACATCTTCGTTTCCCCTGTGCAGGCAGACCCTGCACAGCTGCATCATTTGATAGAAATGACCTCCAAGAAGCCCTAAATCAGCAGCACATTGGCAAAATCTTTGGTGGAAAAAACTAAGTCCCACACAGAGTGGAAGTTGCCCCTGCAGGGAAGCACATTGCTTCAATGGAGCATAGGAAAAATAACCTTTCTGTTGGTAAAGTCTGTCTCTGAAACCTTACGGCATTGATCCCTGTATAATTCTTTTACACCATGACATAGACATGCACATTGTAAATGTACTGCCAGGTGCTGCAGGAATAAACTGAGAGCACCTGTCCCATCACACTGATCTGCACTGCAAATATAACTTCTGCATATCCGGCCTTCATCTGTAAGTGCATTGCACACCTAAAGGAGATCAGTTTTTTTAAAAAGTTCACCACAAGCGCTAAATTCTGGCACAAAGAATCCATCCACCAACTTTGAATTTCCTATGTGTTACAATTTTTTTTTTCCCAGACTGGGCCTTTTTAGCAGAAGTCCACAGGAGACTTTTGAAAATACGACATTTTTAAGAGCTCAACAAACTGCAAAGAAAGTTGTGAATGCCAGGTGCCAAGTTATGATCTTTAGTTATGGTTCTGACATTTGATAAAGGATGGGAAGTGTTAGACTACCCTTTTGCATTAACAAGAGGTCTCAAATACTAATTAGGAGTTTAAGTTAGAAGACCTGTATAAATAGAAAGCACATGCTATTAAGATGTAATGTTTTACTACCTCGTATATAAAACATCATTACGAATGGTATATGCTCCAAAGTATGAGTTGATACCACTGTTGGTATTAGCCTTGCTAGGTGCAAGATTTCAGTGGTTTGTACCAGCTATTTTAGCCAGTTCTCAGCCACAGAAGGTTTTGGTCTTAATTTGAGTTTAATTTTCCCCCTTGAAAATGCCAATATGTTGGACATGGGGTTGTGTAGAAGTGCCAGATGCAGTGGCATGCGTTGTTTTCCCAGGATGATGATGAAACTGCTGGAGGGGGAGGGAAGCAGCGAAGGTACCTGCCTGGGAACTCAGGGAGCAGACAGACTGATGTGCCTGTGCTGGACTGGGATGAGAAGGGACCTGGACATCTTTCTGCATGAGATGTGGGAGAGGAGTTATCAGCTGGTTCAGCTGTTGGAGAGAGCTAAGAGGAAAGATGGGAGGAAAAGAGCATGCAGGGATGGCGTTATTATTACCATTTCTTAGTGGGGAGAGGAGAAAAAAAATCTATTTCCAATGGAAAAAGAAAAAGCAGAAGTCAAAATTCCTCAGAAACATAGTCCTTCTTCTGGCTGGATTTAGTGACAATTTGCTTTTGTGAACCCAAGAGGTCAATTAACAAGGATTAATTTACTGCCTCTCAACCTAATAAAAGCAGAGCACCTGACCTTCCTTACTGGCAGCTCCCAGTGTTAGGCAGCACATTCAGCTAAGCCAAACCAACACCCAAGTTTTCATTTTCCAGGAATGTGCTAAATCCTTCAGCACAGCATCACCATCTTTTGCTGCCTTTGTATGGCCTTTTCCAGCTTCCTCCTGCTCGTGTCAAGGTAGTAGAGTCTTAGGGATTTGTGCTGGCCCCTGAGATCAGTTCACAGCTAATGTGGATGCCCTGTCCTTCCTACACTGACTCTCAGCACATTTAGCTTCCTGGTCTTACTGCTTTTTGGTACTTAATTACGTTGTTTGTTTTGCATTTATTGGACTGTGCTGTGCTTTCATTGCTTAGATAAAACCAGCTAGCAATCCCCAGGCCTCCTGAAGAAACGCTACTGCAGGAAATAAATAAATGCACTGTTTTCCCCAGCACAGAGCAAACATGCTGCTAATGGTGACAAACTTCAACCCTTCCTTAGCTGCAGCATTGGTGAAAAATCCTGCCTGGTGTATATGTGTGAAGATGTGGCCATTGAACCTGCTGATGAATAGCTCTGCCTGAAGGACCAAACGTCTAGACACTGAAGTGTGTGCAGCTCCCACCCAGTGCTTTACTTTTTGCTGTCATCCTCATAATCAGGCAAATCCCTTGACCCAAACTTGAGAAATCAATAACAGTCAAACAAGGAAACTTGCTATTTTCCACTGGACAAACTTTAATTGTCTCAGAGGCTTCCAAGTTCAATGTCAGACACTTCACTTAAAGCAAAAAAATAGTAGTACTGTATATCTTTCTTTAATATTGAAGACTAGGATTCTTAAGATCTGAAATGCCTGCTCTGGCTTGACAAATACCCAGTGCTGGCAGATGTTTAGAGCAGGCAGATTAGAAAAGCGAGGGGGTGAATGATTTTGGTGCTGTGGTATACACATTCTAGTCTGCAATAGGCATTGCTGCCACCAGTATACAGAAATATAAGCAAACTTTTCCTTATAGTCACTGAAGAGACTTCCAGTGTGACTGCTTTTCTGTCATGTTACATTCTCTGCCATGCTGGGAAACTCGGTAATTACTCTGCAGGCACTTACGAAGACATACTTGTCGAAACAAATGATAGGGCATGAGGTAATTGTTAGGCACAGGCTGGAAATCAGCAAGCTCATCTCATGAAGGAAACAAATGAAAACACTGTCACTTTTCTGGTAAAAAATATTTTCTTATTAAAATTGGACAAGAAGAATGGACTGAGCAGTTTTTCAGGGGGAAAGGAAATGTTTCTTGGAAAGCAAATTCTCTTCTGCAGAACAGAAATTATTTTTCTGCCCCGGAAAGGGTATTACTCGGTCTGCTTAGGGACCAATAGATCAGTTTTCCCAAAGGGAAATCCAAATGTTTTGGGATTAGCAAGGGTGTTTTCCACTCAAAAGTCATGTCCACAGAAAGTCCCTAGCTGAACATTGTATAAACTAACATGGAACCTGACCATTGTCAACTGAAACCTAAAATATTTTGTAGACTCCTCCCTCAGCAAAGTGTCTCACAGGACAACAACCACTATCAGAGCAACATATAAAAGTGGTTAAACACTACCTTGTTTAACCACCTCTCACTGCCCTGGGGAGCATCTTGCCTACATTTGGGTCTTGGTGAACTTTCCTTGCCAGTGTGAGGTGATGGCTACTCTGCGGATGCAAAGCTCTGAGATAGCAGGAGACGTTTTAACATTACCTCATGAGACAGGTAGAAGGCAGCAATTCCCAATGGCCAGAAGCAGCAGAGCATGGAGAACACAGTGAGGCCGAGATGATCTCTTGGTGGCATCATCAGGAAGTTGTCTTCACTTTCAGTGTCACTTGAGTAATCGCTCTGGAATGACAAGGGAGAGAGAAATGGAGAGGTGCTGGTTAATGACATCACTGTTTCTCATCTGCCATGGGTCAAGGCTGTTATCTTCTGCCCATAATACTCCTCCCAGTCATGCCAGGATAATTTCTCAACATCAACAACCCAAGCACTTGTAGTAGAAGGTTTCTGGTGACCCACCTTGAGGTCTCTACCATGCAGGGGTCTCTAGTCAAGGACAGCTCTGGAGGCACCTGTACCCTATTCATCAGGGCCCATGCATCCATTCTGCTCTTCTGTGGCCCTTCAGTGATGGGACCACAGGAGTTAACCTGCTCTTCTGTAGTGTCCACACCGGCCGGTGACATCCTCCAGGATGACTTCAGGGTTGTGACTGTGGCCATGGCACATCTCTATTCCTGCCCTTCTGAAAGGCTCACCAGGGCACTAACCCCCTGTTTTAGCAGCATCCTGAGGGAGTGGCAGAGAGACCCAAACCCTTATGTCTGCACCAAAATCATAGAGGACAGAAGCTCAGAGGCAGGGATATCTTCCCAGGTTGCAGGTTGGGACTGAAATCCATGCTTGGGGAAGCCACCCCAGCCAGTGTCACAAAGTCTGCATTCTCTCTCCTCCTGCTCAACACTGGCTACCAGGTGTCCTCCTTACAAACACCAAGAGAATCTCTACCCACTGACTATGTCACAGCCTCCATCAGGATTGCACAAACTGGAAAGTAAGAGATGACAAATGACAAACAAGGAGGTTTTGGAAATCACTGCAGGGAGCTGAAAAGGGCCATCTTTCAGGAACAAAAGAAAGTGACTCTCTAGACAGATGAACCAGGGTCAACCCACGTGGATTAGCACTTTGGAAACATAATGTCACATTTCTAACACAGAAGGAGCTGTAAGTATTGAGTGCCCTGCATCTCCCAAATTAAATGTCAGTCATCTGGAAGGTCACTGCTCAGGTGGCCAGGAGAATGTCGGCCAGACACTACCCAATGGGGACAAGGTGACAAATGTGGTGCAAACCAAGGAACTAAGGTAGCGAAAGCTGAAGGAGGAAGAACTATGAATTACTCCAGCATCAATAGGATGCTGTCAGATTTACAGTGTTGTAGGCAGAAGTACCTGAAACTGAAAGAAGGTAGTTTTAGATTGGATACTAAAAAGAAATTCTGGAACACATTGTCCAGAGAACTTGTGGATGCCCTATCCCTTGAAGTGCTCAAGGCCAGACCAAAACCATTCAACCCAAACCATTCCATGATTCTATGATACACTGCTCATCAGCAGAGCAAAGGTCCCTAATAGTTACTGCCCTTCTTCCCTTCCCTTCCCTTCCCTTCCCTTCCCTTCCCTTCCCTTCCCTTCCCTGCAATAGTATACCACATTAGGCACAAGTGCTGTTGACAGAATATAAATTAGATTACTGCAGAAAGTGTGGATGTGACAAAGGATGAAGAGGAGATATTATCTTTGTTGGGAGAAAGGAGGTGTCTACTTCCCAGACACAAAAGCTGGAATTTGAGTGCTGGACAACTCAACAGGAAACCTCAGCCTCTTTATTCAAGGGGGCTGCTTCTGACACTTCCCAAATGACCTGCACAAGAAGTCAGCCTTGACCATAATGGCAAATGTAGACACCCTGGAGAATGATACGGTGAAGGTGAAACACCAATAAATATAAGTGAGTGAAATCCAACTAGCTGCTCCAGTTGATAGTAATGCTGCCTCAGCAAATGAGTGCAGAAGGGAAGGGAGAGAGAAGAGGATATTTAAGGGATACTGAATCATGTAGACACCTCATTCCTGAAAGGACCATGGCTTGGGAGTAAGAACCACCCAGCACAGAGCAAGGCTGTCTGTACACAGAGCTTCATGCAGGGTGTGCACCCGGGATTGTGCTTCATGAGGCAGTGACCCTGAGAAAATGACTAGACCAGAGTGTTCAGTCAAGAGCAAGCTAAAAATAAACCTCTGTGGTGCACCACAGGAGTGTGATCCATGGAGAGGGAAAGAAGGGTACAGTACTATAGACATATGCATACTGGGTCCAGTTCTGGTACCACTATTTCCCAAGTATGTTGGAGAAATCAGGAATCAGAAGGCTGGTACATGTCTCACACTGCAAAAATTGGGAAGAAGGTAGAGAAGCCAACTTTACTTGTAAGATAAATTTAAGATGCAATTTCATCACAGACTGTAAGTGCCTGCATGAGTAGATAATTTCCGATCAGAGACAGCTCTTTCATTTGGCAGAAGAGCAGAAGAAACCCCAGCAACTGAAAGCAGAACAAATGAAGAGCAGACACAAGGTGCAGATTTTTAACAGAGATGGTGATGACACTTTTCTGCAGTTTTAATGGCTTTTCTATTACCCAAAGCCCTTTCTTAAATTGAGGTGAGCTATCCCTAAAAGCTATGTGCTTTACTGCAACCAAGACATTAGGAGGGAACAGAGGCTCTGCAGATAGCCTGTTGTGGGCTGCCTGCAACATGCCGGAGGCTGGACTTGATGGTCACATAGTCTCTTGCAGTATTAAAACACTAGGCACACTGGAAAAGGCAGATGACATCTGCTGTGAACCACAGCTGCCAGCACGTTTTTGATGGATATTCAGGAAATAGCCCTTTTGGTATTACTCCTTTTTTTCCTTCAAAGCAACCGATTCAGCAACATGCACACACTGCATACAAACTTAATTTCTGGTATGGCCCTGTGGGATCTGCTTCAAATCCAGATGGTCCAGTGGTCTGGTTTTGACAAAGACCAACACATGATGGAACTATAAGATAATATGTGCTCTGTTTCCCTCCACGCAATGCCTGTTTCGGTAATGCAGTTAAACATGATGCTCTATTCTGACCAAGCACCCTGTATCCCTTTGCTCTTCTCCAAGCAATCTGAGCTCACCTAAATGCAGCAGATGGCGAAGGCAGCATGCTGGATGGTAGCTCTCCTACCAAGGGCTGGAGTTTGTCACTGCTCTGCCTCAACACACTTATTCCTCACTGCACAGCATCTGGCTGATGCTTACATAAGAGGTGATGTGTCTAAAACCTGGTGCTATCATGGATTCTTTGTATTGGTGGTATATTATTTATTTGTTTGTTTGCCTACTTATTTCTTTCTACCTTTTTGAGTTTTGCATTTGCTCCCCTTCAATCTTAAAGGTATTTGAATGATCCATAGCCTACTGACCGTGACCTGCTCTGAGCTCCTCTTGTTTCCCCAACTCCTACTCTAAACTGTTTTGTCAGTCAAGCAGCCAGCCTTTAGAATGGGACTGCAGAGGTCTCCTTGTTTGGAAAGCTTTTTATATATAACCTGGCAAAACAGCAATGCATAAGGGGCAAAAAACTCTGGATGCGGCTGTCCAAGCCCATTCTTCCTCCTGTCCCCCTGGATTTTGATCATTTCCCATATGACGTTTTCTAGACACCCACTACTCATCATTAACTCTCATTCAACACGTTGCCATTGGAAGAGGATTAGTGCAGACAGCAATAAACAGATCTATAGTAAAACAGGCCAGCTGCCACAGCCTCCTAAATCATGCTTTTACTCTAGGACAGCAGTAATCACAGCCATAAAGTAAATATCCCTAATCTCCCAACAACCCTGTGCATTCATGGAGAAGGCACATGTGTCTCTTGGCACGCTCATGCCTTTGCAGGTGGGTCAGCGACCACTGCAGAGAAGTGGCTCTCAAAAGCTTATGCTGGCACCCTGTTGAGAAGGGTGAAGCTGTGGTGAATGCAACACACTTAATCAATGTTATTCTTTGTGGCATAGGGCATCATCTTAGGGCTCTTACTCAAGGAAAAGAAGACTTCTACTGTCTGCAGACACAGGTTCCTGCCAGGAGAAAAGCCAGTGGTACCTGCAGAGCATATGGTCTCAACACTGCTTGTTCAGGAAGATTAGGAAGACATCTCTCTTCACCATGTCACTTCAGCAGGAAGAGTAGCCATACACAGGCCAAAGTAGGGGGTTACTCTTCAAGACTGTCCTCTTTTTGCTTTAGAGCTGACACAGCTTCCTTTGTGGTCCAGTCCTCAGAGAAGGGTGCCCCACCCCTACATCCTTCAAATGTGAGCATGCAGCTCATCCAGAGCTCATGTCACTGATGGGGTAGAGCCCAGGGACCTCCCTACGTAGCGTTAGTCTGACAGCTCAGGGAGGTGATGATGACAAAGGGAATCACTTTGGGCCCCGGCTGCTATTAACAAGATTCATAGAAGGACACTTGGAGGCTGCTGAAGGTGATTTCTCAGCTGTGCTCCCTCACCTAGGGCTGGCTAATAAAGGTTAATATCCCTTGGCAGAGCTCAGTGTCTCCAGACTTCAGTGGCTTCTCCTTTAAAGGAGAAAAATAAATCAAATGCAAATGAAGAGTAATCACTCTTTTAACCTGTTAATAATGTGCCTGTGAAGTTATCCAGGAATATAAAATGTGTCCCATGGGGTAAGACCAGTGGTCCTTTTGACAGCAGCAGCAGGACATGACATAAACCTGGACACCTTGCATCCCTGTGCTCCCTCAGTAACCACAACTGTTGTGTAAGAGATTTTAGAAAGAAAAGCTCTGCCAATTCCTTTTAATGTCTGTTTATGGATTCCTCATCCATGAATCTGTCTAATCCCTTTTGAACTTGCTGAACATCTTGTGGCAACAAGTCACCAAATCTTCACTATGCCCTGTGTCAAGAACAATTTTCTGCTATCTGTGTTAAGCCAGTATCTTACTAGCCCCCTCACGTATCCCTTGCTTTTAGTACTGCAAATTTGTCAAACAGCAGGTCTACATTCACCTCGTCCTTCATCTTCATCATCTTGTGCAACTGGTTCATACACCACCCCATGGTCTTCTCTGCAAAATGGAGAGTCCCAACATTTTCCACCGCTCCTTCTAAGGAAGCTGCTACTTCCTCTTGATCATTTTCTTTGTCCTTTTCTTATCTCCATTATGCCTTTAAGAAGTGGGAACCACAATTGCTCACTCCATTTAAGAAACTGGGCTGCACTGAGCTTCAATACAGCAGCAAAATGTTGCTGGTGCTCTGTTGTGTTCTCAAAACTGTTAACAAACACAACATTTTTGTGACCTATTGACTTGCCTTGTACACTGTTCTTTGGCACTTCACAGCACTGAAAATGATTTCTCCACAGTCTCTTTCCTGAGTTGTAGCTCAGTTATAAGCTCAGCATTGAATTCAAAAGGATTAGATTATTTTTCCATAAAAGTACTAGTTACCATTTATTTACATTGAAAAACATCTGCCACCATTCTGTGAGTCAGTTTTGTGTATCCCTTCCAGAGTTATTCTCCACTGGCATGCCACCTGAATACCCAAGAGAAATTAACACAATCCACAAACTTGGATGAGTCTAAGTGTTACCAGAAACAAGAGTCCAAATGCCTCCATCTCTCCCTGTGACCTAATCCCATGACCCTCTGTTCTTCTCATCATGTGCTACAGGACAAAAGAAACCATAATGACATTCCCAGATCCACAACACATCCCTACATGAGGCTGGGCAAGGCATTGCATCATTTTCTTCAGCTGCAGAATGCAGATAATACTGTTTTCCCACCTCACAGGAGCACTGTGATGACCATTGAATTCATTAATGAAAACAAGGTGCAAGGCCCTGTAGGGAAATGGCCATAAAAGCAAATACCTAAAGCCACCTCAGATGTCACCCATGCTACAGCTGCCCATGTCAGTACTAGGCTGCTTCCTTGCCCCTACTGCAGAGCTCTCTGGAGGGACCCCCACCATGCTTAGCTTCCCAGGATGTTTCCAAACATGCTTCCAGGATACCTACTACCAGGGGAGGCTCAGGAGAAAGGACAAAGCTCTCTAAGCTCTTCAGACTTAGAGAGTTGGGGATATTCAGGCTGTAGAAGAGAAGGCTCCTCTGAGATGTTATGGCTCTACCTGAAGGGAGCCTACAGGAGAGATGGGGAGGGGCTCTTTATCAGGGAGTGGAGCAATAGGACAACGGGTAATATTTTTGAACTGAAAGAAGGGAGATTTAGATTAGATACTAGGAAGAAATTTTTTACTGTGAGGGTGTGAGACACTGGAACAGGTTGTCCAGAGAAGTTGTGGATGTCACATCCCTAGAAGTGTTCAAGGCCAGGTTAGATGGGGCTTCAAGTAACTTGGCCTAGTGGGAAGTGTCCCTGCCCATGGCAGGGGGGTGAGAGCTCAGTGATCTTTAAGTTCCCTTCCAATTCTAACCACTCAGCACAATGCAGGACCATCCAAGCCTGTGCAAGCTGGCTGCATTGAGAGAAAGCATGTACTTCTTGTGGCTCAGTGTGCATAAATTCCCTCCAGGGCTTCCTCTTCACATTGCAGAAGAGACATGGCCAGGAGATGCTTGGGAATGTTGAGAAGAAGCGTTGGATGGAATAGGACATGGCTTCAGATCCACCTTCTGTCTCTAGACTTTTATGCTCACGTCAAAGGGATAAGTTTCACAGCAGCATCCAGCAATTTGTAGGGATAAAAAAAAGAAGGAAGTTTTATCTTGAAAGTACTACAATTCCTTTTTTCTTTCACTCCTCAGAATATTCTATTTATTTCATTTTCAGAGACTGTTTCAGACGTTGCTGGGAAAGAGAAAAAGGGTTTTAAGAGGGAGCTCAGATATATTCTTTTACGCGATACATATGAATAATTCAATTTGCTGCCATCAATAGCTTGTGTTTCGCTAAATAAGCCATCTATCTGGGGGTTAGGAGGAAAACTAGCAGGAGTGTAATGTGACAAATGATGTTTCTGGATAAAAGATGGCACTGCATTTACACATGAACTCTAACGGGAGGGTATTTCAGCTAGCAACTCATGTAATATTTCACTGCTGCCACATTTGACAAGTTGTCTATCCATTAGTTGTGGCGTGAAGAACTCATACGATATTTATAAGCATTCCAGAGATACCTAAATAGGGAATCATTTGATTTCAGGGATGGGCATCGAAAAGAGAAGTTTAAAGCTTTGACAGAATGCACAGCCTTCTGCTTTCATGCCTGGTAATTGCCGGAGCAATGTGGGGCTGTATATGCTAATAAGAGCTGTTTCAGAAATGCTTTTCCCTCCAGACAATTATGATTTTCATAGGCAGTCTGAATAACATTACATCAGGACCTGAAAAAAACCCTGCTAGTAAAAAGTAAAAAATAAATAAGTGCAACACACCCACGTAGTTGCAGCAATGTGCAGGATCCCTGCTTAGGATGTCTCCTGATCCTCTGCTAGATCTCCCAAGTTCTTTAGGGTCCCCAGGCTTGGGGTGGTAGAAGGTGCCTCTTTCTAGGCAGCTGATCAGAAACACAGGTGAGCTAGATAGACCCGTCCTACAGGGGATGGCAGGTACCAGAGCAACAATCCTGCAGCTGGTCTGGGTCAGCTCTTCAAATGCAAATCAAATCACTGTCAGCCAAATACCTGGTGTTTTTCAGAAACTTTCTCTGCAGCAAAGTTTTCTGCAAGAAAACAGCAATCTTTCTGGTTATCAAGAAGCCAATTCTCTTCAAAAACAGAACAGTGGCAGAAACACACTGGCCAGCAGGGTCCGTAAAAGCTGTTCTCTGCATGTGCCCATGTGCTCCTGCAAGTATTGCACGGAGAGCACTGCTGCAAAGAGCTGCTTTACATTCCTCTGCAATTCTAAGAAACCAAGTACCCAGCTCCTGAAAACTCCCTAAGGCAGGTGCTTTGCAATAACATAGGCAGTACCAAAGTGACATGGGAGAGGCCAGAAAGGAAACAACTCACAGCCCCAGGGCCATTAGGTCTAAGAGAAGGCATTTTACTGAGATGCCTGATGGGAATCCACTTGCAGTGCCCTGACACTTGAAGAACAGGTGGCAGGGTCCAGTTGTCAAGTGACAAAAGCTCTTCCATACAAAGCTCCAGTCTTTGCTAATGTTTACCAAAAAAAGGGACTATTTTTAGTGTTTTTCTTCCAAGAAGTGCCAAAGCAGACAAAAAACCCTTACAAGGACTAAGTCCTGATCTGCAGCTCCCATCCCTCGATGAGCTGTGGCATAACAGTCCACGTGGCAGTGTACTCAATGATATGCTGTGCATCCTTGATGGCAGAATTAAATCTTTCAAGGCTCTCACAGTGGGCACCTCTCGCACCTTGCACCTCTGCTGTATCATCTTCTCACACTGTTCTCCTTTTAACTTCTGCTCCCTTTCCACCTCACTTCAGGTCTATTAGCAATTTAAAAAATTTCTTCCTGTCAGTAACCAGTTAAAAAAAAAGGCTTTCCAGTGGGCCAGACTCATGCTGTGTGATTCAGGTGCTGTTTTTCTCATTCAGACAGATAGGGAGGTTTTTGAGTAGTCAACACAATCTGCCATGGATCATTCCACTACTCAGTGCCTGCTGTCCTCAAATACTTCCATTCCCAGAGTCTCAACACGTGAAGCTATGTCACTAGTGAACCTGTGTTCACTAGCCAAGCCTGGGGAGGCCCTCATACATCTGGCCACACAGATACAACACCTGTCCAGATGGAAACCAGAGGAGCACAACACAGCAGTCACCTTTTTTGCTGGTCTTGTGCTGCCAAACATATCTCTGCTCTCCTCCCCATCTTTCTGCACTACTGGATGCATCCACAGCATCTGGACCTTCTGGGATGCTGCCAGCTACTCCCCATGCTGAGACTCATTGTGCTAAGTGTAGTTGCTCAGCAGGTCAGTCATTTGAGTCTGGATAGTGGAGGAGTGCAAGAATCACAGCAATGCAATGGGCTGGCCAAGGAGCACAACAATGGAGACTAATATTGGGCTAGAAGCAGAGGCTTCTAGCAGTTCTAGCAGTGCACATGTTTTCAGTCAGGCAGGTCCTTCCCCAGACCTTGCCTCATTTTTTCCTCCCTTTCTCCATACACCTCTCTGTTTATTAGCACAGTAGCACCCTGCGCGGTTAAGTGAGGCTGGGAATCCGTGGTGCCAGACGCAGTGCACCCATTTAAGAAAGGATGCCAGGGAAAACAATGTACACTGTCACAGCAAAATTTGTAATGACTCTCTCTTTTCTCCCCTTGATGTCTGGGGAGGGGAAGAATGAAGTCACTTTCCCCAGACCTTTGGTTTCGCAAGTGTTTTTCTAGAAACGCATTTTCTATGAAAGCTGATCAAGCTCCAAGCTCCTACCACTTTGAAGAGACACCTTGATCAAGGGCCCACCATAAAAATCCCACCAAGAAAAGGGATTTTTCCTTGTCCTGCATATTATTCAGCCTGTCTTCCAACAGCTGGCTAAAGAAGGTCTTGCTGGGTTTGGATTGACAAGAAGGACACATTTTTGTTGCTGCCTAAATGTGAGGGCAGATGTGTCAATAACACCATGAGGCAATTACATGCCTGCTGCAGTTGCTTGCATCACTGCTGCATGAGAGAAATCAGGGCAAAAAGGCTGCAACAAGGGATTTTGTTTTGATTAAGGAAACGAGACTTCCCACAGCCAATTTTGAAATGCTGTGGAAAGGTGTGATTTGAGCTAACACCCTCGCATGACTCAGAAACTTTTTGTGTCCCTGTGGAGGCATTCAATACAGCATTACTGGTACACACTGGGAAAAGCACCCTTCTCTACCTACCTTACCAATACAGAGAGAAAAGAGAATAAAAGACAACTTGGGCTCTTGTTGAGATGCCTCTGTGCTGATCATGGGGTGATACATTGGTATTACAGGAGGTGAAAATAGAAGTTTTAGGACTTGTTATATCTCATGGAAAAAAACTCCTGCAACGGAGAAACACAAGAAAATAGTCTCTCCATCTCATTTTGGACACTGGAGTAGAATCTATGTCTTTGCTTCAGACAGCCACACAGCCTTTTCTGGGTTAGGAATCTATGTCCAGCACTGGAGAAAGTTTTAGGACCAGCAGCATTATACACCCCCTCCATTCCCACACACACCAGCGAACACAAATCTGTGCTGCATTTTGGCAACTGATTTCAGCTGAAACCAAAAAGGTTTTTTAAAGAAAAAGCCGCATCATTTAAGAAAGAATGAAATTGATTTCCATGGGCTTCCCCATTTGGAGAACAAAATGTATCTTACTTTACAGTGAGCAATCAATGAAGCACAGGAATCTAAAAGAAAACATTGCATTTGGGATCTAATGAAGTGTTTCGCTGCATGAGAAAAAAAATATCTTTTATTTCAGAGACATGGGATTCATCGCAGCTTGAAACCCAACAACTTCTGATTTTGTGTTCATTCAGAGACAGAAGTGTTTTGTGTTTGAGCCAGTATGCAAAACAATCTGCTTCATGCCCAGTTCAAGTCAGGAGGAAGTAAGAGATGATGTTGGCCTGCTCAGTAAGGCAAGCTCCGTGTGCATGGACAGATGCTTCTGGCCCTGACCTCACACAGCATTTAAACACAGTCGTCTTCAGTTTCTGACCAGCCCGTTTAGAAGCAGGAGGGAAATGCTGATCTCCATTAGGAATTTTGCCATTAGTATTCACAGAGCTGGGACTTTACCCAACAAATAAAAATGAGTGATTGCTCACTGTCCTGGCCAGAGGAGAGAGTGATACAGCTGATTGGATCGTGTGCAGAGCAGCTTCCAAAACAGTCTTCCCAGCAGACCAGCTCCTGGAGGCTGTACACTTATCCCCAGATATGCCCTCCCCTCCCAAGCCTTCCTCCCATATCCCAAATGACATCTGACCTCTAGCTCCTGGAAATCCTCCTCTTCCTCCACATCATAAGAGAGGGTGTGAATCTTGATGTCATCTGCTGAGAGATCGATGAATTTGCTGTCTGGGTACTCCAGGCTGTCTTTGGTGGGAGAGCGGTCCTCAATGAAGGTGGTTTCACAGCACTCCGAGCCAATGCTCTCACCCCATGAGCGGAGCACGTTCTCTGAGTAGAGGATGATGTTGGGCCGGTAGTGAGATTCCACTGTCTGCTGCAGCATGTTGGGGTCCAGGAGCTGTTGCACAGGGTCATTCCTGCCATTCTCCAGGCAGCTGGGAGAGGAAAGGCTGCCAGCTCGGTGGCTCTGGTACTGGGGTGTTGGGTACACAGAGACCAGACCATCTCGGCTCTCTGCCACTAAGTTCCTTGTATTAATTAAACCATTCCTTTTCCCGGCTTCAGCAATCTTATTGTGCATTAGCACGCTGTTCTGCTCAACCAAGCCATCCATACTGGAGGGTGTCTGAGGGAATAGGACGGATGGTTTTTATTTTGTTGAACTTTAGAGACAGGTCACACTGGGGCAGTGACTGCCATCTTCCTGATGAAGAAAGGAAACAGATACCAAGGTGAGGACAAAGGCAATGAATAACATATCAAGGCACACAAATCAGCTTGTCTTTGCTATCACCTCATGAGGATATACAGCCCTATATATGTGCACACCGTGCCTTAGTTCTCCAAACATATCCCCACTTGGAAAGGCAAAAAACCCCACCCCAAATCCATGGGGTGAACAAGAACAGACAAAAATATGTGCTGACAGAGGATTTCCTGAGATGTCTTGGTAAGCATGGCCCCCGTCAGAGAAGGGCTGTGACACCTCCTCTATCCTCCCACAGGTATGCCACTGTCATTCTGGGGACAATGTGCCTTTCCTGATGGGGTAAAAAAAACCCAGACATAAAAATTAAAAGAAGTATTTTCAGTTCTCAGAAATCTGCGATTGTGAAGGCAGGCATCTGGGACATTCAGCTGTCAGTCTCTGCAGCCACCCTTCACCTTTGGCAAGTGCTTTACTACCCTTTGAAAACTCAGCTGAAGGAAAAGAAGCAGGTGGTGCTTTTCAAATCAATTGAAAAACCACCACCTGAAGGAGAGATCAGATCTGACCCAGAGGAATTAAAGCTTCTCTGGACAGGGTCTCAAATTCTTTGAGTTGCTCTGGATGCCCTACTCCTTCCTATGCCTCTGAATCTGCCCTGGGGTGACAGATTGAAAAGCTGCAATGGGGCTTGTCAGTGTGACCATCCCCATCCAGATTCACCTGGAAGACATGGAGGAACAGTCGCTTGAACATCAGGAGATGGTTGACTCCTTTTATATAGGAACAACCGCCATTCTCTATCTCACCACCTGCCTGGCTCTCATTTGTGTGGGTCACACAAAGGGGCAGTTCAGAAGGCTAAAAGTACGTTTTTTCCAGCCCAAACACTTCTCACCAGGACACCAGTTTTGCTCAGCTGCAGCCAGAGGAAAAAGCTTTTTGAAATACACATGTATCCACCATAGCAAGAATGATTTTTGTCTCTGGGCCTGACCATAGAAATCACAGAAATGCTCCTGGCTTCAGAGACCTTCATAGTAGATCCTCCAAGGCCAAATTCATAAGGTATGATTACCTGTCCCCAGTGTGCTGCCTGGAGGAGAACAAGAATAACACATACAAACACACATACATATGTATTACTTTTACTTGATGCTTTCTCTCTATTTCCCTTTTATATCAGAGATCCTCTGACACAGCAAGGGCTAGCAATAGCCCACTTTTATTTCCTCTAAATAACCCCAGAGTTCAAACATTTTCACTTTTCCTTTTGGCTTGCAAGAAATAAACTATTGCTAAGAGCTAGTCTTCTGTTCTTCACCTACAAGTAAGAAACTTGTTTAACATACAAGGGAGCTTTACTAAATATGCTGCAATGTGTGCATTCGCAGCACTTGGTTTAACATGTAGAAAAACCATTTTGTTGTGTTATCAAACAGTTTAGGGCTTGTTCTAAGTGAACAAGCTACGCAAATGGAAATACACCACAGTGGGATCCCATGGAATTTACACAACACAGCTCTCAGCCCCAGACCTGGGGAACCTGCTGACAAGTTTAAACCAATCTTCAGGTTAGTTTGGAAGCTTGGACTCAGTTTCACCAAAGGATTAGTCCCAAAGCCCTCAATTCCTCTGCAGCAGATAAGACTGAGAGCAGGTGGCCTGCCTTTCCAAGGAAAAAACATTTCCATATGCAGCTAGCCTGTGCTAAATGAACAGAAGACCATGCCTTCTTCCTGCTCCCAGTGTCAAATGTCATCCCGTCTTGGCACACACATATTGGTGCAAGGTGGAGCTGCTTTTGGAGAAGTAAGTGATGTTCAGCAGGTGAGAGTGGGTGGTGAGGCCAACATGTTACACATTTGCCTTAGGACTGGTGCTCGCAGCATGACTGTCTTCCATTTGCTGCTCCCCACCTGCAGGACCTTCTGCCAGGTGCTAAACTGTCCTGATCATAGAATCATAGAAACACAAGGTTGGAAAGGACGTACAAGATCATCTAGTCCAACTGTCCTCCTGTCACCAATACTACCCACTGAGCTACTAAATCATGTCTTGTAGCACCTCGTCCAGACAGTTCTTGAACACCACCAGGGACGGTGACTCCACCACCTCCCTGGGCAGGCCATTCCAGTGCCTTGGGGACCACTCTTGAGGAGAAAAAGTGTTTCCTGACATCTCATCTAAATCTCCCCTGGTGCAACTTGTGGCCATTCCCTCAAGTCCTGTCATTAGTTATCTGGGAGAAGAGGCTGAACCCCTCCTCTTCACAACCTTCCTTCAGGAAGTTGTAGAGTGAGATGAGGCACCAAGCCTCCTCTTCTCCAGACTAAACAATTCCAGATCCCTCCGCTGCTCCTCATAAGATTTGTGCTCCAGACCCCAGTGATTTTGCTGGTTAGAAGGCTTCAGAGCCTCAGCTAGGGAACACATGGTGCTTTACCCAGAAACTGAGAAAAAAACAGCAATTAAAGAGTAAAATCTCATGAGACTTTCTTCAGTTCCCCACCAGTTCCCTGAAAAAAGTGCAAAGATCCCTGACATGTGACACCTACCATCAACCCCAGTGAAGTCTGAGAGACTTCACCCAAAACTGTAACTTGTCTCAGAAGCATTCTTAGCCCTGCCATTTGTCCAAGCAAACTGAGGTGGTCAGTAGAAATGTCACAGATGTAGTACAACTTATAAGATGTGCAAATCAAATTGATTCCTCCCCTCACCCCCTAAAAGTGGATGAGGAGGTCAATAGTTGGTCATGGCATCAATGGCTGCTGCAAAGCTTGTACCAGGCCTTATGCCTCCATGCCGCCACATCATTCCAACAAACGGGTGTTACTTGGCTTGAGTAGCACTAGGGAAAATGCCATTTTAAGGCAGCTTTACCACATGCCTTTGAGCCACACTGTCAGATTCCCTTCACGCTGTCTCTGCTCTTGCCTATCCTCCAGATGATACTTGGCTCTGGAAACACAGTTCTCACCCCAGGCATTCCTTTGACAGATGTACCCTCTTCATGGAAAACACTGGCTTTCAAATGGTGCAAATGAAGATCTACAGGCATAGGGATACCAGAAGTAGCTGGTTTGCAGACACCAGAGGCAGCTGGTACATGTTCCTCATGTAGTTTTAAGTGGTCATCTTGAAGGGGATGGATTATAAGGAGAGGTCCTATCTCTTTAAAAATGATTTGCATGGGGACTCTCCAACATCATGGGAAATTAAATCCATCCTTCAGTTCCTCTCATACCCCTCAGTAACAAGAGAAAAAAAGTAAGTAGAGGCCACAGGGGAAAATGTTTTAGTATGTCTAAGTGACCTGATAACGAGAAGCACTTCAAAATGTCACTGGGATGTTGGTATTGTCAGGAGTCAGAGCTGCCCCAGGCAGGACTCCAGGCCTCCCTTGCTCCTAAATATTCATCAGCCTACATGACAGGATTTGCAAAAGGGGGACTGAGACTCAACAGCATTTGGAAAAGTTATTTGGCTCCAAAGTTTCTAGAGTGCTGACAGAGAAGATTCTGCAAAAGACCTAAGCCAGGACTGCTTATGATGGCTTTGTTATGATATGGCTGATATCTGTACCACCCCAAGGAACTGAGAACAGCTGTTACAGGCTCCTTCCTAATCACCCATACCAGCAAAGTGTTAGCACACCCCACAGACGAGCTTCAGCCTGTGCCTTCCCCCAGGCAGTACCTATGCTGCAGCAAGTGCCATACTCCTGAAAAGTCCAAAGGGGAAAACCATACCACTTGGGCAGGTAAGAGAGTTTAGTGGCATGGATACAGTCAATATCGGACCATTCAGCCTATGGATGACAGGATGGATCCTGGCATGTCTCACTCACTAGACAGGAGGGAGTCCGTGATGCTGTTCCATCCTACCATGGATCTAAGCATCTACCTGGCCAGTGCTTACCCGCTGTGCATTTAAACCAGTCCTGTAAACCAATATTGCAGATTCTGAGTGACACTTTCCCCTTGGGGTGGAGGAGGGGGGAGAAGTAAGCATCCAAAATGAGGCAAGGAAAAGACAGGGAGCATCCTTCCAGCACAGAGCTCCTCCAGTAGTAGGGCTAATGCATTTCTTAAGACAGCCTCTCTGGAGTCCCACACGGCAGTGCTGCTGCTTGCATGCCTCAGGGAAGGTCAGCAGAGAGACACGGATGGCAGCAGGCAATCAAGGAAAATTGTTTAACCCTAGCGTCATTTCAATCTGTAGCTGGCTGGCAACCTTACCAGAGCCTGACCCAATGTTCTCAGCCATGCAAGGTTCTCCTGACCTGCTTAATGGTCAGGAGCTGGCAAGATTCTTATGCCTTTTTGTTATAATATCTTAACAGGAAAAAAAAATTATAATAATTATAAGGTGGCATTGATTTTTCTTTTCCAGGTGCAATTCCTGAGTGGCTGGCCATTAGGTTTAAATCAATAGCACCTTGATTGCCAATGCATTTTGATGCATAGCTGAAGCAAGGTCAATTGCTGTCTAGGGAAACTGAGAGACAGTTGAGGTACCCAGAGATTCTTCATCAATAAAAAGGCAAGATTAAGAGTGTTGGCAGCGACAAATGAAATTTCTTGTCTTCCTAGATAAAAGAGAATCTCCCCTGGACCTTTCTCTTTCCAGTCACCGACTGGAGGGAGTTAAATTGGATTTCCAAGGCCATGTAACCTGCTGCTACCCTGGTGTTGATGGGAGAATTAGACTCAAAGGCTGGACTTCATTTCACCTACTGCAGACATTTGAGCATGTTTCTTGGTAGAAATTATTGCAGTTATGCAAGGTGCACAAGGACTAGTGGGTTTAATCTCACTTAGGAGTAACAATATACCTGTAAGATACAGGGGAGACCCTCTCAGCTTAATATTAACCTTCAAATGAATAGAGTGGGTGAAATGAGTTCCCCAGGTTCAGATGGAGGAACAGCAGACAGTGGCACGTGCCCACGAGTGATGCTCAGGGCCAAAAGGTAGCAAGTGGTTATGCAGTGGCTCAGAGACGATATCCTGCCTGCAGGGACTCCTTGGAGGTGAACTCAGTTCCCATTCTTTCATTAAAGGCTTTCACTGACCAGGCCAGGCTTACATGTCTGCAATTCACAGGCAGGTCCTGAAATGAAGGTTGTCCCGGTTTCCGGGTCATAATGCAGCCCAGAGGATTGATGGTGGCACGAGTGAGCAGATAACCTCTGATAGACCACCTGAGGCAACTGGAAGATGCCTTCCCTGCAGGGAGCCAATGCTCACAGTGAAAAGGAGCCACTGTCATTAGGACTGCAGTGAGGTTTCAGAATGATGCTGACAGGAAAATGAAACTCATCAGAGCCCTTTAAATAAGAGAGCTGTTCACTCTGCTCCAAGATGCAGAGTTAATTTAACTGCTTTGATTCTGGTTTCATTTGTCTTCCCGCAGTTTGAATTTCTCCCCACAAATCACTTGCTGGTACTCAGGCTAACCAGAAATAATTCTGCATTTTCCGACTTGAGGCTGGAACCAGAAGGGAAAACTAAGTTCAAGCTATTGAAAAACAGTAGATCAAACTTCAATCTAATTTTTACCTTGGGGATTAGACATTTTTGCCCAGGTCTCTGGTATTAGAAGTGAAGTCATTAATTATTATAAACTTCTGTCTTTCCAATTTCTTGCATTTCTTTTTTTCTCTCTCTTTCTTGTTTTAATAAGAAGCTGCAACCGGTGCCAAGATATTTAGTCTGCAATGCTGTGGTTTATTAAGCTATCACTTGTGTTACAGCAGAACCCAGCTACGGTAGCTGCAATGAGAGCTACGCTCTGCTGGGTGCTCTGCAGACTCCTGCTATGATGACAGTAGCTGACAAGCTAATTAAGCAAAGGGTGTGAGACGGAGATATGCAAACTGTAGAGAGGCCAAGGAGAGAAAAGCTAAATGCTGTGCCCCAGGCTCTGGCAGCAAAGGAGCAAAAGCCAGCTCTGCTACTACCCAGTGTCCCAATCCCAAAACTCCTTTGCTCTTCTGTGACCCAGGAGGACATTGCTGTCCTCTTACATCCATGGGGCTCTCCCCTCTGCACAGCTCTAGCACAGCCTCGGGGTGTTTCAGTCTTCTGGAGACCCCTGCCAAGTATCAAAAGTCCCGTGTGAACATGAAATTCAGTTACCTCAGAAATAGCAGGCTACAGATGAAAAGCTCCAGTCATTTCCTCACAACAAATCAGAAAGGCATTCATCCAGGCAGACCAGACATCACCAGTTCAAAGGCCTGGTTTGTCGGCAAGAAAACTTGGAGAGGAAGGCAAGCTGTGTGGAGGCAGAAGTCAGAGTCCCCATCCGCTATCGAGCCTTACAGCTCTACCCACTGCAATTTCCTGCAGATCTTGCAGAGCAGCAGCTGGAAGAAAAGGCTCAGAAAGCTCATGTGCCTCTACGTGGGGGACCTGGATACAAAGAGTCAATCTTTTCTCCATGAAGACAGTCAAGCATTAGAAAAGGTCACCCAGGGAAGTTGTGCGGTCTCCATCCATGGATGTTTTTAAGACCCAACTGGATGAAGCTCCTGGTGTGCAAGCCAGTGTGACTCCATAGTTGACCCTGCTTTGAGCATGAGATTGGTTTAGAGACCTCCTGAGGTTCCTTCAACTTGAGTTACTCTATGATGCAAATCTCTTTGCTCCTAACAGATTCCCACCTGACTCCCATTCTGCTCCCACATCCTTCTAGCCAAACCCCCTGTCACTCCAATCCTAATGCCATCATGGCAAGAAAGGACAATAACTATTCTTTGCAGGGCTGTGCCACTAGCAGAAACAGAGGCAACCTCACAGCTATCAGATTCAACAAAGTGCCAATGGGTTTGATGCTGGTTCCACCACTGCCAGCAGACAGAAAGGAGAAGGGAGAAAGCTTTCTTAAAGAGCAGGCAAGACAAATGGTGAGAGCTGCAACCTGATAGAAACCACACTGTGAGAGTTTTGGAGGCTGCAGGTTTCCCTGGTTCAAGCTTTCAGATATGAGGGACTTTTTAATCCATAATGCAACAAGCTTCAACATAGTTCAAGGTATTTCAAACATTTAGAAATTGCAACAACAGATATGGATCTTTTGCTTGAGAGAAATCACAGGCAATGTATAGATCTGGAGAGCTGATTACAAAGTGAAATATTTAAGGAAAGGAAGGAAAAAACCTTTCCCACTTGTGTTTTTCTTCTTTGATTTAGCTGGGCTCATTAAATTTGGCTTTGTTTTATGGGAATGCTGCTGTTTCAGCAGCTGAAATTCCTTTTGACCTATTAAGTAAACTATAGGGATTTTCATAAAGCAATGCAGCTAACTCTCACTGGGAGAATTAGGAATGCATGCATTAGTGATAGTTAAATGTTTAATTGGTAACAGTGGAAATAAAAAGACCTCCATTCTATTTCAGTATTACCAGTATGCTGCAAATCCACTGTGAGATGTGGGCCTGTCCTGCCCTGAAAAGGAGGAACTCGGAGTACAGTGAAATGCCCAAGGTCATGTCAGACACAGTAGCAGAGCTGGAAATAAAATCCAGGTCTCTTGATTGCCTGTCCAGAGGTATATTTAAATGTGGAAACAATTAGCATATGAATATTAGATCTGACTGAATAATTGATTGCTTGATTCAGTAGCTGAATCAAAGAATGGGACTAGGGGAGGGAAGGGGGGAGAGGAGAAAGGAGGAATTACCTTGTGCTGACCTAAAACATAAAATGTTATCCCTGCGACAAAATATTTGCTTTTGAGCAGATGGAAGCACCTAAGCAAAATTAAATGCAGTGTTTCATTTATCCATTTTTAATTGAATAAATGGGCTTTAAGTTTGCCTCAAGTTGCATCCAATTTTAAAAAAATGACACATTTAGGCTTTTGTAGCAATCCTCCTTCCTGACTAATTTTGACAGCCTCAACTCTTTGTTGAGTTCAGTCCAAATTCACAGCTTTTCCCATTCATTGACAAAATTGCACTTTCCAGCTAATAAATGACTGACCTGAATAACAGCACCTGGCTGTAATGTCAGTAACCCTGGCTGTTGTGGACGGAGCTACCATAAAAACACGTTCCCATCTGTGCAACTTACGGCAGTTATTTTGCAAAGTGAAAGCAGTCAAAAATAAGGTTCTGTGCCTTTTTAAGCAAGAAATTATTTTCACCAATGCAATCGGGGAAAGCTCAGTGTTGGGAAGCTATTATCAGTTACCAGACTTCATCTGGACACGAGTGCTATGAATCAGCCTTGACCAAGTGGCTGGTGAGCTCAGTGTGAATGTATAAAACAGCTGGATCCTGTCTTAACTCTGCATCTCCACATGATCAAAGCCTTTCGTGCAGATACCTGACACACGCTTCTCTAGTGCTTTCTCCTTCTCCTCCAGCCTGAGCCTGGCTATCTAGTAGCTCCCACAGCAAAGGATACCTTTGTACCAGCTGGTATCACTGGGTCCTCTGCAGCACTGATGTTCAGAGGGTTCCCAATACCTCAGAACAGGCCCATTGGACAACTCCAAATGTATCCAGCCTCACCAGATCCCTCTCAGCCTCCTGCCCCTGTTTCAAACTGGGGACACTGAGTCAGCTCTGGAGCCCCTAACATAAGAAGAACATGTTGGAATGGGTCCAGAGGAGGACCAGAAAGATGATCAGAGGGCTGGAGCACCTATCCTGTGAGGACAGGCTGAGAGAGCTGGGGTTATTCAGATTGTAGAAGAGAAAGCTCCAGGGAGACCTTATAGCAGCCTTCCAATACCTAAAGGGAGCCTACAGAAGAGATAGGGAGGGGGTCTTTATCAGGGAGTGGAGCCATAGATAAGGGATAATGTTTTAAACTGAAAGAGGGTAGATTTACATGAGGTATGAGGAAGAAATTCTTTCCTGTGAGGGTAGTGAAACGGTGGAGCAGGTTGCCCAGAGAAGTCGTGGGTACCCCATCCTGGAAGTTTTCAAGGCCAGGCTGGACGGGCTTTGAGAGCCCTGGTCTAGTGGGAGGTGTCCCTGTCCATGGCGGGGGGCGGGGGGGGCGGGACGGGACACAGGGTTTGGAATTCAATGATCTTTAAGGTCCCTGCTAACTCTAACCATTCTATGATTTTATGAGGAGTATTTCTTGCTTTAAAAGATGTCTCCCAACAGAAGGCCAAGCTGACATTTCTTCTCTCTCCATCCATCCCCAAAAGCTGTTCTGTAAAACTCCCTGATTATGTCCAGTGCAATAAAACTAACCTCCACTACATAATAAATAGAGAGACACATAATGAAATAGTTCAGGTCACTACCTTCAGTAGTCTGGTCAGGCTGAAGGATCTGTTTGCCAACTCAAAGAGCAGAAAATTGTGCTGCCTTTCACTTTCACAGCAAGTGAATACAGCTGTTCTTTGGGGTGTATAATTGCATCCTTAATTGTTCTGAGTGCCCTCACTGAGAAATGCTTTATCCAAAGTGAGTCCCGTGACTCTCCTACATGGAGCAAAGAGCACTCCTAGCCTCTGCCCAATAGCTGCTCCAGCTTTGGGGGAAAACTTGACTTAGACCCACTCTCATCACGCCAAGTCTAGGGCCAGAGCTATTGCTCTTGTTGACTTAACCATGACCTGTGCTTTGCAGAGTGAAAACTCACGCATAACTGAACTGCTTGTTTCACTGCCTCTATCACTTGATAGACAAGTTGTATTCTCAGGTGAAAAGATTCTCAGTTCTCTTGGTCCCTGCACCACAGGGTCTGGATAGTTCTAGAGAGTCAACCTAAGATGTAAAGGTCTGGAAAGGACTGAGTTACCACCGTAAAATCCCTCTGCCAAATTTTAGTGATGCTTGATCTTGTAACAGAATTTAAATTCTCCAGCCTAGAAGTAGCTACCTGATGCAGAAACCTGCAGCAAACCAAAGTCCCTACTGCACACATCAGACCACCTAAATGAACCCAGGGGGCTCACCCAAGAATATCAGCATTGCAGCATCACCTGGCCCTCTCGGTCTGCCTACAGGCTGACTCCAGTGCCTCTCTTTGACCTAAAATCCCCAGTGAACCCCATTTGTAACCAGTCTTGCCAACAGACAGAAACACTCAGGTGTGGCTTCAGGACTGGTCCTACTAACTCGCTCAAGTCTCATTCCTGATGGGCAGCCAAGGCTTCATAGAACCTGGTCCTCACATACACACTGCTCATCTGGCTCTGCTTGTGTTTCCATCCTGTATGCAGGAAGCAAAGCAGGACAAGACACTTGTTCTGTGTGTAACACACCAACTCAGTGCTTTGAGCTCAGATTTGAGATATTCCTGAGTCAGGAATGATAAATAAAGAGAGAACAGAACAGGAGAACAGCCTAGTGGTGTAGACCTGGTGTAACTCGAAGGTTTCTGTATCTCCTGCCCCAAGCAAAGCACCCCAGGGTTATAAGTCACTTTGCTAGAAAACCGTTCTGTGATACTGTAAAATTGCTAGTGCCAGTTCATCAAGGCAAGGATGATTAGATTAAGCAGCCAGTGCTGGGGCAATAAAATCAGCCTTGCTTCATCAGGCTCTAGAAGAATTGCAGAGCCAGGAATACACTGTGGAACAAAAGCTTTACAGAATAAGTGATTTAGGCATAGTGAGACTGGTAGCTGTCAGCAGATAGGGCAGGCGGGAGAATAGTGAAAAGTGGCGTCAGTGGGTGTAGATTGACCTTTACAGACCTTTCTTAACCCAGTGCCCATCCCTCCTTGTAAAAATCCTTTGTTGAAATTAATAATGGGGCCCATTAGACTCAGGACATTGCCAGACCCTGAAGCAAAATCCTGTGTCCTCTTCCTTCTAGGAGGAGAAGGGATGCAGGAGCTAGGAGGTTTACATATGGAAAGCACAGGCATTTGGCTGACAGAACAGCAACTCAATGTTGCCTCCGTGATCTTGCAAGGTACACTCGGGGGAAAGAAAGAAGGTGGTTTTGTTGCAGAGAACACAAGAATAGGATGTGGAAGGCGGGTGGGTGTCATGAGGACACCATGCAGTGGGAGAGGACTATATCCACCATTGCATGCAGAGGGCAGCTGCTGCAGGAGATGTCCTGAAGAAACACATTGAGCACAACTGTCCTGCAGGGCCTGACACCAGGCTGGATGTCCTATGGGACCTAGGATGGGCAGGTGCCCCCTCAGGGAGCTGAACTCTTTGATTATGCCATGATTGTCTTCTGAGCAAATTATCTGCTTGCAAGTACCATTTCAGAGATCTTCATTCTCCCTGGAGATTTTTAAGGGGTCTGAGCACTCAATCAAAGCACATAAACCCCATTAAACCTCTGCTCAAATTATGCCAACTTGATGTGAACAGTCAGTTCATTCTTCTCTTGCCTCACTGAACTAAAGTCTCAGAGCTTAAGGACAGAAATACCTTACAGCATGGATTTGGATGGATGGCTAATGAGGGAACTTTACACATTCAGATTTTATATAGATACATATACACAGATTCATATCTACAAGGATGCCATATATAAAATTGGGAGTGCTAAAGGCATGCATGGACTCACACCTCTCATGTACTGCACCACTATTTTAAAATGCAGTCTTTGCTGGTGCAATGAAAATAACCAGATCTTGTCACTCTTCCGATATCATGACACCACATTCAAAGCACAAAATCTTTTGATCCTCGGGTGCTACAAGTTGGACCTGCTCCACCTCAGTCCTCAGGGTCACAGGCATTTACATTTGCTGAGGAGCATTTTGATCTCATTGCCCAAAGGAGTTTCCAACTTTTACTAGAGAAAGAGTATTCACAAATGTTTGTTTTAGTAGCCAGAGGATGTGTATGCAGACAGGAGCGGATACACACACACACAGACACTATTCATTCACATTTGTCAAAGCAAAGTCACTGAACACGCAGAGTCTTTTCCCCCAGTGTAAATCTCTGCAGTTCTTTTCTTTTTTTTTCCTAATGGCACTATACAAACAATAACCTGTTAGACTTTGAGTCTTCAAAGTGAAGAAAATAAAATTTGGAAGTCCCACTACGTAATCTGCAATCTTAATAACCACGGAGGCAGTATTAAAAACTCTCCTGGGCAGAAGCATTTACAGCTTTCTGCAGATACGATTTTACAGTAAAGACAAAAAAAACCTTACCAAACTGTGTTGCACCTTTTCTCTAATACTATCTTTAGAAGCAAATGCTTTTTAAATCTGGAAAGCAGCGCTCGTCCAGTTAAATGTGTTGTGGTGGTGCCTGTACACACTAGTACTGCATTACATCTGCACTTGTGTAACGAAGAGGCTTCCTGTGCATTTGCGATTCATTCCAGAGCGTATGGCACCAGTGGTGTGAGATGTCTGCTTGCCCACTTAATAAAAGCAAAATTCATTTAATTCCTACAAATGCATTCATCCTACGTACTCCCTGGCATGACCTGTAGTTACCAAACTGCCAATAAAATGTCACCTTGGCCAGTAAAATCAGAAGTGGCTTATTCTTCGGAGCAAGGTAATTTGAAATTAATATGACAGCATCTAAATGCAGCTACTTTGGAGATGATAGCTCATTAACTATAATTAAGAGCAAGTCATTTAAATACATGAATGTAGCAAGTGCATTCTCTGCTCTGACTGCATTTTATAATACACAATAATCCCCCTGAAAGTACCAGTTAACTCATCTTCCTGGGTTTAAGAATATCAAAGCATCTTTTAATTGTTGTTAATGCCCTATTTGTGAGGGATTAATGACTAATTATTTGTGATTTGAATATTTAATCTCCCTGGAAAGTTTGGATCAGATTTTGGCTTTTTTCTCTCTCATTACATGCTGAGACTGCAGCCTCCCCCTCCAGTTATTTTGAAGACATGGTTCAACAGATTACTCTCCTGAGCAAGTCCTGCCACTAGGTAGCTCCATGGTCTTATGGGGGGATGAAACCCACCACCGCTGCTGCCAGAGCCCTATAGACTTTTGCACCTCTCCTGCAGCATACTCTGGACCAGTGAGCACTACCAGTCCTGTTTCAGGAAGGCTTGCACTCCTGCACTGCCAATTCCAGAAAGGTCTCACTGCATTTCCCAGCCTCTTCCTACCAAGGGTTCCCCTTGGTCCTTTGTGGGATGCTTTAGTGATACCGGACCCAGCAGGATGGGGCAGGCATGGGGGCTTACCCAAGGTTACCCCCCTCTGCCGCTGAATAGTGGGGACCTCTCCTGTCCCCTCACCTTCATAATCCCTCTCTCCAACTTTGCTGTCGCTGCCCACAAACTAAAGGATGGGAAGGAAGAGAAATTCAATCCGGCGCCTCTTGAGCAGGGTGCTAAGGGGAGGGGGCAGCTGCGGCTCCCTTACGCCCACCCACCGACCCACCCAGTTTGGACTCTGTCCTGGAGCCGGCCCGGGGCTGTGCACCCGCGCACAGCCCTTTTCCCTCTTCCCGGGGCAGAGGCTGCCCTGGACCAGCGAGATGCCCGGGTGCTGGAGGGAAAGATGTTCGGCCACAGTGAGCTGACGGGGATTTCTGGGGAGGGGAAAAGAAAAGGAGAACCCCACAGTCAGTTTCTCTTCCAGTGCTCCCAATCCAAACATTGCCATGGAAAAAGCCTGATCCCTTCCCTGACCCCTGCCAGTCGGGTCGTGCAAGACCGGGCGTGCTAATTTCGGCTCTCGGCAGGGCACCGGGGAAGCACCGCTGCGCTGCGGACGTCCCCCCCGCCTCCTGCTCTGGCTGCCTGGTGCGGGCAGCATCCCGGGGGCGGCCCGAAGTCCCTGCGCTCCCGGGGCTCCCCCCGGAGACACTCCGCCGCGGAGGCTGCGGGAGCCGCCGTACCCCNAGGAGGGAGAGAGGGAGGGAGGCAGGCGGAGGGAGGCAGGAGAACCAGCCCTGCGTGGCGGCGCGGCCAACTTTCCTCCTGCAGCAGGAGCAGCCTCACATTCCCCCGTGTGTATCCCCCCTCCTCGGGAGCGGGGGGGGCACGGAAAAAACATCCCCTCTCTGCCTCTCATCTCCTCCTCCTCTCTGGGTCTTCCTCCCAGCCAGCGGCTCTCTGCTGCTTCCCACACATTGGAGCTCAGCGCCTCTCTCCGGGGCACCAGGTCTCCTCTCTCCCCCACCCCCGGGTACCAGGCTACTACCCCCTACACTGTGCCCTGCCACAGAGGCACCCGGGACTGCTCCCTCAGCCACATTGGCGTTCGCAAGCACAGTTTGACGCACCAACTGCCCAAGGCGATGAGGAAGCCCCAGCCGCTCTGAAGAACTTTATTTTATTTATGTGTTTTCTGGTTTTTTTTTGCGTAGCGACAAGCACGCCAGGCTGCATGCTGCAGCGTCGAGGGGGTGTTCCCTGATTTCCTAATAACTGTACATAATATGGGTAAGCCAGGTTCATTCATTCTTCCTCCCACCCCCAGCAGGCCTGCTAGCCAAGTCATTTGCCTAAAAGCTTCTCTGTCACCACTTCTTTCTAGATGCTTCAACATAGATGGCTCAAAATGCTGTTGGAATATCACATACCCGGTTTAGGTCACTGATTTCCTTTTCCACTACAGGGAGGGAGACACAAGGCTCCATAGCCCTGGCACATATTTGTTGCCTCCACCTCTCTACTAGGGTTCAGCCTATGCTCTTTCCCTACTTGATTATTGCTTGTTGTTATTCATAGTCCCAAAATAGCCCATGCCAAATCTTTGCTGAAGGAGAATGTTCAAGATTTGAAACACACACTAGCCAACTTGAGCCTGTCTGAGGAATTTTCAGCAGAAAACCCCTCCATCCACATTTTCCACTCTTTCACTACATTTTAGTTCTCTTCCAAACTCTATCATGTTTCCAGTATATGCTAGTGATACAAAAGATTTTTCTCTCCATCTAAATATCTGGCCCGTTGTTCATTCCTGACTTGCTTCAGACTTCAGGGAGGTTTTATATCTTACTGAAAACAGTCTCTTCCTTAAGGTAATAGGCGCTGGGAGAAAATAAATATGTAATCAACAAAAAATAGCCCCAAATTATGATCCCTCTGATTCTCCAAAGTGCTTTTCACCTTTCCTTTTTTGGCAACGGAAGGCTGTAAAACACATTCATTACGCCTTTACTAAGACTTTTAGGAAAAAAGACTGTCTTTCTGTTCTGCTTGTACAGGAACGCAACTGTAGGGAGGCTGGCTTGCAACCAAATGCCTTCTAGCTGCAACAATGCAAATTCTTATCATCAGGCATTACTGCTACTGATGGGAGATATCAGCTGGCTTGGGTGGCTGCTCAAATCCTGGCAAAAACAGTTTCTTAGTGACCACAAGTATTTGTGAACTAGGAAGAAACGGGGAAAGATTTCCAAAAGCGTTTGTTGTATTTTTCTTTTAGAATGTTTCTGTATAAATGGTATTTATACAGAATGGAGTGGGGACAGGGTTTCTGGGTCATCAAATCAAACTTTCTGGCTTCCAGGCAGCCACATCCTGTGATTCTATTTGCTTCCTTCTGACACTTCCAAAATGAAATATTTTCCATGCTGTTATCAAGGTGAGGCTCAGTGACATCAGGGAAGTAATAATTTTCACTAACACTAATCCTCCACCTTTCCCATTCTCCTAGCACCAAACTAAGCCTATTCTTCATTCAGTCTGGGAAGCCCGTGGGCCTTTGTATCCACCAGGAAATCAGGCCAAATTTGGTTTACTTGAGTTTTACAGCAGAACCAAAAAAAATCTAAGTAGCAGAGCAATCACAATCCAACAACTCTGGTGCCTGTAACCGCTATAGACCAGGACATACTCACCCTCTGTTGTCTTGTCAACCTCTTCTCTTGCCAAAAAAAAACACCCAGGAAGGACTTTACCAGTGCTCTAACTAACATTAATCATGTCACTTCCCTATTTGCACTAAGCTTTCCATAAATTACCCTGTTCCTTACGCTGAGAAGGGAATGCCTGATATGATTTTGGTATTTGCAGCTCTCAGTGTGCAGCCGGTACCCTGCATATTAACAATGCTTCTTGCGTTGCCTTTGCCATCTTTGGAGAAGCGTTTCCAAAAAACCAATAGAAAGGGGTGGGGTTGGTTTTTTTTGGTGAGGTGAGTTGCAGTAGACTAGTTTGTGATTTGGAAGTCCCTCTTCAGGTCTAGCAGCGCTGCTGAGAGTCCCCTTCAGGTGAACTCAGGTCCACAGGTAAACATGCCCAATGCAGCCTTAATGCATTATGACAGCTCATTCTTGGAAAGAGCTCTGGGTGAGAAGAAACAGGGGGCATTCATACTATGTGTCTAGCAATGGTAACTAGACATTTCTTTTTGTTTCTAAAGGCACTTTTCAACCCTCTGGGACTGATGCAGATGCACCTCAGTAGGAAAGCTTCTGCGTAGACAGAAGCTCAAAGCACTGTGGTGACAGAGATCAGCATGAAGAGATGTTTGAAAGGAGCAAGGCAGGGGAGGAAGGAAAGTCCACCTCCCTTGGGTCTGGTGACTGTTGGAGGCTTACTGCAGCTGCTTGCTATTCTAAGTTTATGCTAGCAACCTGCTAGGACAAACTATATAGCAGCCAGGGACCCCGTCATGCTTTGAGAACAGGGATCTGAGTAATTGCTCCCCAGGGCCTCTGAGCAGGGCTCGGCTGTGGCCTGAACTCCTGAGAAGCTACCATTCAAAGACCTGATGAATAATGAGAACAAGAATAATCCTTGCAAAGAGGAAGGGTGGAAGGCAAGGCCACCCAGAGCAGAGGGAGAAATGGGAGGGATGCAGGGCAGCCTTGGTTGGCCTGTGAGCCTCCACGGGTCCTCTAGTCTCCTGCTACCTGTGAGGAGCTGGGGATTTGAGTCATCATGGCAACACGTAAAAAGGAAAAGCCACATGGATGCAGAAACTACCAGAGATGCTCAGGCAGCATTTCCTGCAGCACAGGGTTTTGCAGAAGTTGAGGGGGTAAGACCTCACAGGTATGTATCATTATAGCTTCAGGGAAATCATTTCACTGCTTGTTGCTCTGATTAGGGCTGTTACAAGGACTGATACTGACCAAGCATTTGACCACTGACTTCAGTGGTAGCCCTCTGAGTAACAGCATCTCCCTGGAGAGTCCCACAGCTCTTTACTACTCTGGATGCTCTGCACCACCATTAGCACTCTGTGTTACAGCCCTCAGAGACAGAGCTGCTCTGAAAGCCTCCTGGCCAAAACCACCTGGGAGGCATTACAGAGTGGGAGCAGGAGAGAGTCTCTGTCTGGAAATCACATGCCAAATCGTACAGGAAGTGAGACTGAGCTTTGTGGTAGCCACAAGGATTTGGGGATCATCATTAGCTGGTGCATCTGTTGATGTGCTAACATGCTTGTGGGGCTGATGGGAAAAATGTTAAGCTGTGGTCCTCAGCTGTCCAAACAAAGTTTGAGGGTCTCTGGTGTGGTATATGTTCTCACAGACCTAGGACAGCACGAGAAGGAACGTGGAAAGACAAAAGTGCATTCCTGTGCTCTAGGAAGAGCAGCAGCACCACCTATCACCAGAGAAGGAAGAAGGAGGAACGACAAACAAAGTGCTACTCTGCTCCTTCTCTGTTCCCAATACAAGATTGGAGCCCAGACCTTCTAGATGGCCAAAGAAAAATTTTCTTCTTCCAGCAAGAGAACCTGGCTTAAATCTTACCTGGTAAACTTTCTGCTACAGGTTCCTGACAGCTCTGTGGATGGCTCCTTATTTGTCTGTGATCTAGTGTCCTTCACTAAAGAGGACATAAAATGTCACTTAATGCCTCTAAAAAACATCTGGGTGGTAGACTGTCCCCCGGGGTCACCTCAAACTCAACAGTAACAGAACCCAGTTAACCTGGCAATGCTTGCTTGCTTAAGTGAGGTAGCCCAGCTGATGTGCTCAGCCCTTACCAGAGGGAGATAGATGGGTTGCAAAGGAGAAGGTTTCAGGAGAGAAGGGCTGAGAGCTGGTATTTACAGAGATAACAAGCCAGAAAAGAAACCCAACCAAACAGGTCTACAAGACTGCAAGAAATGTTCATCATTTAGAGGAAATTGACTGGGCTCTAGGACCCTGTGCTGCAAAGTGTGCAGGGTTTTTGGCTTGCAAGTCAGCACATAAGGGTTCTGTCTGTCGAAACTCCTGGCACCATAGGTACTGGTGTAGTCTGGACCACATTTTGCCTGATTATAATTCAGAGCAATGGTACACAGCAATCAGGAAATAGCCCAAAATCCGTAATCTCTTCTTGCCAAAGGCAAGAAGAATCTTTCCATTTAATTGGATCAGACCCCAAAGCCATAACCAGGAGTGCTTTTAACTTTCTGAGAAAGAAAAAAAGGATAGCCAAGATTTATTTGCTGGTAATTCTGAAACCAGAGTAACAATGAAAGTGGGGGTTAACCCCAAGCTGAGCTTTTTTTTTTTTTTTCTTATTCTGTATAAATGGAAATGTAAAATATATAATTTTTTGGCTGAGTGAACCATGTATTTTAGGTCAAATTCAAATGTTTCATTGTTTTGAACTCTTCTTTACTCTTACAAACTGGATATACATGCTTACTTGCAACAGAGGAAAAATCTAAATGCAATCCACTGCCACTCTTTACCTACCTTGCACCAAGAAAGTGTGGCTGCTAGATATCATCTGCTTGGAGGATGAAGTAAAGAAAGTATAGTGGAAAGGTTTGTCACTATCTCCTTTGCTCTAGATGAGCTACATGAACTCAGCTGAAGTGGCCCAGTTTCTCATATGTCCAGGAGCTGAGAGACTCAGAAGCTTGGAAAAAAAATCACATTGCTTTTATTTTGCCATCTGTGCCTTGTCTCACTCCATGCAGTTCTCATGTTTGAACTTTTTGGGATTCTTCCAGGAAGCCTTAGAGCAAGCATTGGCACCAACACTTCCCTATTCATAAGGCAGCTCCTTGACCAGTACAGGTGGCTCCAAGGGAGAGGGAACCATATAATTTCTGTGCTGCCTTGTGTTGATGGCCATCTGAGGTAGCCAGGAAAGGCATAGGTTAGTGCTAATTGAGATGTGACCATCTGTCAGACAGCAAACATGCCAAGGCCACCTTGTGATTTTTTATAAGGGAAGGAACCAGTTGTTGGTGACAATATTTATGTGCTACAGAGCACCTAAAGGTCCCCCTTGGATATGATTAAGGATCTCCTGAGTTATTCAGTATCTCTCATGGAACGACTTTTCATCCACTGTGAAACAGCAGCATGACTGCTTTGTTTAAGTCAGACACTTCTCTGGAGCTGAGTGCCATGAAAATTGACCTATTATTTGTCTTACAGTATTGCCCAGGCTCCAAGTATGTAGGGACACATATATAAATGTGGTAGGAGACAGTCCTTTTCCCAAAGACCTGATACTTTAAGTAGCCAGGACAGGAAAACTGGGATGTGGAAGAAGGAGCCTAATCCCACTGCAGGTCTCAAATCCTGATTTGTATGGGCCTGATGATGCCTAACTGGGCAGACTTTAAGTTATATTAAATGAAATGTGGAACCAACATTGAGTTGGTTCAGCCCCTTAAAGAGAGAAGTCCAGGCCTGTGGAGATGCCCTGTGTCATCCAGGCAGTGTCTCGTATTGAGACATCTGTTCATCTCTGGAGCAGTGGCTGGAGGCAGGAGGATGGCCCAATAAGTAGGGAGCTGATGCTATGGGTCTGATTTCCACTTTGGCAATTGTGATTTAAGGAGATGCCAGGCCCTTTTCTTGCTGCCTGCAAGAAATACTGTGAATAGTGTGAGTGAAACCTCATAGCTTAGAAGCCTCAACAGCAGCTCTGCATTTAGGACACGATGGCTTCCTAATTCCCGTCATCCTGCAGATTTAAACTAGTCAGTCAGTGCCTGTCCTGTAACATTAGGAAAGTGCTTTGAGGTTGGCAAGAAACAAATGAAAAAGTCTTACTCTTTCTGCACTAACAGGCCATCAAAATAAAGAGAAGTTCAGATTCCCATCTCCAGTCTCCTACTGCAGCTCCCGTGGCAAGGACATAGTCCCAACACTCCTCAGGATGCCTGCCAAGAGCTTGCAGAAGATGAGACCTGTTAAGGCATGCAGACAGATGACAGGACCTGGCCTCAGATTTGGCTACCTGGATATGCCATGGTAAACCGCTGGACACAAGGAGAGAAGATAATGAACATGAGAAATAACTGAGCAAGAAGTTGATGAAATTTATGGGTAGCTCCATGACAAATGATCAGGCTTCACAAGCAGGGAGGAGAACAATGCTGATATGAAAACTAATGTAAGGGCAAACTTGAGGAGACAGGCCAAAATGATAGGACATTATGGTTAGTAAGTGTAGGCAAGGAGAGATGGCTTGAAAACTCCTTAATGAATGATCCCACAAACATTTAACTAGATTCACTAGAGGAATTAATCTGTCTGGCTGATAAATACCTAGGTGCCAGGAATGCTCATTGAGCCACCTGAAAACACAGAGGGGAACATAAATTTCTTTTTCTTACTAATTTTGTTGTGTTCACCTGCCTTTTAAATATTAGGAAGAGTTTTTCTCCCTTGGAGTAGCTGTTAAAGAGAGAGGACAGTTTTTTCACAAAGAAAATGTCCTAACATATCTTTGAGGGGCTCTGGTGATTCTTTGCTTGCCCTGTACAATCCTGAAAGCCTAGGAGGGCCTCATCGGCATGCTGTTTTCAGAGTGAGGTAGCTCACTGTCTGGATCATGTGGCACCCTGCTCTGACTGTGGAGATGCTTTTGAGGTGAGTGTACTCCACGTGTCCTAATCTAGTCAGAGCTTTCAGGCTCAAGGCACCTGTGCAACCTCAAGAGAACTCTGTCTCTTGTCCTTTCTGTCCATGAGAAGAGGTTTGGATCCCAACCTGCTTGTCTTTTTCACTTTGCTCATCAATGTCCCCAAAATCAGATTTCTTTTTTTTTCCCACAACAGTGAGGGCCTCACCTACAGCTTATGGTTCTCTCCTGGTGTCTTTGTATATTCTTACAGGCAAGCAGAGTTTTGAGATCCCTTCTCACAAAAGATCTATACTGAAAAGGAAGGCATTTGCCGTGCAAAGACAATATTAAAGGTAGTCAGGGCCAGATCAGGCCTTTGGTGTTCAAGGAAAATCTCCCAACTGAAATCAATGAAGGGTTGTGCTTCCAAATTAATTGCATGCTTCTGTCCTTAGCATCTGGGCATGGAATCAAAAGTGATGAGCCAACAAAGCAGTACTGAGCTGCTCCTGTGAGCAGTCACCATCAATAATGAGAAATACTTGGAGAAGTACTCTTTGAAATTCAAATCACAAGGAGCATCGTTTAAAAAGGAACTCAGGAGAAGCAGAAATACCAAGCACCACATATTAATTGTCATGCATGTGACAAAATTCTCTGTATTGCCGCTACTTAGCAGCATTAAATTTATTCCCATATTATTAATGCCATACCTGGGACGAAGTAATTAAACTGGCAGCCCGTTTCTTCTGAACTAGAGGCCAGGCCTTCAGCTGGTGTAAATCAGAACAGTTCCACTGCAGAGACTTGGATTTACAACCAGTTGGGGAGCTGAGCTGTTGTTTCTAAAAAAGGAGAGCTGAAAACGAAGTCAAAACCATCATCACTATATGTTATTCCTTCTACACCAGAGTAAGGGTATGTGGAGCTACCGTCCCCACTGACCTGGAACTGCTCCCAAAGCACACTTCAAACAGTCTGGAAATTCCTCTCAGAAGATTTAACAAATTAAGTTTGGAAAGTTAAATATTTAATAACATGCTAGTGATTTCTTCCCAATGGTCACACTTATTTGCTGCTATATCCTATTTCTTTTATAACCAAATTAATCAGAAATACATACAGATCTGTTTTGATAGAAATGCTATTTTATGTGTGCAGGAAAAGAGCTGATGTCGAGTTGATCACCCTAGACCCTTTCAGGTCTTCTAGCCACAGGCACCTTTTGCCCACCTTTCATCCTGGCTCTCAATGTGCTCATACCTCTGTGACAGCAGGATGACTCCACCTGCATCCACAGAACCTCTTACATCATGATCCCACAGAACAGGTCTGGCCCGTGTTAATGGGACTGACCAATTAAAGATAATTTAATACATAACTCAATACTTTTGAACTCCAAATGTCTGGCTCTTTTGTGCCAGACCACTAGCAATCTTCTTTTTCTTTCTTCTACTAAAAAAATACTGATACATTATACCAGTTTTTATAGGTGTCTTGTAATTTTTTCTTTGCTTGATTAGTGCTGATTTTTCTACACAAAATAACTAAACTCCATTAAACGCCTCTTGCCTGCAAGCAGTTAGTCTGCCAGCTTTATCCACCTCTTGTTATCTACCTGTTCTATAAATTACTGGAATCACTGGAACAGTAATATTCCTCTTTCTTACATTTCTGTGTAATGCTTACCAGAGGGGAGGCAGAAAAAGTTTAAGTTTGGGAATTTATAGCAGTCATTGCTTCATAAGTAATGAATCATAATAATATACAAACACCAATTTTTATTGGTTTAGTCCAAAAATCTCCTTTACTCCAGGGAAATGCTGAGCAGGGTCCCATAGGGAAATTTTCTACTGATCAGGAAAAGTTACAGCAGACTATGCTGAGCATACAAAACGTGGAAAACCAGCATAATCTGCCCAAGACAATTTCTGAAGCAGAGTTACAGAACTGGTATGTACAAGTGCAGCTCTAACCTCCGAGCTGGTCAGCTGAAGCTTCCTGGGGTGTGCTAGTGATATCACTTCAAGCTACTGTAATTTCCAACTACGACACACCTATAGATAAATCAAGGAAGATGGCATATGCGCTTCATGAAAAACAGCTTCAGCTGGGGTCAATTGGCATGCCTGATGAGATTAGGCTGATTTTCATCAGGCAATGCCCTAAGGATACCATGGTCCATGACCCTACCCCAACACTACTTTTTGAAAAATATAAAACATCAGAAAAATTTGCTTTATGTTTACACAGAAAGCAAATATATGACTATATTCTCATTGTTCCATATGCCAAAAGACTTGGATGCAAACTACAGGGGCTGTGATTTCAGGTGAGTTTAGTAAGGGTTTGTCTTTTGTCCATTTTTTTTCTCTGCCTAAACACCTCCTCTCCCATCAGTATCATGACTTTATGTCTTTCTCCAGACACGCACTGAAAAGCAAACTGGCTTGGTTTTAGCCTGGTTAAAAAGGTGGTATGCAAAAATCATGAGGAAATCCTTGTCTTTCATCCCTGTGAATATCTGAAGCTTCTAGGAAAACATTAACTGAAAAGGCAAATTTTAAAAATGCTGAGGCGTTCACACTCAGGAGTGTGTGCCTTCAGTGTGTGTGAAAGGGTCTTTCTCCTCTCACTACTCCTTTGCTGCTAGAGAGTATCAGGCCTTGGCTTCTTCAAACACAGATTTTCCAAGTGTCTCAAGTACCAACTGGAATATTCTCCAAAAATCATTTGCTAGCACTCCTTGCTGGTAAGAACACAGTCTTTCTCCCCTTGAGGGCAGTGGTAGAGAAGGATCATTAATTTATTTAATGCCCATGAGCCTACAGGTCTTGCAGCTTGCTCCACAATAACCCTTCCATATAGTTTTTGTTCCAAGCGGATGATCAGGAGAGACTAATTATTGGATGCTTGATATAACCAAGGCAGAGAGAGGGAACCACAAGGCCTCTGCCACTGGCTAGAACATATCCTTGGCCTGGTTCTGAGCATGAGCTTCAGAGATATGAAGGCAGGGCTGTATTCACACAAGTATGCATCATTCGGATGCTGCTCTCTGATCAACACTTGAAACTCTTCAAGTCTTGCTGTCCGGTTTGCAATCCGGGTTAAGTACAGTTGTGCTGCTTTGTTACCAGCAAATACTATTAGTAACTTTTGTGGTGTGTCTCCAGCCTAATCTAATTGCTCCTCTGGCATTTTAGTGTCTTGGATCCACATAATCACACTGGGAGGGTAACATCCCATAGATCTTTATGTGTGATGCCCAGCTGCAATGTATACTCTACATACCTATCATTGGGAGTGTGGTCATAGCAATCATTCATAGCCTGCCTGGCAGATGTTTGCCCAGGAAACATTGCTTGAGGTTACTTCTTTCCCAAATGGAACCTCAGCAAGTTCCATATTAATTTTTCTTGTACACCAACTTTTGAACCTTGGTCTGAGTTCAAGAAAGAGTCCAAACAAGACACAGCTGTGGTCACAAAGCATTTGCATGTGGATTCCAGAGGCTGTGCCAGCTTGACAGAGAAATCTATATCATTTGCATCTTTTATGAGGTTGTACTAACAGGGATGATTCTTGGGCTACTTGATACCTCTTCTAAAACCCAAGCCACAGCCATAAGAAGTATCCCCAAGCCAAGGATGCACCCTGCTTGTGTTCCTGTGATGATGAACCCAAAGGGAAGTCTTCCCATCTTGCTGCTGTCTCCATGTGAAAGTCACATATCACAGGCAGCAAGTTATTTAAGCTGCTGCTGCCTTGTTCACTGCCTCTCTGCGTGTGGAATCAGAAGTATTTTTCATATCTGTGAAGGCAGCATGTAAAGGGCAGCTGAGTCGCTGGTGTCTCTGTGCCAATAGCTGTAGGACACAGCGCCCATGGTTGATCAGCCAGCAGTGAAACTGGATTGTTCTGGGTGGTTTACAAGTCATCAGCAGCTGAATTTTGGCCAGGAGAAACTGAGCATTGCTTTCCCAGGAGCAGACACAGCGGCTATTGGAGGACAGCTGCTGCAGTCTGAGGGCAGACCTCTGCCTTTGGCAGTCATCTCACAGCACCCTCCTTCCAACTCCCCGGTGGTCCTGCCAGATCCCTTGCTTCTCCGAAGCCACTCACAAAGTGCAACTGTGGCTGATTCAACAGTGTATGCTTGTAGTTCTGCTGAAACAGAGTCATCCTCCATTGTTCAACAAAAACAAAGTTTCTTTAACAATCTTTTCCACCAGTGAAGGAGATTTGTTCTGTTCAAGCCTATCTTCAGGTGCCTCTTCAACAGAAGAGTGGAGTTAACCATCTGGCCTGTGGACTGATGTGCAACTGCTGCCAACAAATGACAGAGGAAGTTCTTGTTTACAAATCAACTGAAAGACACGATGAATGTGAATGATATCAAGCCGCCTTTTGTAGAAAATTTCTGTGCTTCACTTAGCTTTTGCTTTATAGTCTTTGTGGAAACTCGGTTTCGGCCCTATCTTTTTCATTGCGGGGTTTTGTTCTAATGCGTTGGTCAACCATAGCTATTTCATTGGCTTTTGGAGCCTCATGAATTCATCTGCAGAAGTTAATGTTAGAACACAGCATTGCATTTTAGGTCATCACAGCATGAAGTACAGGGACCAGTATACACTCTCTGAATGGATCAACTCTTACGCCTTCTGAGTCCCCAAGGTGAGCAGGAATTTATATCAATGTTTGCTTCAAGAACATCTATTTAAAATGCCAAGGCCATGAAGGATACAAAATTTGTTGATGTCCCTCTGGTGATCACTTTTCCCACATGACCCTTCCCCATCAGGCTGTAATTCAGCAACTATCTCCACCAGAGCAAGACTACCTCTCTGAGCCAGGAACATATGCTAAAAAACCTCTGCTGGAAATGCAGAAGGATAGCAGATGTTCTTTACAATTGACATTCCTTCTTTAAGCTCTTTCCTAATGCTTTTACATCAGGGTAAACATGGACTAGAAAGTCCACATCCTGGGAAGCAGCTCAGAGCAGGGATGTCCAGGATGAGCCAAGGCTTCAGTGAGATTGTAAAAGCTGGACTTGCTTCCACTAGCTCTTTGAGGAAAACATGAGTCACTGAGTGCATTGGTGAATAAGTGTGTGAGAGAGATTATCTTACCCCACCTACACTGCCCATTTACCAAGCACTTTGCCTTTTCCATGATCCCTCTGTGATTCCCCCTGGACTTCAGCCATGGAGCAGAAAGCGAGCAATGGCAAACCTGAGCTGCTTCCTTGGCCTGCAGCTTGCCACTTGTGTTATTGAAATTTGCAATAATGGGGACCCCTGCATGGGAGGTAAATGTGAATCTCACAGGTTAAATTCAAACTTCACCAAAGGAGTTAAGATCATTTATAACTGTAGATTTCAATCTTTCCAGCCCTTGACTGAATACATAATTTCAAAGAATCATGAAATTGTTTATGTTGGAAGGGATGTTCAAAGGTCACCAAGTCCAACTTCCTTGCAATGAGCAGGGACATCTTCAACTACAACAGGCTGCTCAGAGCCCTGTCTAACCTGGCCTTGAATGTTTCCAGGGATGGAACAATGCAAGAGGTGGTAACCCCTCTGGGCAAACCCATTCCAGTGTTTCACCACTCTCAGCATAAAAAGTTTCTTCCACATATCTAGTCTGAATCTACCCTCTTTTAGAGTAGATTTCTTCAGAGCTTTTTATTTCCTCAGGAAGGAAGCAGAAAAATCATTTCAGTGCTAACACAAACCTGATGCCCAGAGGTGGGCTTTGCAGGAGCCCCACATCCAGCTGAGAGGCTGCTGCATCCTGCCAGTGGACAGCAGATTGAAATTAATCTGGCCCCTGAGCAGACTGTAGGACTCTGGTACCTGTCTGCACCAGGCTGAGAGACAGTTTTTCCACTGAGACACTAAGGGCTTTAGCTCCCACAGGACCCTATATTTGGGCCCATTAAGCATACAGGGACACAGAGGAGCAGCAGTTTGGCATGGGTATGGACTTGTCCTCACTGATGAGTGACATCAAACTGAATGCTGAGGCAGAGAGTCCAGTTAGTCCCTGTAGTCCCTAGGACAGTCCTGGCTGAGGATGGGAGGCTGTGCCAAAGTGGTGACTCCCTCTTCCTCATCCTTCTCACAGATCCCACGTCTATCCTACGAGGGCTGCTGAGCAGGGACAAGCAGAAACTTACAGCCAAGTGCTAAATGCTTAGTGTTATTGCCTGATTGATTTTAAACTGTGCTTACTTGGCAAGACACCTCCCAGGACTTCTTATGTAAGATTAGAGATGTTTTTTCCTAATGTAGCACTGTGGCTTGTGAACCCACTGCCTGCCAGTAACAGCTTAAAAGCCAGTATTTAAAAAGGGAGCTGCAGCAACGCTTGCCCCACACGCTGCCACCTCTGCCTTTCCAACCCCATGGCCCATGGTGGGATGGCCGTGTGGCACTCATTGTCCACAGCAGGACATTGCCATCCTGTGCAGTAGCCAAGTCTCAACTGTTCAGCTGCTGTCCTTCCCCTCCAAGGCTGGCTCCAAGCATGGGGAAGGGACAACCGTGTTACATGTGTTTATATGCTAGTGGCCTCTCTAATGTCTTCTCACATTATTCCCCTCCTCAGGGAGCTGGACCTCACTTGCTTTTCAAGTAGCAGGTGCTCTAGTCTGCTAGGACCATTACTGGATGGGAAAAAACATTGCAGGACTCCTTTTGGGATGGAAGAGACACACTATTGCAGGAGTCTTCAAAATCACTTTCTTATGTGCTGAGGAGTGTTTCAGACCTGTGTGTGTTTAAAATTATGCTCATCTGGGAAAAAAGTCCTGGAAAAAACAAATGTCCCTTGTCAATACCACACAATTGGCAGTGCTTAGACATCTACAATAGCTACATATCTTTTCTCTTTCTTTTTTTTTTTTCTTTTTTTCTTTATGGAAAAGGCAAGGAGAGAAATAAAATGATGTAACCATGATGAGAATTGGCTGTTGTCTTGCCAGCTTTTCAGAAGTAACCTTTGAGGAGGCTCAGAAAGGAGAAGGGATGACATAGCAAACACAAGTGGCAAACAGTAGCTTTGTTGCATGAGATAGGAAGAGCTCTTATCTTCCAGAAAATAATGTCCTTTTTATTGTACTTCTTTACAGTTCATTCAAAATGTGAAGGACCAACCAACCGTTACACCCTACAGCATGTGCCAGCATCTCATCTGTGACGGGTGGCAGAGCCCACCAGATGGGCCTCAGGGAACAAACATTTGCTTTTCTCAGCCTCCTGCCAGGAGAAGTGTGCTGGCCAGACAGAGGTGTTGGCAGGCCTCAGCCTTTTGCCAGCTGTAGGGAGGAAACAACTCCAGCTTTCTCAGCCCCTGCAGTACTGTCTGTGCAATTCTTTCAGGTTTCAGTTTCTGGGAAGTCACGTTTGTAGTAGATAGAAATGTGGAGCCACTAAAGGCAGAGGAAGTTTTGCTGCTGACCTGCCCATCTACCTTATGCCGTTACTTCTACGCTGAGAGTCATTTCAAAGAATAAAAGTTTAATGATGGTGATGTGAGGTTGCCTTTAAATTGTGCCATGTATCAGGGCTGAAGTTTGAAGTTCCCTGGCATGCTTTCCATTTGCAATTGGTTGCTATCTCTAAGGGGAGCTTAACTGGCAAGTTGCAATTTGATGACACTATCTACAGGGAGAAAAGGAAGGGCCAACTCATTTTCTCTCGGTGAGAGAGTTTTGGCTGTTTGGGAGATTCTGTGGAACATGAGGCTTCTTAAACTTTCCTCATTAGCTCATTTCATTAATTGAGGCTGATGCTGGCTGCATGCTTAAGCAGACCATCAATCTCAGCTCTGTATGCCTCCAAATCTCTTACAAAAGGGGAGAAGATGGGCTAGGCTGGAAGAGTAAATCTTCCCGGAAACAAAAATGTGAGCTTCTGATTCTTGCACATACTGAGACACAGCTTCTGAGTGCAATAAGAAGTCTTGATGACTAGATGTGAACTAGGTATATTTATGTGAACTCCCTAACACTCTTGTGAATAGGGCAGGTAGCCAAAGAGTGCTTCTGGGTCCCCTTTCAGCCTTGCTTTAGCAGGATTTGAGGCAAATGATGAACCTGTTCTGGCTGACTGTCTCCAGAACAGGAAAAGAAACTCCCTCCTGCCTGATCCCATTACCACTTCTGCCCAATCCCATTACCACTTGGATATTATCAGGAAGCCTGATAGAACAGTGGAAGGAGTCATAAGAGCAGAAAAGACAATTGTTTAAAAATCATACCTTACCTACGTGAATCCCTTCAGGGTCTAAAAATGAGTGAGATTGAGGTTGGAGCTGTTATTTCTTCTGTCTTTCACCCCCACTCTGTGTTCCTTAAGCAATGAAGAATTTTTTTCTCCAGCACATCATTTGATTAAGGGTTAGCTTCATGGGACTGCAGCTATAAATCTGATTAAGAAGCAACCCTCTGAATAAGGATTATTGGGAGGGAGTCTTATCCACATCAGGCAGTATTTTCTGAGTTGTCTCAGTGTGGGAAGCAAGGCTGGGCAAAACACGTCTCTTGAAACTTTTTACCAGGCAGAAAAGTCATTTTTTGACAAGATGAAAACTTCACCCTCCCCTGCCATATTTGTGTTATTTTTTTTCCATCATATGCTGTATTCAGCAATCCATATTTTCAGTGAAGTTATTTCCAAAGGAGTTCCTTGTTAATGCTTGCTTTTTGTGGGGTTCATTCTTTCAGCTCTCTTGACCTCCACCTCATGGCTGAGGGTCAACGGACACCAGAGTCTTCAGCACTTCTTCAGAAGGTGATTACCCCTGTGCAAAAAAGTGTTACTTAGAAGTGACAGGGACCCCAGCATAAAAAGAGTTAATATTTAAAACAACTTGAGTTGTACTGACTGGCAGATCTGGTGATGTTTTCTGCTCCCCAGGGACTATGTTAGAGATCTGGCTGAGCCATGTCTATCTCTGTGTTGTAGTCCACTGAGGAGAAATCAGGATGTCTCTTCAGGCCCTGCTGGCATGAGGACAGAGACTTTCATGCAACCCAAAACCTGTGGATTATCCTCCAGGCACGGAAGTGGGTTTGGCTTGGCTCCCTCATTACCAGCCTAGAAAGGCTCTTCCAGTTGCACTCTGACTCCTGGTCCTCCCAATCTTCAAAGAGACTTGGAGGAGGAGGAAGGAAAACCATTAGCTTGTACCTATGAACAGTTCCTTTCACATTCAGCATTTTTAGACAGACCCTCAGTTATTTTAGTATTAAGAATTAATGGTATTTTGAAAAGCTATTCAGACAAAAGAAAGCATCTGGAATAAAAACATCTGCAAAGGATGCCTTTTGTGTGCTTTCTACAAAGGCAGTGGAGTTTGTACTTAGCCGCAGGACCTGGTTGGCATCGCCTCCAGCAGCAACCACCCCAGGTAGATGCCTGGAGCAAGAGCTACCTGAGTGACAGGAACCACCAGGAGAGCTGGAGAAGGTGCTGTGAATGCTGGTGCTGGCTGGCCATGGCACCCGCTCAGCATTCCCAGCTGTGCCAAACCACCGGCTGAGGCAGTGGCAGGCACTGGCACGGTGGCTGGTGAGGCATGGAGGTGGCAAATGAGGGTGATGTGAGTGATCGTGTGTCCAAACTGAGTGGCAGCTAACTACTGATGGCTTTGTCTGAGCAGGGAACACCGGAGAGCAAAGCTGGTGACTGAAGCCAGGAAGTGTCCTGGGGCAAGCACTGTCCTCTGAGATAGTCCCTGCACTTTTTAATATCAGCTATTATTAGCTATTTTCATTGTGTGTGAAGAGGTCACTTGCTTTCCTTTTTTTTTTCTTTTTTCTTTTTCTTTCTTTTTTCTTTTTCCTCTTTTTTTCTCTTATTTTTTCTTTTTTTTTATTATTTTCTTTTTCTTTTTTTTACTTTTCTCTTTTTTCTTCTTTTATATTTTTTCTTTCTTTTTTTTTTTTTTTTATTTTAGACAAAAGACCTGCAAGTAAAAGTAGCCTGTGTGCAACACTAACACTCCTGGTACATTCCCAGTTCACCCTGTATATCAGCAGGCCACCAGCACCCATGAGTGACTGGGGTGAGCGCTTGGCATGACTAATGGAAGGAGAAAACACATATGCCCAACTGTAACAAAAGCCTGAGGTCCCTGATGGAGTCACCCGTTCATGAGGTAGCCTCAGCATTTGGTTGATTCCCCTGCCTGACCCAAGTCACAGGGAGTCAACCAAGGGCCGTCTTGGCTCAGAGATGTGACCCATTCTGGAGGGATACCACTGGGTGACCTGGTTGAGAGTCTGCTTGCACAAATGAACCAACTCTACCAGTGCTGCTGAGCTGGTCACTGACATCATCTGAGAGACAATAAGAAAACCCAGAATGATTTTTTATATCCAAAAGAAGAACCTTTGGACAGCATGGGATATTTCCCATATGGGCAATTCAATGGCCAGTATGGGATATTTCTGAATACACTGTAAACATAATTTTTTTTTTACTCTAGTTTATTACTTCTTTATGACATCATCAGAACCACCTGGAATCCACCCAAAAGTTCTAAAAGTACCAAAAGTGCTGAGCACTCTAGTGTGCTCTGACTGCACAAACAAGCCTCATCCCAGAGGAATGCAAGGGTCAAAATATGTTTGCTGTGGTGCAGAGTGGAGGTAGTGAACAGAAGAACAAGTGGGATATGTCAGAGGGAAGTCGACAAAACATTATATTGTCAAATTTATCAATGTTCTTGGGAGGACTCTGGATAACAGGGAGTCTTACCCAGTGTATGTTTCTTAAAAAATGTACTAGGCAAGGTCCCTCTTCAAAGATCCCTCATAAAATCTGTCAAGGAAAAACTGGGTCAAGCATGCTACAGATTCACAACCAGCTCAAGGTCTGTTCTCACAGTGCAAGATTACTGAGGATGTTTCCCCTTCTTCTCATTGCCCTGTGATACCCATCATATTCATGAGGGACATGAGGAAGAACATGAGTAGGGGAATTGCTAAGGCTGCAGATGATACAGAGTTATCTAGGAGGGTGATTGCGATTAAGTGAAGAGTGGCAGAAGGATTTTTTAAGTGGTTTGAAAAATGGCAAAGGAAATGCAATGTCACTGGCAAGAAGTTATAATATAGGAAAATAATCCTTACAACATATGCTTACTGGCACTAATGTTGCATTAGCTATTAACTATTAACACTCACAATGCAGATTTGGAGTTGTTCTGAATAGTGTGGCTATCTGAAAATACAGGAGAGGTACATGGAGGCATCTGCATTGCTTTCCCCATGATGTACTTCATTCTGCTTCAGCACAAAGTATGGGTGGTGGGCTCTGTACCAGGGTCTAGGAGCATGGTGGTGAGCTCAAACTTGCCCACTATGGTCTAGCTGGGGAGAGAAGTGTACAAGTTATTTCTCAGGTGTTTGGCTTTTTTTTTTTTTCCCCAATCAAGATGATGAACCAACTAAGTCGATTGTGGGAGAAGGTATTGAGAACAGTGAATCAGACTGCACACCTCTGGTTTGCTCAGGGTAGGCAGCATCCTGTCTTTTATCAAAATCTTTTTCTTTTATGTGGGGGCCTCATACACCTCATTAACAGTGTCAAATGAAACATCCCATCTTGCAGTTTGGCTTTTATTTTCATTTAATTTACTTGTCATCCTACAGATTCTCTTTTATTTCTGGTACCTATTTCTTGCTGAGCATACAGAGAACATCCGTTTTGTCAGTATGGCCTGCTCATGTAGCTGACACTCTGCTGATCATCTTTGCCTTGAAGAATCTCATGTTCACAGCCTGTTTCTTGTGGTACTAATAAAAAAAACCCTCCATCCTTCCCTTAAGAAGTTATTTGTGGTTTTCCACCTTCTTCTTAAGAATTAAAGAAAAAAAGAATAGGAAACCCCCCCCAATTTCTCCTATCACATTCTCTTTTTCCAACAGTTCTTCAGTATGTACCTTATTTATTTTCTTTCTAATGTATCCCTCCAGCAGGATTATGCTGCTTCGCCAAAATTTTGTCCTGTCAGTTCTCTGCTATTTATATATTTATTATTAAATGTTCCAGTCATATCTGAACCTTGCTGGGTTTTTTGTCTTCATCTTTCCCAGCAATATGTAACCTGTTTTTGCTTGAGTATGTGGTCATTAGCATACACAGCACGGCTGCTGCTGTTGTTATTCTCATTATTACCATAATGGCTGGGTCCAGAAGAGAGAAGCAGCTTTAGGCACCGTACAAACACAGACACAAAGGAAAAAAATACTCTAGCATTGTTCAAAATAATTCTGAAATCATTCCTGTGAGTATCCTACTCTCCTTTTGAAATATTCATTTTTGCCCATCGGAAAGCTACTACCAAATGTGATGTGTTCAGCCCTCCGGTTTTTTGAGAGTTGACTGTTTTGCATTAGTTCTTCACTACCTCACTTTCCAGCTGGTTTTAGTGACCACGTTGCAGTTGCAGAAGGTGAATCCCCACAGACTTTTTTTGCCAGAGGTTTCATAGCAACTTAGAGTGGTTTGGGTTGGAAAGGGACCTTAAAGATCTGGTGGAACACCTCCCACTAGACCAGCTTGCTCAAAGCCCCATCCACCCTGGCCTTGAACTCCCCCAGGGATGGGGTATTTACAGCTTCTCTGGGCAACCTGTTCTAGTGTTTTGCCACCACCCTGGCCTTGAACTCCTCCAGGGATGGGGTATTTACAGCTTCTCTGGGCAACCTGTTCTAGTGTTTTGCCACCTCACTGGAAATAGTTTCTTCCCATTATCTAGTCTAAATGTCCCCTCTTTCAGTTTAAAACCGTTACCCCTCATCCTATCACTACATTCCCTGATAAAGAGCCCCTTCCCCTCCTATGTGCTTTTGGGAATCCAGCCATGTATTAAGTACCACAATAACAACAGAGAAACCAAGACTTTGTTTCATAGTTGTTCAGTCATCTCTACCTCTTGTCCATCCCCTGTGAAAAAAAAAAACCCAGCCTTAGGAGACTGGCTTTTCTTTTATTCACAGTTTGGTCTTGAGGTTAGATCTGAATCTTGGAAATGTGTTTACTCCCAGCCAGCCACCACTGGCCAGTGCTGCACAATAAATCAGCAATTGAAGTCATGCCCTCGTTTTGCTAGATCCAGAGTCAGCAGAGGGACACAACACAGAGATCCAGAGAGCAGGATATGGTTTGCGTTTTGTCCTAGTGCCAGGGCTCATCTGCATAGGAGATCAAAGGCAGTGGCTGAAACATTGAAACAGCTTGTAAACAGTCAGGCTGTACTCATTAATGCTGATTGATTACATTGTTTTCTTTCTGCTTAATTCATTTGGGAGATTATGTATATTGAGCTATCCTATAGAAGTGTGGGTGGGCCATTGTGGCACAGAGGAACATACTTTTCGAGGCACCCAGGGCAGATGTAAAAGCAGCATCAACAGGTCTATAGTGTAAGTAATAAAATATGAAATATGGGTGGAGTGCGATTTATCAGTTTTGGGGTCAAGGGCAGAAGTGCAGCTGAGAAGTCTCTGGCTCTTAGTGAGAGAGACACTGGACTATAGAATCATAGAATCAGAGAATCATGAAATCATGGAATCTTAGAATGGTCCAGGCCGGAAGGGACCTCCAAAGGTCTTCTAGTCCAACCTCCCCGCAGCCAACAGGAACACCCCCAGCTAGATGATGATCTCCTGGACCATGCCTCTTAACATCCTGGCCTCATCCTCCCTCTGCAACACATCAGCCACTTACAAAACAAGCCAAGGAAGTCTTTCCATTGTAGGAGCAGAAGAAAAGGCACTGAGCTAAACACAGCACAGAAGGGAGGAAAGACACCGTTCCATCCTAACAGGGGGGCTGGAGAGCTGTATGGACAGCACACAACAAGGCATGCTTGTGAGACTGGTGAGTTTAGACTGGATATGAGGGAAATTCTTTTCACTGAAAGGGTTGTCACGCATTTGAACAGGATGCCAAAGGAAGAGGTTGACTGACCATTCTTGTAGGTGTTTAAAAGATGTGTAGACATGGTGCTTAGGGACATGGTTTAGTGGTGGACTTGGCATTGTTAAGTATATGGTTGGACTTGATGATATTAATGGTCTTTTCCAACCTAAATGGTTCTATGATTCTATGATTCCATTCACAAAGGTCCTCAGTCCATTCTGCCCCCTGGTAACTCTTCTGGGAGGTTACTGCAGTAATGCTGTTTGGGTTTATTGTCTTGTGTTATAATATTTCTTTGACAGGGGCGAAATAAAGAGAAGAACACCAGGGTGGGGAAACAGGATTGTGAAGTTTCCAAAACCTGGGCTTTGTCCCTGGTTGGGGAGATATTCTTTGCCCAAGATGCCGCTTTTCACATCTGTAGAATGGTGATAATACAGCTGGCTGGTAGTGGAAGGCTTAATTGATTAATGTGTGGAAGACGCTATATTAATGCAATGTTATCATCCCTGGAAAATAAAGAAAGACTAAAAATAATGAAGTACATTTTGACAGAGCTTTTGGGTTTTTTTCTCTTTATGCTCGGTTCCTTTGAGTCTGTCTTTTTCCTTGTTGGGAAATCCTAATTAACATTTTCATTACTGGGTTCAGGTTTTGGTACTCAGTAGGCAGCCCCTAATTATTCAGTCCCCAAACAAGGTGAAGGCTTCCTGGTACAAGGAACACTACAGGTACAGAGGGAACAGACCCTGCCCTCTGTACTCTGGATGGAGGTAGTGGAGAGGAGCTGACCTGCCTATAGTCAGACCAAATGCAAGTTGGCAGGAGTCCAGTTTCCTATCCCTTGCCACAATGCACATGCCTGTCTGGTGGAAAAAAGACACAAATGTAGATGCAGACAATCTCACCGGGGACCTGACATGGAAACAACTAAAAGATCCCATCTGAAAGCTACCTGTACTATAATTAGAACAAGGGTTGTCTGGGAAACAAACTTTTTGGGACTGTGGCAAGGCAGAGCTCTAGGATCTCCACAATAAAGGCAGGCACAAGCTTTCTGAGACAGTTTCCCCCAGCTTTTTAATACTATAAGTTTGGTCCAAAGTTGTGTTTTGGTTTTTTATTGAAGCAATCCTGGAGTTGAAAAAGTTTATTGAGCTCTGCATCCCCGAACCTCTGGATGCCCTCCTCCAGAGGTTCCCATATTAGTGTGGTTAATGGAGGGGATCTATGGAGGCAGGGAAGCAGCAGGCTGAGCAAATTCAGCTTCCAGGTGCTCCTCCATGAAGCACAAGAGCAATGAGATGTAGGGGGCCAACACAAAACGTCAAGCTCTGTACCCTGCTTCTGACAGTGCTAAACTTTGCTATAGTTGCCCAATGCATTAATTTTGTATAAAACGTTTCTGAAGTTCTGTGTATAAAGGGCTGCAGTGAGTGAAGAGGATTTTGGAAAACAGGGCTGGAGGAGGAGAAGGAGGGGGAATAGGAACAGGAACAATAAAATAAGGAACACAAGGAAGAGAAGAAACAGGAACAGCAGGAGCAGGAGGAATACCTCCTCCTTGCAACTTGATATCCATGTCCCTTCTCCCCAGACTGCAGGTATGGGGCATGCCTAGCACCTTGCTAACACTGCCAGTAACACCAACAGGCTTGAACTTAAGGTAACAGGATTAAAATAAGGAAATGGACAGAGCACATAGCTTGGTTCCCCTCCTCTAGGCAAGTCCAGCACAACGGGGCAGAGATATCAGTTAAGTCTAAATGAATAAGGTTAGAGCAGAGGCTGAAGCACTGTACAATAGCCATCAGCATTAGGGCTTCCCCCATCATGTATTCCCAAGCGGCAGCATGAGGCAGGGAAAGAGAATTTAGCAGTACGGACAGGGGCTGTGCAGTGTCACTTACCCTTGGGCACGGCCCCTGCGTATTGACTGTGAAGATGTAGCTCTAAGGGCTCCCAGGAGCATAAAGATGCATAAAGACTCAGAAGACGGTCTTTACTGCAGCATTTGAGACAACCTCTCCCAAATTTATTACAGTAAGTGCTTCCTGGCTTCCGAGTGCCAAACAGAGCTTTGGGCAAGACCCGAGATACAGGAGGCTGGCGGGGTGTGAGGTTCCTTCTCTTCATTTTCTTCTCAACATTGCGAAGTGACAGTGTTGGTAATGAAAGCTGTTAGCACTTGCATGAATGACCTGGCTGTCTTCATCAGACAGACAACACCACAAAAGTTTTAACAATACCATTAATAATTATACGTGGGCTGACTTATATGGGAACCTCCCACCTCTCATGCTCTCTGCCGAAGGAGCTGTGTGAGGCAGGATCGTCTGCATACGAATTAATCACGGCGTGAATCTCTGTGGCTGAGCTTTGTTCTGTACGCGGTAGCACACACCAGCTGCATATTGAAAGGCTGAAAACTTTGCTCCCTCCCCTTCAAACTCCTGCAACTCGCTTGGTGATAGGGGAGAATATTAATGCAGCGTTCAGCTGTCACCTGGTATTCCCGACACATCTGAGGGCTCGTACCACAGCGCGGAGCTCCTCGGTGAGCGGATGGATGAACAGCTAGATAAAAATGATCAGGGAATCTGTAATTCACATGTTTGTTCATGATTTGAAGCAGGGTTCTCATTTTTCTCGCTTTGTTCTCTGCTAGACATGTGTAAAGATACTGAATTCTTTCTAAAAATGAAACCTGCTTTGAGGTGGTTGAAAGCTCGCTCTTTCAGAGCTTGTTCTGTTTCTTGGCTGTTACAGGCAACTACTACTATTGTACAAGCAAATGAAACCCCACAGATCTATAGATGTCTCCAGTGACCTGAGCTTTAAGCCAAAAAGCCCTTTGGATTGGATATAACAGCTTTTGCCTTATCCCAAAATTGACTTCTGCAAGAACAGCAGAAGATGAAGTGGTTGTCCAAGCCCAGGTGCATCTTATTGTGATGATATAAATTGGTTTCTAGCACTCATCTGACTCTAATAACCACTGAAGCTCAAACTGAAGCTGGGTGCAGTCTGTATGAATCAGAGGGTATATTTCTCAGACCCTAACTCTGTAATTTCAAAAAGCAGTGCTTTGCTCAATACCTTCAGCTGTGTACCACCCAGTACCAAGTTAGGTAAACTGAGCAGGAGGACTGTTGTTCCAGCCCAGGTCAGTCCTCCACACTCTCAGAGTTTGCCTTGATTCTCATTTTTCCTCAACTCAGGGGTAAAACCAGCTAAACTGCTCAGCTCTTCTGAAGCATAAATCCAGTAACAAAGTGGAGAACACCTCTGTAATTGCACTATTTTGAAAAGCAGCAATTATTCTGGTGGGTTTTCCTTTTTCTGCTTGTGTGTTTTATTTATTGTTTATCTGGGTTTTGCTTTGTTTTCTAATTACTTTCCATTAGCATAGCTTGGGAATTCCATCAGGTAGTATGTTGCAGCTGATGAACACTATGTATGTTGTAAATGCTGACAGTTGGATTTCTGGGATTGTTGGTTTGTGTTATTTCATGAATAACTGCTGTTTCCCAGGCTTGATAGAGAAATAGGAGGGAGAGTCCCACCACAAAGCGTGTGAGCTGTTTGAGTTCGTGAGTAAATAGGTGCATTAAGCACGTGGCTCTTTGCATTACAGCAATAGCTCTGTGTACCAAAGAGCAGATTACTTTCACTCTCACTGTCTGTACTACAGATGGTTTCTCAGAGTCACTGTCAGATACTCTTTAAGCTGCTGCCCTCACAATAGAGCCCAGCTTCCCAAAACCAGAGCACAGACTGGTTTTTGTAGCATGGTTTTCACCTTCTACCCTCAGAGCTGGTCATCACCCCTGTGGCAATGTTTCCTTTGACTTTTGTATGTGCAGGATCAAACCCAGAAGAAAGATGAAGAAAAAAAAAAAGAAGAAGAAAAGAAAAACCACAAACATAAAGAAAAAATATTTAGCTCATCTTTTACAGAGTAGAGCCTTCTAGTGCACCTCCCTCCCAATAGCCTGAGTGTTTTAAGAGAGGGAAGAACTGACGTAGAACTGAGTCGACTGAAGGGAAGTATATGTGAGTTTTACCAGCCTCTGGCAGTGGAAGCAACAAGCTCTGCATATTTATTGATTACAGTGTGTGCTACATCCTAGGAGGGGGTATTCAGAGCTAATGGTGGGTGTATTTGTTATGTCTGGTTCAGAAATCAGAATGAATAAATGATAAGCAGTGGAATGCAATTGGACTGCTAACAAGTTATTTTGACTTGCTTAGAGGCAAGAAAAGGAGAGAGGGAGGGAGCCAAGCTGGGCTGTGAGCTCATCAGGGGTACAGAGAAGCTGAGGACTCAGTGAAGATCATGCTGGACTTTGTCATCAGACCTGTTAGCAGGTCACCGAGCAGCTGGCTGAATAGATATCATAGATATCACAGAACAGTTAGAGTTGGAAGGGACCTTAAAGATCACTGAGTTCCAACCCCCTGCCATGGACAAGGACACCTCCCACTAGAGCAGGTTTCTTAAAGCACCATCCAGCCTGGCCTTGAACACTTCCAGGGATGGGGCATCCACAACTTTTCTGGGCAATCTGTTCAAGTGTCTCACCACCCTCACATTTCCTCCTTAGATCTCTTCTAAATCTCCCCTCTTTCAGCTTAAAACTGTTACCCCTCATCCTCTGACTCCACTCCCTGATAAAGAGTCCCTCCCCATCTCTCCTGTAGGCTCCCTTTAGGTATTGGAAGGCTGCTATAAGGTCTCCCTGGAGACCTCTCTTCTCCTTGCAAGTCATGAATATAGTCTCAAACTTTCAGAGAGGAGTGATGCGCTCAGGGGGCTGGCCTGGCGGCGATGTGGATCTGAGTGGCCTCCAAGTGTGTCCAACCATGGTGGCCTCACACCACACTCAGTTATCCTTTCTCAATACAAGTTGTGTATTAAAGTAAGAGGACAAGAAAGAGGAAAGGAAGACCCTTGCTCTTTTAAAAATTACCTAGGCCATCTCAGCTTAGCTCTCCTGAGTTCACTTACTGAGAGTGCTTCTGGAGCCATCCTCAAGACAGTGTTTACTTCCTTGGTAGAGAGTGAGTCTGCAGTCATGGTTTGGACAGAGCCTGAAGGAAGGTGTTCAATGCCCTGATGATATTCTACATGTCATGCTGGTGGCCCCTCTTGCAAATGTCCACAGCAGTCTTTACAACAATGCTTCTTGGTAGTCAGCAACCTTGCTAAGCAGAAAAGTGTAGTTAGCTTGGACACTGCTCAACCCTACGTGAGTGAAGACCTGGAGAGTCCATCATCATATCAGTGATGACTTCCCACTGAGCTTTGGCCTCAGAAAGCAAGCTGGAAATCTTTACCCTTACCTTCTTCCATTCCTCTAGTGTGGACAACTTTGTCATGTCTCCTCCCTGCCTGAACACCAGACCAAGACTTGCTGAACGTTTTACTAACTTCATGGTCCCTGTAGATTTCCCTCTGCATTATTATTTGTCAGTGTAATGCAATGCATAAGTAAGACTCTGGACCCATGGGAAGCCTTGGTAATGATTTTTACTAGTTTTTGTTTGTTTTGTTTCAGCATCTTTTCCCTATGAAAAGAAATGGTAACTCATCTGTCAATACAGGAAAGTTGGAAAAGGGTTTAATTTAATTTCTTTTTTGCTAGTTCACCGAACATGAAGTTAAAAAGTCCTTCCATTTGGATCACAGACACAATGTCTCATCTTTCAGTCCGCTGTGGAAGGATTTGCTTGGGGAATACAAAATATTATGTACCTACTGCTTGTGATAAATTTAATCCTCTCCCCAGCAGCAGCATTAGGAGCCTAATTTGGATTTTCAATAAAGCCTAGATAGCAATTATTTCACTGCAGCAGCATAAACAACTCCTCATGTGAACGAGAATCAGGCCCAGTGTGTCCCTATAGGTACCAGAGGACACTTGCAAGAACTAAGAATTTCATTCACTTACATCTCATTTTCCTTAAGGGTGTGTGGTATTCTTGTCACGTCTGTACGTGGAAGGAAGAGCCCCAAATGACTTCAACTCCAAATCAGTGACTGGGAAGGTGAATCGAGGTTTTCTAGAGTCCTAAGGTTCTTTCAGGGTGTAGGAGGCAGTGACTTTTCCCCATGTCTACTGAGCAAAGTGTTCCTTTTGTATCAGGGGGTATATAAACCAGACATAGAATATATGGGGGCATGACAATTCATTAAAAAAGGAGGTCCCAGGGCTCTTTAATGGAGCTGGAAGGACAAAGTTCTCATGGTCCAGATTGGATTTTTCCTTAGAGGAGAGGGAAGGACTAGACAATTTCTTGGGGTCTCTTGGAGCCTTACATCCATTTTTCTGAGATTCTGTTTCCTAGCTACCCACTGTAGCATCCTCTTTATCCTCAACAAACCTTCCTTCCCCTAAATCAGATCTGGTGTCCTTCACCCTCTGCAGGTCCCAGTGGTCTCTAGGCACATCCTGGGCTGCACAAGGCTGGGCTTCTGTCCCTCCACTCACCTCACAAGGGGCTTTGGGACCTCCACTCCTGTTGCCATATATCTGATCTCCTTCATTCGAGAAAGCTGCTCACCTCCAGAGAACAGGGACCATCACTCCGGGGGCATCCCCAGGACTGCTTGAGGATGCCTGAACTGGAAACAGTCTTACTGTAGTCTGGGAGACTCCATGTATATCATCTTAGCAAACATCCAGTCCCATAAAGTTGGCCAGTGTGACAGTTCTGCTATGCAAGAGTGGGATCATGAGATGATGTTTAATAATGAGACCTCAAGTATCTTAAGAATACAGAATTTTCTCCCCAGTCCCAAAAAACTAAACTGGAGGTGCTCAAAATACATTGGACACACCTTATCTTCACTCAGGATCCCTGCCCTGCACCCAGCTGCCTTTAGTGGATCCCTGAGATGAGGTCTATGGGGCAATTGCAGCCTCCAGGAGAAAACAACCCTGTTTGAAATGTACAGTGACATCTCCACGTGATGTGCCAGCTTCTTTCTAAATATGTGGAAAACCCCACAGGCAGCATGCTTGAAAACCCAATTGTGACCAAAAGCAGTGTACAAAAACTGGGACACATTTATAGGTTGACAATAGCATGCACCAGGACACCACCTGAGCTGCAGTTTGAATCACTTGCAGATCAGCCTTTGCAGCCTGTCAAAGTGGCCGTAAACACCACCTGCCTCCTAGGTAGGAGAGACAGAATGTGTCTTGATCTCCAGGCTACATTTAGGCAGAAATGGAGACTTGCTTGCTATTTGCAACAAGCCCCTCAGCTAGATGGCCAAGTGCAAGAGAGGCTCTGCCCCTGTCTTTATGTCCATGTCTCCAACTTGAGGAACCCCACTGATCCACTGGTAAAAAAAAAGCTTGCGCTTTGTCACCTCCCTTGTTCCCACCTGTGGCAGACCTCAGTGATGGCAGCAATATCCCTACCTGTTAGTCTGAGCTCAAGGAGTTGAGGGAAAGCCATAATGGATTTTACCTGTTTCTGACATTACATTTCTAGCTTGTTTGGCTGCAGGCAATGGTTTGACACAAAAGCCCTAAGGAAAATGAGGAGATACCAACATTTGTTCTGCCTTTCAAACTCCTGTTCTTCAGCAAATTGAATTTTGGAGAGCTGATTTCTGGGTTTTCAGTTCCTAAGGATAGTAACTTCTTTAAATTCTCTGTGGTTTGTTTGTCCGATGATGTCCTTCAGTAGGCCTCCCTCCAAGGTAGAGTGATGAAAGGCAACACCATGGGACAGCCTGACTCCGAGCCCCAAAGTGCCCTGGAAGCCACTTTTCTGACTGAGGAAAAGTCCTGGGAGCAAGGAATTTCATGCAGTGAGACAGAGACACCCAGATAAGAAGCTGCAAAGTCAGCACGGGCTTGGTGCTAAGTTGTAGACCTGCAGAAGAAGGCAGACCTCTGCACTCATCAGCAGTTTAGTAAGGGTTGATGGTTTTACCTGCCATCAGCATCAGACTATTTTACTTGCAGCCTTTCTCTCTCATTCTCTCTGGAAAGAAAAAAAAACAAACCAAAAAACAATAAAACCCACAAACCAACCCACGCCTCCCTCCCTCTGTTATAATTACTTCATATGGGATATTTTTTGCTTTGACTTTGTACCATTTTTGCTGGTAACTTGCAGAAAGTGAGTCACTCTGAGCAAGCTGGCGACAAGCCAAGGGCAGGCCCAGGAAGGGACGTGGATGCTGTTTTCCCTGCTGTGGCAGATCCCTTAGGCTGTGCCACCGGCGGGTAAGCACTGCTCTTGGCTCTTGCGTGAGGACATATGGTGGGAAAAGCCTTCCCCGTCCAAAGAGAAGTCCTCGTGTTGTGTGTGCTCAGGGGGTGGTTCCCGTATGTGCTGCAGCTTTCCTCTCCTCCAAGGCAAGAGAGAGGGCCAGGGCTTGGCTGCAGGGATGCTCTAGATGGGAGAAAAACAGTTCTCCTATCAGTAGTTCAGTTTGAAAAACCTCTGGGATAAAAAGGGCAGGTGAATGCCCGAGGCTTGGGTTTATATGGCCACCAGTTGCTGCTGCTTTAACCGCATCAGTCTTGTAGACCAGTAGATATAAACTCCCTGACCTCTGGTGCAAAAGAGAGCTGCTGCATTTTGCAGGAGAGACTGAATTTAGTCCTACAAGGAGATGGCAGCAGGCTGTGCGTGTCCGAAGCCCTGCTTTATGGCCAGCCATCTGCAGCAGGGCAGAGGGAGGGATGAGGCAGGGCACTCCATCTCCTTCTGCACCAGCAGCATTTTATATTACGGTGCACTGGGTCACTGCATGAGTGAGGGCACGATCGAGCCCTCAGCTCTGTGCTGCTGTGCTGGGAGTAGCTGGGCTCTGAGGAGGGGCTGGAGGCAGGATTTGTCAAGAGAGGTAATATTTTTTATGGCAGCAATTCACAGAGGTGGATAAAAAGGACAAGCTCTAGAGCTCCCAGGTCCTCCCTCGTGCCTGAAATAGGATCAGCAAGAGACAAGCTGGGGAACTGAAATTCATAACTCTGGACACTAAACATCACTGGCTCTATAGAGATATTGGGTTTATGGCACTTTATAATTCTTATCCCCTCCTCTCAGCTAACAGCTTCTTTTTCCACCGGCAATAAATTACCTGCTGCTTTCATTTTCTTGCTCCCTCCCTCTTTCCCTGGAGACTGAATGACTTTTTTACCTCTCCTCATGCTAAAAGCATCCCTCCCCCACTTACTGGGTACCAACTACCTTTACTCACCTGAAGTGTCACCAAGTTAATTCTCAGTTTGTATTTAGCACTGCCGCTTGCACACCTATCCCAGACCTGAAGGCAGGTGAGCGTGACTGAAAAGCAACTCACTTAATGATAAATACAATCACTGCTTTAATAAAAGGTACAATACTTAAATTGACATGGTGCCACCAAATAAAGCAGGTCAATTCTTTCAAGTTTGGTGAATTGGCAGTCATACTGGAAGCTTTTTCTGGCACACAGAGATGATGTATGATGTTTGGGCTGTGGAGTTTTGGTAAGGGTGATTTCTCTAACACCTGGGTGGCTGTGGGTTAGTCCTGCATTGCAGACAGAATGTGCATGGGGGGTCATTTCCAAACTTGGGCACTTTGAAGGGCAAAATTCAGCACTTGCTGCTGGGTTCACCTCATTTTCACTTCAGAGGCTTAGTTGCTGGGCACAGGCAAATGAAATGCAGGGCATCCCTTGGCTCTTCCCACTGACGAGCCTGGGAACGGCAGAGGGATGCTCAGGTTTGAGCCAGCCCCTGATATCTCTGGAAGGATCTCCTCTTCATTAGGCATCTAGAGTTTAAATAGTGTGAATCTGGGCCTCACAATGTGATCAAATACCTCAGACAAAACACAGGTCTGCAGCTTTTTCAGAAGCCTAATGGCTGATCAGCCGCTGTGGTGGGTGCCTGGCTCCCTGGGTGGCTCTGTCAGAGTCATCTCTGTCTCGAGGCTGGATGAGGTAAGAACCCTGCTAGACTTTTGAGACCCTTAGCCTTTGACTCCATGGACTCCTTCAAGGGAGAGAGAGGATGGGTGAGAAAGGCAGACACAAAAGATCATGTTAGGCAATGAAAATTAATATTTTGAGGATTAATAGGGGCTGGGCAGTCATACAACCATTGCTACGTCTCGCGATACTGATATGAGCCCACAGGCAGCACCCAGTGCATGTCTCAGTGTATCCACAACTGTCCTTTCCATGAGGGCCATAACCATAAGCTGGCTTCAGCAAAATGAGGGCTGTGCCTCTGAGTTTTTCTTGTCCCTGGTGACACCTGTTTTGCCAAATAAGGTGAATGCAATGTGAGGACAATCAAGGGAAGTTTGAGAAAGCATTTTTGTGACGTGATTTCTGCATCACGTTGAAGCAGTAGAGGTGGTTGCTCTGTAACAAGCAGCCCCTCCAGGTCAGCCCACTTCTCTCTTACCCCTTGCTCTGCACAGCTTCTGGTTGTGACCAGCTCTGGAATACCTTGGCAACAGTATTTTAAGGGAGATGTCAGCCACAGATGGGTGGCAATGGTATTGGACAAGCTCATTCAGCTGCCAGGGCATGCCAGTGAGGGGTGGTGATATGAAGTGTGAATTTGGTGAAAAGATGTGAATTTGGAAAAAGAAAATGGGGAAAGAAATAGAACAGCCAGGGCTGCTAATTTGGACGCTTCTTTTAAGAGATCTGTTTTGATTTTTCCTTTCAAAACAACCTTTTAAGGACAAATCTGCCTCTGCGTGTTTAAAATAAATAAAGAGCAATTAAAATGAAGAGTCACCATTTCATTTCAGTTAAATCAAATATTTCTGCTCACTGAAAATATTTGAGGAAGCCTAAAGTTGCATTTCAGACAACTTAAAAATATTTCTACAATTATTATTATTTTGGTTCAGCTACTGAACTGAAAAATGATTTATTTGCACAGCTCTGATTAAGGCAAAGAGAAACTTATTTAAGCACTTTGATTAATTATGCCTCTATTCCCAGCTGAGCAGAAGTGGGAATTCCAAGTCAAAGGAAAGTATTGCTTCTCTTTTCTTCATTACTTTGGTAAATAGCTTTGAATATGCATGTAGTCTCTTCCACAAGGGTAGGGCTTCTGCATGCTGCTAGGAGCCGCTTCATGCCATAGGAGTCATTTGCTTTTTGTCTGTACCATACCTATTGTGGCAGGGGTTGAAGTAATTTGTTTCCAGGTCTCAGGGGCATATTAATATTAAACAAAAATAACAGTGTTGCTTTTCTGTATTCACCCCCATTGTTTTCCATGCTTCCTACTCTCAGCCCTAAATGTTTTATTGGTGATGTACTACCCAGGGGTTTGAGAGAAGGGAGAGGGGGAATAAAAGAAGGGTGCAAATTTGAATACTGACAACATTTCAGCTGAAAATTGCAATGTTTTGGTTAATAACCAACATATTCCTACTTGGAAGCGTGCCATGTGCTTCTGTTCTCTTTGCCACGGGTTGCAGGTCCTCTGCTGCTCCTTCCTTTTTCCCTCTGCAAAAGGAGCAGCAGGGAATCTCTTGGAGGAGCACAGCACACGGGGGCTGGGGAGCCTGGACCAGAAAGAGCCTGTGAGGAAACCAAATTACAACTCTTCATAGGCGCTAATGTGATACAACCACAAAGGGAAAAAAACATCAACTGCTGCAGAAAGTGATCGGGGGAAGAGGAAGAGAGGGGAAAAATCAAAATGTTGAATTCCAGAAATGTGGATGGAAGGGCTCTGCCCAGCTGTTTGCACAGCTGGCCGTGCTGCCAGTCATTCTGCCTGCAGCTACCAGGGTTCATCAGAGAAACAGTCGTCCATTTCCCACACATGAGGGCTAAGACTGCGCTTGTCTCTTCTGCTTTCTTTAAAACATATTTCATATGATAAATAGCCAATCGATACAGCCATGACTTTCTATATTTTTTTGCTCAAAACATTGATCAATAGATGTTGCAGCTGTCTGCTGTCAAAGATTTGATTCACTGTGAATCTTACAAAAGCTGAATCGCTCTGAAGTCATTTCTATTGTCCTTAGATTGCATCTGAATTTTCCTTGAAACAGCTGCTTGATGCTGCCCAGAGCTCAACCCTTTCTTACAGCCGGAGTTTTCTCCAATAAAGAAGAAAAATGTCTTAAAGCCCTGCACACCTTTCTGTCCCTTATCTCAGCAGTATCCCTGCCTGTGCATAATACCATGTTTGTAGGGACTGGCTCCAGAAGAGCTACCCGTTGTCACGGAGAGCCAAGAGAGAGCAGAGAGTTGTCATGGAGAGCAACACATTATCATGGCTTTTGTTTTCGGCACGGACTAGGCAAAGTGGTTTTGGCTGGGATGAAAGACCGTCACCAGCTTCTTACACACTCCAGTGCCTCTGGGACCTTGTTGGGAGAGTGTATTTCCTGCTTACTGTCAAGCAATCTGCTGCTAGAACTCATAGAGGAGCAGGAATGCATAGCTTTCCTTAAGATTGTTGAAAAATAGACATTGATAAGTACTTTGGAAGAAAAATACAGCTTTATTTTCTGGACATGATTGATAGAGTGTGGCTACAGTAAGCCTTAGCTCTCCCTGAAGAGAGATTTGCAGTCACTTTGGAAATGCAGCGAAACAAATGACAGAGGTGGCCATTGGCACATCCCGTGTGAGCAACTCATACATCCTCCTGATCCATCCTTTTCACCTGTCAGCCAAATTACTATTGTAAGGCACCTGGTCAATAACACATTTTGTGACACTGAGCACCTTTAAACCCTTATCACACAAGGAGATGCCGAGAAAACTGTTGGCTCACAGCAGCCCATTGCATGCCTTGCAGCACTGTCATCCTGGATTCCTGTCCTCTCTTCCAGCAGGAAAGCAAGGTGTTGCCTGTGGCTGAGGATCCCAGCAAACAGGTCAATGGGGATTTAGCCACTAATATACCATGGGCAAAGAGGATCTCTTCTTTACACTAAAAAGCTCACCACTAGACCCAATCCCCCTTCCTCCCTACTCCCTTTGTGCGATCCAGTCAGGGAAGATACATGAGGTAATCGTGACAGGATCAGATGTCGGGAGTGGCTGTGTATAAATGGACAAACACTTTAGACAGTGGAGGGAATGGGCCCATGTGGTACTTTTTTTTAAATACATACTGGTCGTGAACATCGTTGAAGCAGTATGTTACAGCAATTCCCTTGTAAATCATGAAGTCTTCAACAACTGCTGTGATGTTCTGACAATTTGTAGCATTTTATACCACTCAAGAGCAGGCTGATCCCCCAACTGAGAAATGCACTTTGTGTTCCTGCTGGCCTGGTTCATGTCTCAGACCTGGGAAAGTAAATAGGCTGAAGTATGAAAAGACACGTAATTTTGAATTCTGTACTGATCCCTCGGGGCCCTTGTCCTGGTGATGCACAGATGGGCTGACAGTCAATTTCAGGTTCAGTACTGATCTCTGCAGACCTTCATCACCTAGCCAGCCAGATAAATAATTTCAGTTTCTCTGCTGATCCCTCTGGGTAAACAGATATTTTCAGATTCCAGCCAAGTCCCTCTAGCAGACCAGTAGGTAAGCAAACAGAGGGACAATTCAGGTCCTGCTTTGAACTCTCACGTCCTTCCAAGTTTGGATTAACAAAAGACTCCTCTTTTCTCTTTTTCATCCCTCCTTCATGCCTCTTGCCTTGCTTCTGGTTTGACACGCAGCCTCAGAAAGGGAGCACTGCAGCCAAAACCAGTTGTGAAACCTCAGAGCTGGATAGAGGTATGTCCTCTGTGCTACCCAACTGTGACTCAGAGCCACACACATCTGGAATGAATCAGAAGCTGGACTGTCTGTGGGGGAACTAGACACAGAGGTCAGCATGCAGTTTACAAACCCCACTTTTGAGCTCCCCAGGCCACAGGATACTCCTCTATGCTGAAGCAAGCAACGTGACATGGAGGTGCAGATACCAGCTGACATTTAGCTGTGGTTGTTATGGTCTCCCTTTGCCTAGTTCCACTTGTAAGCTCTCTTCCACCAACCAAAACAGATGCTTTTTCATACTCCTACCAATCTAGTGTACCCCAGGGGTGCTACAGACAGCTTTGCCCTTCTCTGGCTTACTCTGGCCATCCCTGCAAAGGTTCTGAAGGCTACATCCATACTGATGCTGCTAGGACAGTAGTACTTGTCATTCGTTGCTGTCACCAAAGTCAAACACGGGGCAATAAAGAGGTTAGAGATGATGGAAGTCTGGATAACAGTGACAAGGATCCTTGGAAACAATCCTTTCATGGGGGCAACTCAAAGACAGTGCTGCATATGTGATGAGGACCATAAAAGGTTAATTAATGGCCTGAATGTGAACAGATCCTTCTCTTCAGCCCCCCCCTTTGCTTCCATGCTGTGGAGAGACCTCCTTGGCCCTGCCTCTTGCCCCAAGCCTGTCTCTGCAGTCCCAGCTCACCTGGATCTACCTCTTCGTCCCACAGAGGTTGGCTCACAGCTCCTGGTAAGGACTTGTGGTGCCCCAACTTCTCCAGGAACTTTGATACTCTGGCTTGGAGCAGAGCCTGCAGGACAGCAGTGCAGCTACAGTCTAGGACTGATGAGTCCCAGCAGAGTTGTGCCTTTTGGGTGCCACGATGGCACTCTTGTGCTGAGGATCTGTGACTCAAAGTAACAGCCATCTTCGAGCCTTGATCATCATCTGATGCAATCAGCATGTCCCTCAGCCCCCTCCATGTCCTCACTCTGGACTGCTTGCAAAGGTGGGAGCAGGCTCCCGTGCTCATGGCTTATTTCTTTCACAACAAAGTTAGCATCTGCTGCAAGTGGTTTGCAAGCATAGACATATTTCCTGCACATTCCCCACTGCTTCCTTGCCAGGTCTTGGCAGAGAACCAAGGCATTCTGGACCCTGGTCCTTCCTCTCTTTTGCTGTTATACATCAGTGGAGGGCACCAAGGTCTCACAGTCTTCACAGGTCAGCTCTTCCGCAAGAAAGGGATAAATCCATGTATCCTGACTCCTCGGTCATACTGTCCATGGTGAGCTCTCTTACATTTGGACTGCTGGTTAGCTGGAGAAATGTTGAGTAGTAAAGAGTGGATTTAGGATGGACAAAGAGGGGTTTAATGCTACTGCCTTCTGTCAGGCACAGAAATCTCAGAAGGCTAGAGTAGGGGTTTTTTCATTCCTTTAAGGATGGCTGTACAATTCTGTTCAAAATGTTTTATTGAGACAGCACATGTACTTCTTTTCTAAGGGGATGAATCTGCATGACATTTTTGGCTAAGACCGCTGACAAATGCAATGCCTCCCAGGAGCTGTGATTTGCTTCTGCTGTCCCATTCTTTTCTCTTTTATGTTTTCATAAAGAGTATCTGTTCCTTTTTAAAATAAACGTAATGAGAAACTTTTGTTGAAAAAAGAAACCCAGATTTTTTTGGCCTAGAATTGTGACTGGTGGAGACTGAAATTTGGCCTAATGCCCTTTCCTTTTTTCCTCCTGGGGAATTCACCGCTATGTTACATATCTACACACATATAACAGCAGCTCCTTTGGGAAGGAAAATAATAAGCAATATGGAGCTGAAGTACACAGTGCTTTCTGGGATATTTCCTGAGACCCTGACTCAGGAAGTTTGTATCCAAGAGCTGTTGCAGCTTCTGGTTTTGGCCAGACCCTTCAGGCTATTTCAGAGCATAGGACAGGTTTTGGTGTCAGCATATACTGTTTATGGCTTCAGGTTATTTATGGGTCCCTCCAAATAAGCACAGAGCTCTCCTAAGCCTCCCTGAGTTCTCGTAACCCCACTAATTAATAAATCAGCCTCCCAACTAGTGAGACTAATTTAACCGGTTATGAATTACAAAATAAATATATTTAAAAGCTGAGCTCTTTTATGCATCATCTGGATTTGTGGCATCCAAAGAACCTCCTTTTCATGCCTGATTGACTAGCCAAAGACTGGAAACACATTATTTAGTTAACAAATTTGAATTAGTTCTTTCATATCTTGACTCTAGGGACTGAGTCCTTATGAGAGAGCCTAACAATCAGATGAGTTTATTACATGCCAGTGATGCAGTGAAATTCAATTAATTTGTTTGCTGTGCTTCCCAGAATGAGAAATAGACATGCCATAAATGTGAATGATGCCATCACTCTGGTTGTGTGTCAGTAAACAAATGTAATCTGATGATGTTTTGGAGTCTCACCATCCTTCCTTGCACACCGTTGGGTCCCCTGAGGCTCCGGGGAAGATGGGAGGGCACTACACGAACACACTGTCCCTGGCACAGTGTTGCAGGCTCCTGCTTTACCATAGCAAACACCTGCTGGGAACGATAGGAGGCTCTACCTGGGGAAGAAGTCCATGGCTGGCCGGTTGCCTTCCCAGTTGCTGCATTTTCATGGACACAGGAACCAGATGGGACATATGCAAGGAGTCAGAGAAACTTCCCCATACAAACAATGTTCTCAAGGTTTATTTCAAAGCACTAAGATTGGAGGGTACTCAGCCTCACCAACAGCTGGACCCAGGGTTTCAGAGCTGCAGCAGCCTTGCTTCTGTCAGTTTGCCAAATAAGGCAACTCCCCAGCAGATATATGAAGAAATGAGGTTTTGGGCATCACTCTTGAAGAGGGTGGAAAGGATTTGGGATGTCAACACAATCTTTGCTCTTCTGTTCCATTCCTAGACATCAGGGCTAAAAGAACAAGCTAGTCCACTAAAAAAGGAGACGTGCTATGGGAATCCAGGCAGCAGGGAAGGCTGTTGCTTTATCTTCACTTGCAGAGTGAGAAATCGCAGAGGCTTACATGGGATTTCCATAAAGTAAGCTCTGTGTGAGAAGCCAGGAGCTCACCAGGATGCTGCACCCAGGAGAGGCTGTTTTACTTCCCTGCACTAAATCCAGGGCTCTACATGCAGAACTCTCACATCCTGTGAAAAGTGGAGAGAGGGTTTGGAAAGAAATGAAGAAATGTCTTATCCTATTCAGAGGCAGAAGTAGGACATGTGGATCTATTAGTTAAGAAATATGAGAAGAAGGTTTTGATCTGTACCACAACCCATGAGAAGCAAGCTGGGAAAGGGGATGCTTTGCAGCGCTGTTAGCACAGAGATGCTGGGTGATCTAGCACAAACTTCTCAAAAAGCATTTTTTAGTCCAGACTGGCAGCCACTTCAGTGTCTTACGGTCACCTCCTCTGAGATTTCAGGTCACTCATCCCTGTGAACTAGGCTGCTCCCATTGTCTCCCTATCCTACTGTTCTCCTCTTGCAGCTACTGGCCCAGGAAAGCCAGTTCCCTGGCTTTCCATCACATTTGCTATTTTGTCTGACCTTCCTTCACTTTCTCATCACCAACCTTTCTCTGCTGAGCAGTGATCCCTCATCTTTGTCCCTGCCCCCTAGGCATAATCCCTTCTCCACAAAAGTCAGTGTAGCAGTACAAAATGCTCCTCACTTTTTGGACTGTCCACAACTCTTGGTATTGTCCATCTGTGTTCAGCAGAACATGCACTACTAATTTTGTACATCCTCATCCATAAAAGTGAACCTAGGGCTGTGCTTCATACATTAGGCACTTGCTACTCCACTTTTTTTCTCCTGAAATGACAATAAGACTATAGATTCTGGAGGGATCTTTTCCTTTGTTTTTGGAGCTGAGTGTGAGATATGGTGGTTTGAGGAGAGGTGACAAGGAGTTAGGTCATCAGCATTCTCTTTCTGTTTTTCACAGAGGAAATGAAGCTGTGACTTGCAGACCAAACCTGCATAAATGTTGTTTTACGGGTAGCTCGACAGGATGGAGAAGTGGTTTGACAGGAGCCTCATGAAGTTCAGCAGAGGTGAATACAAAGTCCCACACTCATGATGAAATAACCTCAGGCACCAAGGCAGCCTGGGACTGGTTGGTCAGGAAGCAGCTTTGCAGAAAAATCCCCGGAGGTCCTGGTAGATACCGTGATAAACCTGTGACAGCTGTATGACCTGGCAGTCATGCAAGCCAACAGCATCCCGGGCTGTATTCGCCTCTGTGCAGCCAGCAGGTGAGGGAAGGGATTCCTCCCTTCAACTTGGCACTGGTGAGACCACATATGAACACGGTATCTAGTTTGGAGCACCCCAGTACAAGAGAGTCATGTCCACTCACCCTTAAGCAAGTAAGGTAGAGGTACCAGTCTGCTCAGGGGCTGGAATACAGAGGCTGAGAGAGATGGGCTTGTTCAGCGTGGAGAAGAAGAGGCAAAGGGGGACTTTGTTGCTGTCTACCACTGTCAAATGCGAGGTAACAGAGAGGATGGAGCCAGACTTTTCTTGATGATGCACAGACATAATCTGGAACATGGGAAAATCCTACTAGATATGAGGGGGGCAAATATCACTATGATGGTAGTCAAATAACGGGGTAGGGAAGCAAAGGGATGAGTAGGATCCTCGTCCTTGTATATATTCAAAACTCGTCTGAACAAGGCCCAGAACAGCCTGCTCTAAATGGGCCCTACTTGGAGCTGTGCTTGGGCTAGAGACCTCCAGGGGTCCCTTCTAACCTGGATTATTCTGTGGTTTGTGGTTTTTTCAGCATGAATCAGCAGATTCCTTCCCTGACAGTATCCCACTTGAGAAGTTCAACCCAGAATTACAGACTGAGGGAATAGAACCCATCCTGTTGATCATAAAAATTTCTAGTTTCTGCTTCTACCACCCTGTGGATTAGGGTTCTCTCTGTACAACACATGCCTTCTAAGTAGTTGTGGTGTAATTACAGGTCTTAAAATGTGTGACTTTTCTCATGGACTCCAGACGAGAAACCAGAAGCTCTGATCCCCTGCCTTTTCCTTCTTGAACCACTATGCCAGCTCTGTCCTAAAGCCTGTTACAAGTCCCAGAAGGTCTAAACCCCATCCTTCACCTTGGTTTAGGTACACATTTAACACTGTTTATTTCCAGGTGAAAGTACCCCACCAAAGGACTTACAAAGGCAAAGTTTCCCAAGGTGTTGGGTGATACCCTTCTGCCTGATAGATCGTCAGAGAAGACCCCGTTGTGTGAACCACTGCTTATGGATGTGGACTGACACGAAGACCCCTTCTGCATTCCAGTCTGGGACTACACCTTCCTATGGTCACCCAAGTACTGAATCTCAGCCTGATCCTTCATTCTTCTGCAGCACCAGGGAGATCTGCTGGGCATAACACTCCCTTTCTTGCCTATGTCTTCCAGATTATCCTTCATAATGATAGGCAAACAACTCTTAAAATATTCCCATATATTTCAAAGAATCAGACCCCAAGCTTGTAGAATTGGTCTAAAACCAACTGGGGGTGGGGTGGGGATGGGAGGGGAGGATGAGAGGAAGGCAGGGAGAAGGAGTGTTTTTATATTTTTTTTTGTGGGCAACCTGTGGATTCTGTCCTCTTGTCTTGCGGGATTTGAGCCTTCAGAAATCCTGTTTTTGAGCTTTCCTCTTCAGCCACAGAAGGATGGAAGTTTATTTCTGGTTTAAGAAAGTTGAACTGCCCTGTCAGTTCTTGAAAGAAGATTGGTAAAAAAGCAGCATTGCTTTGAAATTCAGATAATCTACCTGCCGTGCTTTCCAGATTCAGCTATGCACACTCCATAGACATTTAAAGTATTTGAGATTATATGAAAATTTTTCTCCCAAAGGATGCAAAGGGTGAGAGTTATGGACCTGGGGACAGCAGAGAGCTCAGAGATCCTGGAGCTTTGTGCATCAGGTATAAAGTTCTTTGCAGAATAACTTCGATCTCAAAAGTGAAAATTAAAAGACAAAAAAAGGAAGTGTTTGCTCTAAGGCAAACAAGAAAAGATGGAAAGACAGATGGAATAGAAAGGATTTCAGCCACAGTCATCTTCCACTTGGCCTCAAGCTCCCTGACAGTTGGAGACAGCCTACCCCAGCTTGTATCTCTGCAGTAGCACCTCAATATCAGACATCTTCAGCCAGCACAGAACCTTTCTCACTGACATATTTGCATTCATTATCAGTAGGTAACGTAGGATTTTTCAGCTGGAAGAAATGTCACAGGGTTGGGAGCAGAGAGTGACAGACACCTGGCAGGTCATGGAAATGTAAGTAGGCATTGCCTGACTTTCCCTTAATTTTCCAATTGGAAAAAGAAACAACAAATTAAGCTAAAAGGAGTCAGATTCAAAAGTTAGCAAAATGTGAACCTCATCCAACATGTGTTTGGTTGGTGAAGCTCGAGGTGGAGGATGTTGCAAAAGCTGTGTGTTTGCATGGTTTCAAGGGGAGACTAATCAAGTTTCAAGATAAACCCTCCCTGGGTAAGTAAATATGCAGAAACCATATATAAACCCATTTTAAGAGAGCCTGAGATGGAGCCTCAATAAAGCTGTAAGAGTTTGGAATATAATGGAAGAAAATCTTTGGGTGCTGTCTACTGACACAGGGCTCACCTCCCAGGAGAAGGGAAAAGTATGCAGTAAATGGTATGGTTCCTGGAAGATACACCAACACTGGCTTCAGACAAGCCTTTTGTGGCTGTTAGACCATAGCAAAAATTTAACAGTAAAATGTATTGGGAATTTAATAGTCAGACTAGTGGTAGAGAGGGCTGAACTGCTGTGTTTTAACCTATCCAAGAAATTAACTTACTGTAGACACTACAGCTGACTGTTCCAGGACTGCTGCCAGAAAGTAATGACAGCAAGTAGGGATTTTGTAGAAAAAAGCAAATTCTCTGTTATCTGAGAGAGGAAATGCAATCACTTTAGAAAAGAATGACAGAAGATCTTTTTATATCTAACCTCTAAAAGCTCTGAAGTATATTAGCTAAGGAAGACTTAATTGTGTGCAAGCAGCACTGCTGGGAGAGAGTTAAGAACTTTCACCTGGAGTTGGGAAAACTTTGATAGCAGATTAAAGATAATAGGTTTAAACAAACAAAACAAAACACAGACAAAAGAATCACTAGAAAATAGTACCTTTCTGACATTGCTTCTGAGACAGATTTTAACACCAGCGTAACAGGGGAAAAAGCAGTCCTTGAAAACTCATGTGTTTTAATCAAATTACAATAAATGGTATTGATTGTAAAGAGAAAATAGATAAGAACGAGAATTGCCTAGGCTGGTGGAGTTAGAAATTCAGACTATATGTCATTGCTCACCAGCAGAGAATAAACTATCAGTAGCGACAATGAAAAGAGCAGCACAGATGATTAGATTTGCTTTAATTAGTTTGAAGGAATCTTGATTGAAATTAAAAATCAAAGTGCTGTGAACAAGCTGTTGTGCTAGCTTGGAAAGCAGAATGGTTTTGATTGTGCTTTGAAACTGACAGGGCAGGGCGACCCTGCCAGCTGAGCAGGTTTGACAGCTTGGTTCAACCCTTCAAACCGAAGGCACGCCTTATGCAAGCTGCAGTGCAAGAAGCGTCTCTCAGACCAAACCTTGGGCGTTACTTAAAGAGGGAAAACTGATACCAATTTGTTGATGCCGAGGTACATCTTAGGGTCTTTGTTTCGCTAGACACACAGCCAAGTGCTGACATCAGTTCTCCAGAAGAGAACAATCACCAGCTTCCTGGCCAAAGTTATTTGGGCTAGAAAGTAGTATTTGCTTCAAAAGAAGCTGAAACTGCCCACAATATAACCTGATTTTGCTGTTAAGAAAAACAGACAGACATTAAAATCTGTTATTGAAAGAATCTTGGGAGGGGGAGAAAACATTTGCTTAGGAAATAAAATGAACACAGAACAGAGGCCAGAGTGATGCTGGACTACCTCGCAGAGCAAGGGTCACCCTTAAAGGAAATCCGTTGAAGGAGGTGACACGGGAACTTGAGGCAGACCAGCACGGATTCAATTAGATGTGCAAAATCATGACTTGACATGTTAAAAGCACTGACCACACAGGCATCAAAAGCAGTAACAGCAATATGAGGCACCACAAGTGAGGCAATAACAGAGAACGGAGTGTAAAATTTGCATGAGGTCTGGTGATGGTGGAATTCATTAATATGCTCTCAGATATTAACGGGAAGAGAAGCAATGCTGTTGATGGTACAGAGGGAATACTGCAGAAGAAAACAGAAGTCCCTCCAGCACGGAGAAAGCAAATTAAAAACTGGGGGCTCTGTGGACACTGAACTGTTTGCTGTCATTTAAACAGAAAACTGGAGTGGGAACTTAGTTGGAAAAAGAAACTTGGCATACTGTTTTCTCAGTAAAATACAAGCTTAGGACTTTCATAAAGCACTGGAACAAGGTGTTCATGGTCTTTAACAGGAGCAGTTACAGGAAATAACAGATGTGCTTGATCTTAAAGCTGCCACTGGAATGCAATTCCCTTGGAAAAAGGTGGAGGTTGAGTCCAGTTTTGAGTAAATAAAAATGGCGATGTCTTGAATGTTCCCATATCAATCCAGCCACATAAAGAACCGGATCATTAGCTATGATATTACAGAGGAGAGTTGAACACCACTGTAGCATTCACTTATCAGGCTAGTGATATCTCAGTTCATTTAACAGTGGGATGTGTACTTCTTATTACGCTGCTGTGGCAAAAGTGGAAGTGCTCATTAACTTCCCTAGGAATCAGATGCTCCTTCTGGATAAATACGCCTGTCACAACTTTACCAGATCATTATGTTATAAGGGGATGAGTTGTCCTGGCAAATTTGCAGCAGATTATATTTGAAATTAGAGTGGATATTCAAGACATAATGCCTTTACAAGTTAAATCATTGTGGGAAGCAAGGCACAATGGCTGAAGGGTCATGAGCTAAACTGGCAGGCGGGAGGGTGATCTGTGAGCAGACAGGGTGATCTGTAAGTCTTGGAGCCATGACGAACCATTCACCAGACAAACAAAGGAGCTGGCCTGGCAGGCACACAATGTGGCCCAGAGATGATGGAAATGCAGAACAGATCTCTTATCTGCAGCTGCTTTTTTAGCTCAACAGACAGCAGTCAATCCACATCAAAATTCTGGCATCTTAATATTTACAACCATCACATACAGAGAAGGAGGAATTACTTGCAGTTTATATACACGTGACCTACAAAATTAAGGTCTCCAAACAGTGGACTATCTGAGCAGTAGTTTACATCTAGACACAGGACTGGGGGGAAATGGAGAAAAACTGTTGAGAGACAACCACGCCCAGACTCCGAGTAATACAGTTGGTAAAATGGTTGAGGTTTCTATCCTTAGAGGAGAGGGAGCGGTACTGCTTCAGTATGTCATGAGACTTTTATAACTGGATTACTTTATTAGGTCTGGGAGGGTCTCATGCAGGAACCTGGTGGTAGCTGGAGAACTTGTAGAGTAGGGCTGATGGTTGGACTTGATGATCCCAGGGGTCTCTTCCAACCTAAATGATTCTATGATTCTATGATTCTATGATTCTATGTGGTGATACCAATGGAGGAAGAGTGGGAAAAGCAGCTCTGTGCGAGAGCTATGCCTCCTTTTGCAAAGAAACTAGCAAGTTCCAGTGGACAATTTGGCTGTCTCCAAAAATTCCTTATGGCTGGGACTTCCCTGAGATAACAGGGTCATTCCCCAAGAGGATGACTGTCAGTTGGGCATGGATATATTGAATTTCAGAAAATAAAATCAAAAGGTGGGGTCAGGGCTCTGGGGACACAGAAACTCAAGACTTGGTTATATTTTTGCAGTGCTATTAGATGGCTTTTGGCAAGCTCATGACCTCCAGGTATAGTCACAAATCAGACTTGATTGGTTTTTTTCTTCCCTGGTCCATTCATCATGTATGTAAATCTTCTGCTAAGAGACCAGGCTTACCTCCGCACCAAGCAAAAAATATGAAAATCATAGTAACTGATAACTGGTGAAGAATCTAACCTCTGTAAGTATACTTGACTTTAGTCAGAAAGCTGAGTTCTAGGTTCAAAAAGGGCTATAACTGGCAGAATGACATGATTAATTTTGTTTAGTGCAATCTTTTGTGTTTTATAGGTATTGCAATTTGTGAACCGATGTCGTCAAGTCTGCAGAGGTTAATGTCACAGTGCACTGCAATTGGCTGATGATTTTAAAAGGTAATTATCCAAGAAAATGGAAAAGGAGGTGGAAGAAATGGAAGTGTGAGTTAGTTAGAATACCTCTTATCATAAAACAGCAGAATTAATTGAACCAGATTGAGACTGCTTTTAAAATAACTGCATAGTCCTTGTCGGCTTTGAAAAGAAGCAGTAAAGAATTTTGGAGAGCAGCTACTGGCCTCAGTTCTTTCGAGATGTGGACATTAAACCTAGAGCTTGTTTCTTGACAAGGGTGATCCATACAGGAAAAAGACCCTATTGTTAAATTATTTTTTTAAACTGTTCCACAAAGACTTAAAAAATTATGGGGTTGTTTCTTGGTTAAGTTGCCTGCTCAAATGCAGTCATTGTAACTGAATGAAAAGAAAAATTGATGCATTGTCTCCAGCTACTCAGAAATGTGTCAGTTAAGAGCTGTACGAAGAGATGGATGGTGAAATCCTGCAAGCACTGCAACACTGGATGAGTCCCTGCACGGATTTCTAGGGATGGGACTCTCCCTTCCTGAGCTCTGCTGGGTTTTTACAGCACCTCCTGCCAGAGCGAGTTGTCCCAGCTGGTCTCGGGCCACCGCTGGGGGGGCTGTCTGTTCAGCCCCCTGCCAAGGCAAGCATAGCTGTTTCACACCGGTCTGTGCATCCCAACACCACAGTCATTACCTGGGATGGACAGGGTCTAGGCCAGCAATTCTGTACACCCACACCATACTGTTTTGCAAGAACAAGTTAGCATCTCTTCAGCTGTGGTAGAAAACACAAACTGTTTCATGAGCAGGGTGGCAGCTCGCTTGTATTTTTCTTCAGTGGAGCTCATTGATTTTGATGAAGATGGCTTTTTTCCTTTTTTTCTCTCTCTTTTTTTTTTTTTTTTTTCCCCAGTGTATCCAAGAAGGGACTATTTTCTGCTGGCTGAATCCCACTTGAGGATACAGAGGAACCCATCCTGCACATCTTGTTTCTATGGAAACTAATGCACTTTCCAAGGGGGAAGGGGTGGTGGTGTTAAGAGAGGAACAGGGAGATGCAAAATAAAAACCAGAAGAAGTAGCTAAAAAGATTTTTGTGTCTCACTGAGGGGCTGTGTCACCCATGACTGTAAGGCAGTCTCCCTAAATCCTGCGGCAAAGAAGCCCTCAATAATATGATGTTGGACTCATGAGGCACTTTGCAGAGCCCATTTAGTGCTAATTGTCCTCGCTCCAGGGACTTCAGGAGCTTGTAATTTCTGACATGCCCATAAGAATAAATATTGTTAAAATTCTGTGATGAAATCTGCTACCAAGTGTAACATCACTTTCCTTGACTCTGTTGGCGACATTTGTGAAACTGAGCACTCCTGCTCCTCAGAAAGAATGTGAGGGCCAGGCACTGTAAAATACTAATTTTTGAATTCTCTGCCTTTTGTGTAGAAACTCTGATTTGCAGAGCAACTTTATCACCAGGTCTGAAGAGTCTGATTGGCCAAGCCTCTCTTTTCAGTAATGAGCTAATGTTGTAGGCATCTGATTTTTGGGTTTCTGAGAATGCTGTAAGATGCAGGAAAGCTTCTTGAGATATCCAAAAGGCACTTACAGATTAGATACCAAATGCTACATCTGTTCCAGGTGCTTACATAAATCCAAAATGCCTAAAGGCATTTACAAATACTTTGCAAGTTTGTTCATAGATCAGTTGTGAAAATAGGACTTTGACATCTGCCCAATTTCAAAAATCTTGCAGTCTCTCCAAGATAAACTGAACAGCAGAAGAACAAAAAACCCTCTCGTTCTTTCCATCTCCTAGCGAGGAGCACACTGCAGCACACCGTGCTTTGCTTACAGGTCTGTGTGATGAAATAAAGCAATCAAATGCAATGTATAATAATGATAGCTGTTTCCAGAACCGCCAGGCTCTGTGGTGTCCTGGCCAAACACCCCCAAAAGCCTTTATTCAGCTATTTTTTCCTATACACTGCACAGATTTATTACCTTTATTGACTTTCCCAATGTTTACACTTGGAACATTCATCTGTCAAAGCTGCTTGCTGCATCTGCAATCAATCTCCTCGGCTTCAGTGCCATGGACAGCAATACCAAAGCCTTGTTTTAAAGATCACCTAAACCTCGCATTAGTCATTGCTGCTAAGTAAGGGAAGCTGGAATAATCTGCCCAGAATGCATGTTCAAAATTGTGTCAGAGAACCTGATTAGTGTAAGTTGTTGTCACAGCACTTCAGCTTTCCTAGATAGACAAGCTTCTCTGCATCTTTGCTCAGAGGCACAGTAAATTGTTGACACAAAGGACAGATGTGACTTCACTTTCCATTGCAACTCCAATGAGGCTTGAAACTCTTCAGAACAGGGAAACTGAGGCTCAATTTGCTGAGTACTTCCCCAGTTCATCTAACCGTCCTCTCAGCAGTTTATCGTATGGGACAGTTTCCAGTGTCTTGGCGAATTTACCCCAGGCTTAAGACCCAAAAAGCAGGCAATTGGGATTTAGCTGAGAGATGGCAGGCCTCCTCTCACTGTGAGCACCACTGGAAATTAAGTGTGGATTCAGCTACATTGCAGACTCTGACCTGGATGCAAGGGCCAGCAATCACCATCTTTCCAACAACTTCACAAACTGTAAACCCATCCATAGGAAAATGTGTTCCGGCTTCCTTGTGACATGGTGCACTTCAGCAAAGGCTGCTTGTTTTGTAAAGACTCTGGGCTATTTTCGTTTTTCACTTGACTTCAGCCAGCAATCTCATGCATTTATACATCTCATTTCCCAAGTGCCTGAGCAGCTCACAACCTCCTACAAATCTTCTCTCAGACATCCTTTCAAGGGGTGGCAGCACAAGCGACCTCAACTTATGGATGGCCCAGATTCAGGCCATCAAGTTTCCATCAGTGACAGGCATTGTGTTCCTCCTGGCTGTTTCTAGGCCATGCCAAGTGCCCAGTCCCAGGTAACGAGAAGCACGGCAGCTTGGGTGGATTTTAGGTCTTGCAATCCCTTCAGTTCTGAATCATGGCCCAGGTCCACTGCAGGTTTGCACCCTTCACATCCAGCTTCTGCAAGCTGCCAGGTGACCTTTCAGCATGCTGGACCATGTACAAGGGCTTTGTGGCAGGGCAAGAAGTTGGACTGGTATCCAGTGATGGATGGAAGACAGCCAACAGCTTTCCATTTCAACATCAAGTTGTCCCAGGCATGGACAGGTCAACCCTCTGCATCATAAGCCTGGCATCACCTTCCCTGCTAGCTGACCTCCCTCTCTGCCCAGTCAGAGGTGTATCATACCCTGTTTTTGCAGCTGTTTAGGGCTGTCGATTAAAGTTACTTCCTGGGGACTAAACCCACTCAGTTGTGGATGAATAAATATCTTCAATTTGTCCATACTCCATTGCGTGGTCCACATCCATCCATTTTCCATCAAGACGCCCACTCCCTGCTTTTGTGGCACACTGATGATAACAGTTTCCATTGATAAAATACCTGCACTAGCATTGAGGTTAGCACATCTTTGCCCATCCGCCTACCCAGCCACCTGCTCACTTGTCCCCAAGCACTGTTGAGCAGGATCTGTTATAATGCATTTGTCACATATGTCACATTATGTCACATGTAAGGGTCCTCAACCACAGCCATCCCACCAGATGACTGGAAAATAGACAGCATCATTTAAAAAGCAGTGACATTACCAAGTAACACTTCCCTCCCTGTTGCCTCCCTTGCCAAAGTATTTGTCACTCTGGCTCTTGTTCAGCTGGACCCTGCTTGAATATTTTTGGAGCGAGGTGCTGTTCCAAGCCCTTTGCGAATATCCAGCATCCTTGTGCTGTTTCTTCCTCTAAGGAGGATGAGCAGAGAACTGCACTCACAGCAATGGCATTCCAAGAAAAGGTGGGTGCCAAAATGGTAAAAATATCTTTGGAAGAGCTTTTCCTGCCCACTCCACCCAAGCTCCAGTTCATTTTTCACCTTCAGATTTGCTGTCTTTTTGTATGTGGACCAAGGAAAACTGACTTTATATAATCCCAAGCTTCTTTAGGGTGAAGGCAGTTCTTTCTTGTCTGGAAGAATAAAGTTCCTGCATAGGTTCAGTTGCCCACAGAGCCATGGGAAGAACTGATTTCTCCAACCAACTACCTAATCCCAAGCACTGAGAAAGAATCCAGTATCATCTACTCAAGCCATGAGCTGAGGCCCCTCTCTGGTGTCAATGGACTTTGCGATGTCAGTGCTGACACTTTGGTGGTATTTCCAGGATCCCATGAGTGACATGGCTCAGCTGTTTGCACCTATGCCAGAGAGGAACTGCTCCCCAAGTCCCACAGCTGCATCCTGGCCCAGGTGTTTCTGTTGTTTGGCACAGAGATAATCTTCCTGCCTGCAGGACTAATGCCTGCTGCAGGGAGGTCATTGATGCCATGACAGTTCAGGGCTGCTTGTTTTCTGGAGCTCTAGAAGATCTTTTTATAGAAGACTGATCCAGACTTTCACCTATTCAATCACTGGACGATCAGAGTTAAAACAGAGCACCCCCAAATTTTAAAGAACTAGAAATTTAATTCTCCTCCTGTTCCTTCCCCCATCAAAAAAAAGTCTCTGAAACTAGGTATCGGGAGATACTATTAACACCAAGAATGTAATAGGAGACAATCCCACATTAGTTGCTTTTATGGTGAAGGAGAAGGTGCTGAGTTGCAGCAGTGAAAATTTAAATAGCAGCTCCCAGCCTTAGAGCAGCTGCTAGTTGGTGGAAGACAGGAAGTAATTTTGTTTTGGACAGGTTACTGTTTCCTAAGGGGTCTTATGCTTTCCCAGTAGCAAAAAGGTTATGAGCACTTATTCAGTCCTGTCTGGCAATTCTGCTTTTATTAGCCTTTCATATTCTACACTGATTTCCAAGTGCAGTCACCAGTGTCCTGGGGACTCAGACTGCTTAATCTTCTGACATTATTCTCAAATTCCTATTTGGTTAAACAGGTACCTTATGCAAAACCAAAGATCATTTATGTTTCCAGTACCTTTCCTAATACTCTCACTGGTGCTAATGATTTGAGCAGTCCCAGTCTCTTTGCCCCTCCTCAGTGGGTAACTGAGAAGATTAATGCCCCCTCATGGCCAGGATAAATACATTTTTCTTCAGCTGCCATTCTCAGAATGCTCTCCCCAGCAGGCCGCTTTCAGAGCAGTCATTTGTCCTGAACAAATTAATCTTTGCTTTAGATCCCATGGGATGCGTTTTCAAGGATATTTTATTTTGCGGTGTAATTAATGCTATTAGTGTTAATGGGACTCATATCTTCAAATCCCTGTATATCCTGCTGCCCCTGGCCCTCTGTGGGCCTTACCTGGAACATATATTCAAGTGAAGCAAGGATCAAAAATAGAAAAAAGCAGAGTCCAGAAGCTGAGAAATCATAGGCATTAAATGAGGGATACACCTGCACGGGGGACCTTCTGCTCGGACTGTGTCCTCGCTTCAGATAATCTTGGTGGCAGTCCCGAGGGTTTATTCCCAAATGTGGCCATGCCCATCAGAGAAAGCATTCTTCTAGAAGATGCAAACAAGGAGACAAGGAGATGGACAGCCCTTGGCAGAGCTCTGTGCCCTGAATCCCTCTCCATAATTTTCACCATGAAGCTTCCCTCACCTTGAGGTCCATGCAATGAGACAGACATGGCACTATGGCATGATCCTACCAGCTCTTGATGGACTGACCCTCAGCCATGCAAGATGACAACAGCAGGGCCCATCCTAGCAGCAGGTGGCTAATGCCTTTGCAACTTTGCCTGTGCCACACTCCTGGAAATCAAGACTGCCCACGGTTCATGATGCAAGGTAGCTCAGGAAAAAGGAAGACCCAGGGAACTGCAGTTCAGCGAGTCTCACCTCTGTGCCTGGCAAGATCATGGAGCAGATCCTTGTGGAATCTCTTCTAAGGCACGTGGAAAATAAGGAGGTGACTGGAGACAGCCAACATGGCTTCACCAATGGCAAGTTATGCCTGACAAATTTGGTGGCCTTTTACAATATTGCCACAGCTTTGGTAGAAAAGGGCAAGGCAACAGACGCCATTTACCTGGACTTATGCAAAGTGATGGCACTGTCCTGCATAACATCCTGGTGTCAAAATTGGAAAGTCATGGATTTGATGGGTGGACCATTCAGTGGATTAGGTACTGGCATCACGACCATACTCAAAGTGTTGTGGTCAATGGCTGCCAGTGACAAGTGGTGTTCCTCAGGGCTTGGTACTAGGACTAGTGTTGTTTAATATCTTTGTTCGAGACATGGACAGTGGGATAGAATGCACCCTCAGCAAGTCTGCTGATGACACCAAGCTGTGTGGTGTGGTCAACACACTGGAGGGAAGGGATGCCATCCAGACCTGGACAGTCTTGAGGTGGGCTCACGAAACCAAGTCAAGAGCAAGATCCCACATCTGGGGCATAGAAATCCCAAGCACAAATACAGGTTGGGTGGAGAATGGCTGGAGAGCAACCCTGAGGAGAAGGGCTTGGGAGTGATGGTGGATGAGAAGCTCAACATGAGCCAACAGTGCACACTGGTTGTCCAGAAATCCGACTGCACCTTTGGCTGCATCAAAAGATGCGTGGCCAGCAGGTTGTGGGAGGCGATTCTCCCCTTTACTCTGCTCTCGTGAGACTCCACTTGGAGTACTGTGTACAGCTTTGGAGTCCTCAGCACAGGAAGGACATGGACTTGTTGGAACAGGTCCAGTGGAGGGCCACAAAGATGACCACAATGGACCCCAGATTACACTTCTTGCTGCCCAGAGGAAGAAATCACCTGCTGCAGGTGTCAAAAATGCAGGTAGTTTCTGTGCACTGGTCAGATTCCTCCACAGCTGGGCAGAGCTGAATTGAGCATGCAGAGCTCTGCCAGGACCGATAAACCTCACTGTGAAGTGTAGTGTACTTACCCCTTTCCTTCACCTCCTGGTATTAAGCACCAAGCTCTCTCCCTGCAGTCCCAGGACATCCTGGTGTAGTGCTATGCTGCGTCCCATAGATCTACCTTGTACCTGACCTGTTTTCCCATGGTTGCTGTCTCCACCAAGAGCTACCACAGCTGGGGCACCAGAAAGCAGAAGCACCCAGGATCACTGTCCACAGGGCATACCTAGCACATCGTCTGGATTCTTCCTGCAGCATTTTTTTCCCTGCCTGAGTCTCCTAGGCATTGCTGGGCTATGGGTTCAGAGGTGGTATGGTCAGGGCTCATCACATCACACAACTCATCCTTGCATCACAGTACTCCTTCCAGTGTTAATGGCACGATGTGGGATTACTAATGATACATGTGAGGAGGGAATCTGGGATGTGAGGCTGAGTGCTTCCACAAACAGCTTCACCAGCCCCACAGAGACAAGGTGGGGCAGCATCAGCAGATGGCCTGAAGTTCCTGTGCATCCAGCCATACAAAGCAGAGCTCATCCTGCCAAGGGGCAGCAGGAGACACTAGTTCCCCTGTCCAGGCATGATATTTATGATTTATTATTTATGATTTTATGTCTCTGTGTCTCATTCTCATTGTCCAGCTCCAACAGGAACCAGCTGCAGAGAACACGAGACTGCAGGCAAGCAAAAATTCACTACCTTGGTTACAGACTTACAGCTTATGCTTAATTAAACAAAGTCGTCCTTGATGAATAAGAGACTTTCAGCTTAGTGGCTGAAACAAAAGACACACAGAATAATTAAGTTTATCTTAAATTTATTTTGCTCAATCTCAAATGGAAGGTTTCATTTGGCTTTGAGCTTACTTAACAGCTTTTCAACCAGCTTATTTCTTCTCTCTTTTTTTTCCCCCCCTCACAGACAATTCTAAACTACAAATGCAATTTGGAAATTATCAGCATATGATGCATTTGAAATAACATTAACAAAAATGTTTTCACAACTTAAAATATTTACTGCCATGTTTTCTGCTAAAGTCAATTCATAAATAGATTTTTTTTCCTCCCCAAACTCCTTTGTCTTGTGTGCAAACTTACTGGTTTTTTAAAAACAAAACAAAAACCCCTCTGCCATCTCACTTGCTTCTAGTTCAGTGGGTGTGCTTTTCATTATGAGAGTAGGGAATGTCACAACAAGTTTGTTCATTTGAGATTTCTTAAAATAAACATACAGAGAAGGCTGAAAACTGTAAGTAGGCATTTACATTAAAAAACCACCAAGTTAAATACTGAGAAAAATTAGCTTGCTTAGCAAAAGGACATGCCTCATAAAGCCAATACTGAATTTTTCCAGGGGGGAATATATTGGTATGTGAATAGGAACCCATGTGGGAAAACTTATTTATTTATGTGAACACAAGAGAAAATTGTTTCTCGATTAAAATCTCCCAATTTACATATTCAAATATTCACTAATCTCACATTTTACCTTCAGAAAATTCCTACCAAAGCATTGGAGCAGAACAGGCTCCAACATTACCAAGCTAGCTGCACTCTGCATTAACCTCTGCAGGAGATGTTTGTGGAAGACAAACATTGACTTGCTCCAGAGAGAAACCCAACAGTATTCACCAAGGAAGAGCATGCAGTAGTTTGAAAACCTGGAGCTTACATAGTAATTTTTCATCATATCCTGGAGCAAATCAGGAATTAATTCACCACCAAAGCTCTCTCCACTGGACTGCCAGTCCCAGAGATGGGTTTTGTTGTAAACTCCTTTCCCTGTTTCCCTGCTTTTTAAGGGGACAGAAGGAACTCAGCAACTCCTGGAAGGATGTGATTCATACACCTTCCCTCCTCAACCCACACTTTGCATTTGGGTGACTACTACAGTATTTCCACCTGTATCTCTTACTGTCCTTGATGGTCAGAGACGCAAGAGAAATGGTTCACCCTCTGGCCAAGAGGGAGCCATAGGTGGGACATCAAGTCAGACAGGATGACCAAATACAGAGATGGCCCAAGGTTGGATATTTGGACCGTGTCTCTGGGTTTTGGTTTGGCAAAAGACGGTTTTGCTTTCTGAGAACCTCAGAAGCTCATATCTACTTGTTTTGTGTGCACAGAAAATGGAAGAATAACTCATTTGTTTGGACCTCCACACCCATCCCTTAGCAGGAGCAGAGCAGGTGCTTTCATGAGAAAGAAGCGGTCTGCTGTCATCAGAGCAGGTATTTCACAAGAGGGGTTTGCATAAAGAAGTTAATTTGCTACAGTCTTCAAAAGGGAGGCAACTTATCACAGCCAGCCATGCAGTAAGCACTGGGCAGGGGAGATAAATTTCTTCATTTTTTACAGAGTTAAATCTTGCTAATTAAGACCACATTGCTGTTTGCTAGAGAGAATTCACATTGATATCTAATATTTCCTTCGTGTACTTTCCAGAAGTGAATGTCTCAGCCTGTCTGAAACATGGGCATTAACTTCCTCTGCTTCCCAAGTGCATCGGTTTTGAGAAATGGACCTCTTAGTGCTGTGTGAAGGGCTGTGCCTCTGTAGACCTCTTGTTTTGCGAAATATTTCTGCAGTGTTTTTATTTATAGGCATACCCAGTCAGAGTTGTGCCCCCATCCTCAGCTGAGAGTGGGGATTTCATGAGGGTGCAGGAAAGGTAAGTAGAAGACGCTGGTCTGGTTTCAAGACTCTTAACTAACATGTATGTGGGACTGCAGGTTCCCCTAGGAGAGTATTAATGGCTACAAATGAAGAAAGGCTGAAATCCTCTTTTCCAACTGGTTCACAAGAACAGGAGATGTTTTCCAATGCAGATACTTAAAAAGGCTAAGGGTGAGATTGCATTTTTCCTTCTGTACTTGCTGGTTGACGTCTCCTTAATTGGTGAGCTTTGCATCTGAAGCTCCGGTTATGAGGAACCTTTCTTACAATGCCTATCAGGTGACCCAGTACAGGAGGAAAGGACTTGGGAAAAGTAAGAAAAGGAAGGCAGGAAAAATGCTCTCACCTAAATGACTCACCAAGCTGGTTACCCTGATGCTGCCTACCACCCAGGATGTGGAGCAAGATGAGGCATACAGCTCCCCTGTGCCACTGTGTAGCTGGGCAGAGGACATGTATAAAGAGCGTCTGGGTCCAGGGAGTTAGAATCATAGAACTGTTAGAGTTGTAATGGACCTTAAAGATCATCCAGTTCCAACGTCCCTGCCATGGGCAGGACTGGACCAGATTGCTCAAAGACCCATCCAGCCTGGTCATGAACACCTCCAGGGACGGGGCATCCACAACTTCCCTGTTCCAGTGTCTCACCACCCTCACAGTAAAGAATTTCTTATTAATATCTAGTCTGAATCTCCCCACTTTCAATTTAAAACCATTACCCCTCATCCTATTGCTCCACTCCCTGATAAATTGCCCCTCCCCATCTCTCCTGTAGGCCCCTTCAGGTACTGGAAGTTCGGAGGAAAGGAGGCAACCGCACCAGACTGAAGCAGCTAAGGAAGTCATGCTTCTGGGAATAGCACTCAGGTGAAAGATTACTTCCTGCATGGTCCCATATCTTAGAGACTCCCAATGGGAACACGTTCTGCTCATTCTGGGCCCTACCTAGCCCTAAAAGCAACTCCTCATTCTTGGATTTCTCATCATGACAGCACTGTTGCCCCTCTGCTCTGACAACAGAAAACAATTTACCCTGCAGGGACAAGCAGTGAGCTAAGGAGGTATTCAGGCTGAACGAGGCAGAGGAAGGATTGGACGGCACACCAGAAATTCTTGTTAAATAAGTATCAATATGCTAATTGATAACACAAAACCATTAGCACCTGTCTCTGCAACTGAAAGGAAGTAAAGACAGATAATCCACCATGCTGCAGGTTTTGGTGTTTACAGACTCTGGTTTAGTTCATAAATAGAACAAACAGCCAAAACGGCTGAGATTTTACTGCAAAATCCATCTTTCCCAAGCCCTCAGCCCAGCCCAGTGCTGGACAAATGCATAATCCAAAGTTTGTTGATTGAGGTTTACATACGGTAATGTCAAAACAACCCACAGCAATGTAGGCAGTGCACACTTGGCTTTAAAACTGTGGAAGCCAAAATACTAATGCTGCAAATGGCAAGGTCCATTAAAATGAAAATAAATGTTAATATGTTTGTGTAAAGCCAAAATGGAATTTAACAGAGAAAGTTGTGAAGCAGCATTTTCTGTCACTGGAACAAATCATCAGGAGGACTGAAACACACTGGCTTGACATTATCAGAACAAGCTGGGCAAGGTGAAAAGATTTGTCTTGACACTTGTTCGTGGGTGGATAATTTTGTTGAACGGATTTTCTGAGGGGAAACTGTTTTTGACTTTTTTGTGAGGGTTCTACTTAATGAGCCAGCAAGAAAGACCAGTGAAGGGCACTAGAGCAAGCCCTGAGCTGATGAGCCTCCGCTACTCTGCTGTCTCTGGCAGTAACACTGGTATTACTGCTACTTCTTTCCATTTGATTATGAGCCTTGCTGATTTTTCAGTTGCCAGGGGGAGAGTGTCCTTAAATTTTCTGATTTTGGAGTTTTCACAGGCCAGGAGAGATCCAAAATGGTGCTGCAGACCAAGAAATCTGTGATTTAAAGCAGATAAGTGACTCCTTTCTCAAAACATTTCAGAAATCACAGCTTTTTCCACAGGAGGTGAATTTTCTTCCAATGGTATGTATTGTTTCCCATCCTCTGGCTGCTGCTAAATTCTCTAATTATTAATAGCTTTGCTAATTACAGCGGTGGGCACAGACAAGTGGTCACTATTCCTACAGGTCAGGGGAGGCAGTGACTACGCACTGACTGATGTGTAGTTCTGCACAAAGTGGTCATGGAAGCTGCTGCACCCAGAGCAGGGAAATGTGGGCTCAACCCTAACTTCTGTAACCAGGGCAGTGCTGGATAAATCAACTTTTCCTTCTCCTGGGAGAGCAGTGTTCACTGGTGAGCCACTGTGTGAGGCAGGTCACCTCTCCTAGCTGCAGATGTATGGCAAGTGCCACAATGTTACTGCCCTTAGAGGTGGCCGGCAAATGGGAAAAAAAAGGCAGCCAGAGAGCAAAGAGGGATGAACATCTGGCTTTTAGTGGCAATGAAGAGGAATAAAGGATACACAAGAAGAGAAGGGCAGGGAAAAAAGCACAGAGGTGAGCCCAGGCAAATGATGAACTCCATACTCTTCACATGTGCAAGGTAAATTCTTCAGTTGGCAGGAAGCCTTTGGGTTGATGAGCCTTTCAACCTTGCTCAGTGCAGCCATGGTGAGGAGTGAACCAGGCTGTTGTGGCTGGTCTGGGATATGCAGGTAATGAACTGACCCTCTTCTGCAGGAAGGTGGACCATAAATCCTGTGTCTCAGAGTTTTGCACCTACTTGGAGCTGCTAATATGCTTGTTCCTTAAATCCTGTGTGCTCCTCCATGGGAGAAAACAGTCCATCTGGGGCTTTAAGCCCGAATAATGTGGCAGTGGCTTTTAGGCTTGGTCCAAACGTACACACACTGAATTTACTCTTCCAGTGTTACAACAGACTAACTCCTGCACCACCCTGCTCACCCCAGAGAAGGTCAGAACCACTGTCACCAGTGCACTGATGGAGAAGACACAAGCAGTTTTGTGGGATTCAGGCTCAGACTCCGACACCGGGAATCACACAAGGAGTCCTGTGGAAACCAGTGCTGCCTGCTGGGCTTCAACGCTGCCCTGGGCTCCAGACCATTCATGGGCAATAAGTAGAGCCAGAATGGAAATCCAGACTATCTATGGTTTACAGCTGGAGTAATTAATAAAGTGAGGCTGTAATTGGAGTGTTTCAGCAGAGATGAGGGTAGACAAATCTCTGCTGGACCCATTCTCCAAAGCAAGCCTGCAGAGTGTCTCCCAGGGGCCATTAACGCTTGGCAGCCTGTTCAATAGGAAAGCAGGTGGGAACTGATCTCTGAAATCATGCCTGAGGAAATCTCCTCTAAGCTCCTCCAGAGAGTTCCTCTCCCTGCTGCTTCAGCTCGGCATTTACCAACAGATTTTCCCAGGCAGCCTCCCACCTGCTCAGCTCTTTCTACAAATCTGGCCCCTAATGGGGAACTCAACTCTTTCAGAAAATCTGCTATGAAAAGGGCTGAATGATAACATGCTGACACCCATGTGAGGGTCCTTACTGGTTCCAGCAAGCTTTGGTCCATGCTGATTATTTCTCTTCTCCACTCCCAGTACACCAACATGGTTCTAGAGATCAAGAAGAAACAAGGTCATGCACTTCACCACTGCTGTAGCACAAAGACTACACATTCAGTCCAAAGAATAATTGAAGTCACACACTCAGTTCTTAACTTACTTTAATTGAAGATATCAAAGAAGAATAAATTTCATTATCAGACTCAGCAGGAAGAGCTAAGTTGGAGGGAGGTGGTTCTTTATTCATTCACATGGCTATATATCACACATAATGTCTGGCAGAAAATAAAATGTTTTAACTTGGAGAGAAATACTGATTTTAGCTGAAAAGAAACAGTGTTTAATATGCCCACCATGACATTTTTTTTTCAGCAATATGCCTCAGATTCTCAAGGTAAATATTCTAATTGATAACTTCAAAGTCATTGCATCATTACAATTTCTGAGGAGGAGCATGTTTTCAACCACACAGACAAAATAATACCACCACATTACAGAGAGAAACCTAACAGTCTGGAACCCATTGAATCTGGTGTAATGGATGGGATGGTGCTGGACAAATTAAAATCTGGTAAAGAGCTCATTGTTGAACCCAGAGTTGGCCAAGCCTGTTCTTGTAGCATTTGGGATCATTAAACACCTAGATCTTTTTGAGCTAACATACTCCAACACATGGCAAGGACACTGAGCTCAGAAAAGACAAATTCCTGAGAACATGGAGCTGAAAGAATAGTCCTACCCAGGCTGTGACACAGTGTTGTGGATCAACATAAGGATCTAGACCCTAACTTGTGTCTCTGAATTGGTCATGAAGTACTTTATTGCTGTCTCTTGAGCTGGGAAAACAGAGAAATAAATTGCTTTGAGAGGGGGGCTAGAAAAGAAATACATGAAACCAGCTGTCCCATCACAGGCTGGAATCTCCTGGGCTTGTTTCCTCTGGAGCTATAACAGAACACACAGAGGCTGTGGGAGGACTGCAAGAAAGAGGCTGTGCACAGGGTGACTGGTTCTGTTTCATATTTCTTGTGGCAGCAAGGTGTCCAGGTGCTTCCCGCATCAGTGATTGTTCCCAGCCCACCACAGAGAGCACCAGAAAGTCCTGTCCTCAGTTCTATTTTTTCCAGTTCTCTGATATTTTCAGTCTTGACAATTGCCAGTGCCAAGTACGTTCATGGTGCAACCACATGTTGTATGGGAAGACAGCAGAAACATGGTTTCTTGATGTCCCTTCTTCTTCCCTCCCTTTACATGCAAAGAGTACTTTTTTTTAGGTTGAAAGACCTGTTATGTGCTGAACTCTTACTGATAGCCAGAAACTCTGTTTTCCTCCCACTGTCCTGATGTACCAGTGGTAGCGCTGTTCTTCAAGGTAAGCTTCCAACACCTGCAAGAAATGAATTGCCTTCGTCCCACTTTTGACTTCTGTCTCAATTCAGTGCTTCTCTACTTGTCCTTGCCGTATGAACAGGACTTGCAGACTCTACATAGACTGCCACCAGGTACCACACATTAGGTAGATGACTGGTTAGAGGTGTCAGAGCTGAAATGTTAAGGCAATTTGTATGCATTAGGCGTCTCCAAAAGAGAAGGTAATCCGGGGGCAGACTGAAGCTGTGGACAATTCATTAGATGCACATCTTAAATGAAAGTGTGCCATACACAAGAATCTGATAAGCTTCTGAATATCTGGAATCTATGTAATGTTACTGTGGACCAAATATCTTTCACAGTTGCGTATTTTGGAAAAATTGTTTGACTGTGGCAAATTGCCAGCAGGTCTGGGTTATGGTGAATCTGAGGCTCACACAGAAGAGTTGGCATGGATGCCTAAGGAACTGAAAATCAAAGCCTTGTTTCCACCAAAGCATACCATGAAATTTGGAATAAATCCGCTAATTGAAAATTAATTGGTGTTATACTGAGAAATGCAAAACAGGACAGTGCTAATTCAGACAGTTTCCTTTCTCGAATATCAAGGACAAATTAAGATTCCCACCAACATTATGTAGTGAGATGTATTTGCATCTGACATTGGGAAAAGGCTGCCCACTCTGTGGGCTGTGTATGCATCTTCCCCTTCAAGGACGTTTTACCACTTCTTGCAATAAGAAATAGGGAGTTTGACAAAAAACCGAGACCTCTGAAGCATCCTAGCCTTGCTCATACATCACAGCACCTGCTTAATTCATGAGAAGGGTAATGCGTGGCCATCACAGAGCACCCATGCCTTCTGGCAGACCAAGCCAAACTCCTCATCTCCAGGTGGCGAGGAAATCTGCCACTCTGAAACATACTCAGCTCCATCCCATCAGAAACGTGACCTGGAACACAACCATAAGTATATTACTGCAGGTTGATAGTGGTATCCTTTATTAGGTATTCCACCTGCTTTGGTGGAATCAAACTTGTCTTTGAGGTTAACCAGTTGGGCTGTGAGAAAATGCTAGAAATGCTTATGAAAATGAGAAGTTTCTGCTGATTTTTCTGTTTTTCCCCTCCTAGCCCCAAAAAGCTGAGAGTAATCAGCCTCCTTTCTCTTTATTACCATGTTTTACCTACTGACAAAACAATGCAAGTCTGCTCATTCTCTTCCTTCCTGCATTACCTGGTTCTGTGCATACATGCTGCATGTTACAGGTATCCCTTCTTTCCTACTTTTGTGCCTCAGCTTCTTTCCAGTGCATCTGCATAGTTCTTGAAGCACAGCCTCAAAATTGGGCATGATGCTTGCATTTCCACACCCAATAGCTTTTCGCTGCTTCTCAGTGTCATAGAATCATAGAATAATTTAGGTTGGAAAAGACCCTTGGGATCATCGAGTCCAACCAGCAGCCGTAATCTACAAAGTTCTCTCCTACACCATATCCCTTGACACCACATCTAATCTACTCATAAACACAGTCAGGCATGGTGACTCCACCACCTCCCCGGGCAGCCCATTCCAGGGTCTGACCACTCTTTCTGTGAAGAATATTTCTAATATCAAGCCTGAACCTACCCTGCTACAGCTTGCAGCCATTCACTCTCGTTCTATTGCTAATTGCCCTTCAGAAGAGACCAGCACCAACCTCTCTACAATGTCCTTTCAAGTAGTTGTAGAGAGTGATGAGGTCTCCCCTCAGCCTCCTCTTCCTCAAACTAAACAGTCCCAGCTCCCTCAATCGATCCTCCTAAGATTTATGTTCCAGGCCCTTCACCAGCTTCATTGCCCTCCTCTGTACTTGCTCCAGCACCTCGATATCTCTCTTGTGCTGAGGTGCCTAGAACTGGACACAATATTCAAGGTGTGGCTTCAGGCCTCATCAGTGCTGAGTACAGAGGGACAATCACCTCCATACTTCTGCTGTTCACACAATTTCTTATGCAAGCCAGGATGCTATTGGTCTTCTTGGTCACCTGGACACACTGCTGGCTCATATTCAGCCGCTTGTCAACCAGCACCCTCAGGGCTTTTTCTGCCAGGCAGCTCTCCCGCCACACTTCCCCAAGCCTGTAGCCATGCATGGGGTTGTTGTGGCCCACGTGCAGGACCTGGCACTTGGCCTTGTTGAAGCCCATGCCATTACACATCAGCCCATCGATCCAATCTATCCAATTCCCTCTGTAGAGCTTCCCTGCCCTCATGCAGATCAACAGTCCCACTTAATTTGGTGTCATCTGCAAACTTACTGATGGTACGCTCTATGTCCTTGTCAAGATCATCAATAAAGACATTAAACAGAAATGGTCCCAATACTGAGCACTGAGGAACACCACTTGTGACTGAACACCAGCTGGATTTAACTCCATTGAGCACCACTCTTTGGGACTGTCCATCCAGCCAGTGCTTGATCCAGTAGAGTGTACGCTCATCCAGGCCATGAGCAGCCACCTTTTCCATGAGAATTTGGTGGGGGACAGTGTCAGATGCTTTTTGAAAGCCCAGGTATATAATATCCACAGTCTTCCTCTCATCTAACAAATTGGATCATATGGTCATATCCATATTTTCATGTTTAGGCTGCTGAATTTTCCTGCCCTGCACATCATACCCAGTGCATCTTTAACAAATGTCACCTGAGGGACAGCAGACCATTTCCCTGACTCACGTGGGCCAGCATGGTCAAATACTGTCTCCTCAGTGTCATTCCCAGTCTCTCAAACTTCATCTGGGCCATGTGAGTTAATCATTTCTGTATTTAATAAACCTATCAATTGGAATCAACCATTGCTAGTGCTTCCTGGTGAGTTAACACTACGTATTAACTTTCTTTGCTGGTGGCAGCATCAGTAGACCTCCCTTCCTCTACGAGCAGGTCATCCATGCAAAGAAATGCCATCACTTTGCTCCAGCACAACTTAGTCTTGATGAATGTGAGTTGACTGCTTTTACCCCTCCAATTAGTCTTCATTAAGGACTTCTGTAAGAAACGAGTGGATGACAATGTCATTTTTTGGCATTGTAGCTTGGCTGATGGGTTTATGAGTCCCTGCCTCTTTTCCTTTGGAAACAAGCACCATCTCCAGTGCTGTAGACCTGCAGCCACCCCCGAGGAGGTCTCAGAGATAACAAGTTCAGAAAGGAACATTCAGATAATTTTTTTCTTGCAGCCTTGTTTCAAAACCAAACTTCCTTTGAAATTAATGCATTCAGAAGTAGCCTATTTTGATGAAATAGTATTTTGCAGCAAAAATATGTTGTCACACACTTTTTAATCTGCTCTATCCCTAACTCATTTGAGGAATAATGCAATATTTTTCATTTTCTATTTTGTTCTGTAAAGCTTAAGTGTGGAAGATTGCTCTATTTCCTTCACTCATGATATCTGGTGCATTATGTGCTGTTTTCTGGCTGTGAAAGAGTTTGGTCTCTATGAATCTAAAAATACTTAACTCAGGAATCCTAACTGGTCTTGGTTAAAACTCACCTTGGGTGATTTCATCATTGTCTTTGCTTGAGAGCAATGGAAATGGAGACCTGTTTGAACCTGTCACAAATCAAGTGAATCAAGTGTTTTTCAATACTTGGTGATAAAATCTGAATGCCTGATCAGTTGCAGAAAGTCTCGGCTGTCCTGCCTCATTCCACGGTCTCAGAATGAGATGATTAATTTAAAAAGTTCATTAAATGACAGCCTTTAGGTCAAATGCAGTGCTTGTGTTAATTGACACATCTTGCTGGTGTTTATCATCTAAACTCTCTTGTTAGTGATCTCTGCGTGACTAATAGTCAAGTGCAGTGCTTGCCTGCCCAGGGGTCAGGGCTATGTAGTTCCCTGGCAGTTTTTACATCACCAAATCACTTGGCTGTTGGTGGGGAGCAGATAGGCAATGACCTACTGTCAACTACAGATCTCTTTTGCATGTAGAGAGGGAGAAATGGAGAGGCAGAGAAAGACCTGGAGGTCATGGAAAGAGGGAACTGCACCCAAAGGGAAGATGACATGCCACAACGAAAGCAATTTATCTTCTCCTCAGCCTGCAGACTGGCTCGAGTCAGCAAACTCCCAAGAAAACTGATGGCTAGAGGGAGATCAAAGACCAGATGAACTGCTCTGGTGCACAAAGATGTAGGATAAGCACCGAGATAAAAAGTCTATATGTGGAAGGGGCACCCACAGAGTGACAGAGGAGGTAGCAGAGGAGGACTCAGCTGCCCTGCAGGTCTCCATGGATTACTCTTTGATTGAATATACTCAGAAGACACCTTGGTTGAATCCCCAGACTTAGGGCATCTCCTGCTATCAGAGATTCCCCAGATCATCCTTGCTTGCCAGGGAACCTCGTCCTCCCAGCAGCTGAGCTAGCATGGCAGAGAGACACTCAGCTGCAAGTCACAAGCAAGGTCTGCACCAGGGCTGCCTCTACCTAGTGGCAGAGAGCAAATTCAGTGTCAGCAAGCCCACTCACAACAAAGGGGAGAAAAACCTTATTGGTGTAAAAGGTGACTTGCCTCAGCACCTAGGAAATTGAGTTTAGAGTCCAGGCATTGAAATGCTAATGGAGAGCTTGCAGCATGGAAGTTAATCCCCAGCAGAGGATATACCATGGCTTCAAGCCCAGTGCCACCTCCATGAGGAAGGACTGAATTTCTGGATGGTTTGTAGGGGCTCGGCTGGCTGCCTTTAGAAGCAGAAACGTGTGAAACCCCATCTTGCCTTGACACACAGCTTTGCATTCTTGCTTTCCTTTGGACTCCCTCTAGCCAAAGAATGGTTCCACACTGTATGCCCTTTGTCCCAAACCTAAATCACAGATAGAAACTAGTTTTATTTAAAAGCAAACCAGTCCATCTGCTTCCCACTCATCTGCTCCAATTCTCAGCAGAGGAAGCCTTGACACATTTTTTCAGTGCACCTGAGTGCATTCAGTCTCTCTCTACCATCCTTTCTCCTGTCACCCAGTATTTCCCATCCTCTGACTCATTGCAAAGACCATCTTCATTAATGTAACTTCACAGAGAGGCACAGCTCCTAGTTGGAGGACCACACTGCTGGCTGGCTGCTACTGGTGTGGAAGAGGACCTTTGCCACCCTCTGACCCTTCTCTGCACAGCTTTCCAGGACAAGTTCCCTGGTAACATCTTCAGACACAGTTTTTGTGAGAAGGGACAAATAGATCCATGTAAGGTGAATGGCTGCATGAGCACATATAATCTCTCCCCATATGGCATGTTCCTCCCTCTGTAGATATCCCCCAGGTACATGTTTTCTGCAAGCATCTCTGTCTCAAAATCTACCCAGCAGATTGGTCTACAGGAAAAAAGAAAAAAAGATACTTTTTCTCAGGAGATCGGGCCTAACAGATTGCCAGGACCTAGACACTCTGATGATCACTTGATCATATGGGAAAATACAGGATGCCAGGATATATCATATTAACTTACTACAACTCTCTAGTTTCCTCTTGCATGGAGTTCTGAAAATAGAAAATATTCCACATATTGAAATAAAATATCTAAATTTCTGTTCCTTATTTAAGATAATTTGCTGGTCTATCCTTTTGCCAGACTCCCACCACCCCCACCCCCGGCTTTTTTTATCGGCTTCGCTTTACTTTACTGCTAACTGTGACTTAAGTACAATTTATGATTCAAGTCAAGAGCCTGATTGCATTTAGTTTGCTGGTGACAGAATCAATTCATTCTGGGTAGGAAGAATGATGCATTGCATGTCAGCCCCTTACTGGTCCATGGATTACCAAGAAGCCTAGTGAGTGTCTTTGTGTGCTTTGGAGTCAGGGGTTTTCTGCTTAAATAGCTTCATAATTACTGAAATCCAGTATCACACTCCTCATTAGAGGCAATAGGAATTCTCACATAAAGGAAAGAGTGAACATATCCTGGCTTGCAAAGGTACATGGACCACAAGAGGACACACATATGTCTGCTCAAATTGCTGCAAAAGGAATAATACTTCAATATTATTATTCAGCAAAGGAGGAAACTGTGTGCTGGGCTGGTGCTAAAAGGAAGTCTGGACCACCACTGCCCTGTGAACTGCCTGTAATGCCCAAATTCTCATGACTGTCTGTCAGATGTAGGTGTCCTAACCAGTGTCACGCTCCAAATTTGTGTCTCAGGAAGAGCCTTAGCAGAGCAAAAGGTTGCGGTGGAAACCATCATCCACCCCTCTCTGGCTTCTGGCTTCCTCATGGCTTCTCTCCCACCACAGCAGGAGGCTACCCTGTAACGGGGGTGGCTGGTGGCTGGGATCCATCATCCCCCCTCAGGCTAACTCCAGTGGAAATGGACTTGGGCAGATACCATGTTGGACACCCAGTAGAATTGCCCTCAATTAGACATTAGGCTTTTGATGTGGTGCAAATACCAGCTATAGCAAAGAGCCAGGAGGACTCAGGGCAGGGGAAGAGGCAGTTTTGAGGAAAGTTTTAGAAAGAATATGGATAGGAGCTTTTCTAGCACAACAATTTGCCTCCAGAACAGGGCATTTCCCTCTCATTTTCTCAAAAATATGTAAGTTATGATAAAATTACATACTAGAACAAGGAAAGTACTGTAAAAAACTCTCGCTAAGTTTCTCTTGATAATATCAAATCATCTCATCCTGCTGAGGTAAATAAATTTCCCTTTCAACTCAATCATTCTGATTAATTTCACTTGAACTTTTAGGATAATATCAAATATTAATTTTAATAATATATTTCAGTGATGTTTTTAATATTTGCTGGTACAATACTTTATTATTATAGAAGTAAAATGTGTGTACCTTATGGAAATGGAGCATTTAGGTATTGTTGAAACAAAATGATTTGATGTAGTCAAGACCATCCAAACTGGTTATTCTCATTAGATTTTTCTGAAGGAGGGAGAAAGAACATTTTATGTTTAAACTTGATTTAGAACAAAAATGCCTTCTGAAACATGGGGATTTTATCACTGGATAAAAAATGCTGATATCTAGCAAGTATTTCTGCCAAGAAGCAAACAAACCAAGAAAATAGGTACAAAATGAAAAGGAACTAGGAAGTGGCCAGTTACTGATTGTCCTGTCTGGGGCCACATATGTCACATTGCCAGCCAGAGCTACTGCAGGGAAGACTCTCAGAAAATCAGTGTACTCAGCTCTATAAAATGCAAGTCTCAGCTTCATCTCTCAAACTCATATAGCCATTTGTTTGTTTTTCTCTTTGATGAGAACATTGCTTGAGTTCTTCTTGCTGCCCCAAAAGAGGGGAAGGAGGAGAGTCTCAGAATCGTGACTTAGAGTTGGAAGGCACCTTAAAGACCATTGAGTTCCAAGCCCCCTGCCATAGGCAGAGACTGCACCAGGTTGCTCAAAAACTCATCCAGCCTGGTCTTGAACACTGCCAGGGATGTGGCATCCACAGCTTCTCTGGCCAACCTGTTCTAGTGTCTCACCATCCTCACACTAAAGAATTTCTTCCTAGTATCCCATCTAAATCTCCTTTCAGTTTAAAACCATTACCCCTCATCCTGCCGCTCCACTCCCTGATAAAGAGTCCCTCCCCATCTCTTCTGTAGGATCCCTTCAGTTACTGGAAGGCAGCTATAAGGTCTCCCCGGAACCTTGTCTTCTCCAGGCTGAAAACTCCCAACTCTCTCAGTCTGTCTTCATAGGAGAGGTACTACAGACCTCTGAGCATCTTTGTGGTCCTCCTCTGGATCCATTCCAACAGGTCCATGTCCTTTCTGTACTGTCTCCTCTCCTTCCTTCTTGCTAGAAACCTCTCAGACATTTTGCCCATTCCTGAGAGGGTCAGGGTGAAGGATGGCCTTGTCCGGCCCATCCTTATGTCCCCATAAGCAGCCAAATCGAATGGGCACATAGGACTGAGACAGCAGGCTACAACTGAACTGAGCAAACCTGAGACTATGTTCATGGAGGTCTGTAAGTATCTAATCACATGATGTGAATCTAAGGTTAGGCTTGACTAGTTACATACCAAGGAAATGAATTCTGGTGTTATCACTCTTTCTGGTACAACTCACCTACATCCCCAGTAAAGACACAGCCTAGGGCTGAAGGAAATGTAACTTGAAAGTGCCCTAAACAGCAGAGCTGGATGCAATAGATATATGGATGAGGAGGGCTGGATGACCTTCACTCCCTAATGGATTCACTCCTGAGCTAAACACATCTAAGGCTTTGGCTGTATCTATTCATCAAACTAATGGTGTGATGCTAGTTGTGCTTATTGGATTAAATCAGCACTGAGGCATGGGCTTATGCTAACAAACAGCAAGTTCCCCAAAGTGCCTGGAGTATGTGTGATGTCTGTTGGTTGCTCCTCCAAAAGCAGTGGGCACTGTGTAGGAAGATGCATTGTAAAGTACCATAAATATTTTTTTACACATCATAAAGAACTCAGATCAAAAGTTTACTCAACACTGGCCTGTGTCTGAGTACATGCATGCCAAAGTCTCAGACATGTAATCCTTCTCAGGATATGTCTCCCCATGAAACATAGGACTGCCCTGGTCTCCTTGGGAGCACAGGCAGTGTGCTCTCTGGCCTCTGTCCACATTCCACAGGGACTCATGAGCAGACCTCTGTGGAATGATTTAGCAGCATTTTATGCTGGGCTGCTCAAGCTCACTGTTTTCCCTGGGAAGGAAGGTGTCCATGCACTAGAAAACAGGGATAAGTGATGTATGGCACCCTGTCACTTTGGTAATCTTGCACTGGCAATTGCTCAAACTGTCCTGGAGGGGCTAATTGGATGGCCTGGGAGATAGGAAAGCATAGTCACACGTCTTGCTCTCAACACTGCAAAGAGCTCCTTGGCCCCAGACCTGTTTTGTGGAAAGTATGTCCAGGGTAGGTGACAAAGACTGAAATATCAGACCTATGATCTTCACTGCTTTTTCTTCTTGGTGACAACACTCCTGCTTACAGAAGTGGACAAGCAATGGTGCCTCTCCTTTAGTAGCGCATCTAACCAGGACTCCCTTTCCATTGAAGCTGGAGTACATTTGATGCCACTACATACCGAGACACCTTTTAAACTCCAATTAAAGCTTTGCTTTTGGCTATTTATGTGCTTGAATGCCACTATTCTGCTAACAGAGGTCTGTACTGAGGCACTCACAGGCTCTAGTTTCTATAATAATTTGCCTCCCCAAGAAGTTCCCCCTTCTTCCTCGTTCTTGTTCGTTATTAGTGACATCTAGTGACCAGCAAGAGTCATGCAGCAAATGAACGAAACCATAATTAATAAGGTAGGCTGAACTTACAGGCCAAGAAAATACATGGTCTATTAATTTAGCAAGCATTTCTCGCTGCTGCCAGCAAAGAAATCTGCCACACAGGATTGTTTGAAATGATCTTCTACTCTTGGGCCTTTTGCAGACTGCCATGGGCTGCCCTAGGTCCTGCAGCAGGGTCCTATGAAGAAGACCCTTGGCTAAGACCTACCAGAATGTTTTATGAACTAGATAACAGTCTTGGGGTTTTCATTTTGATGTGCTTTAAAAGGTCTGATTTTCCGGTAGGGAATTTTCAGCTTACAAATGAGGTTCTTCAGGATATCTCAGTTGGGTGTCTGAAAAACTAGGGAATTTGTAAAACCTCTTTTTAACGCGTTTTCCTGATAAAATAAAAATATTTAATTGCTTTGTGTATTGCCACCATTTAGCTGAGTCTCTACTCCCTACTGGCTTGCACCCCAAGTTACAGAGTAGTAGATATCTGAGGTCATTATGCTCCTACCATGCTTCATGCAAGTAGAAAACCAGGCTGAGCCAAGAGTCTGAGATGGCTCTACAGGGAGAGAGGCTGCAGCAGCACTGAAATCCTAACTAGATGCTAACAAGCCCATTTGGGAAAGGAGGCAAGTGGGAGAGGCATTTCATACATGGTCCAGCTGTAGTGAAAAACATCACTTGAAGTTCATGTATTCTAGTACACCAAAGTCCATCTGCCTTGAGATGCAAATTTAGAGGGAAATGGGCTTGGTTTGGCCTCGTGCTTGCTACTGCAAGAATAATCTATAAAAATAATGAGAGAAAGAGGCTGTAATTCCAGATCCTTTTTACTGCACTAGGTGAACACAGTGCCCAGCTGCAGGGCATCCCAGGTGTGAGACCCGAAAGGGAGACAGCACCCCAGATTCTGATTTGCCTTGTCTCTCAGGGAACAGGGGAAAGAGATGGCTGCAAAGTAGGCCAGCTGAGGAATCCATCTCCCCAGCAAGATTTCAGAAAGTTCTCTTAGCAACCAAGTGCCCATGCTGATAGAGATCATGTTTCAGATAAAAAGAATTTTGAAGGAGCTGAATCAAAACTGCTTTTTGACTTGTACCCTCAGAAGTCTGCTGTGCAGGACAGGGACCCCGTGCCATGCTTGCTGTGCCCTGACACTGTTATATAAGTGATGTGGCATGTGGCTAGCAGGAACAGAGAGACACACAACCCTCCAGCCAGAGCATGCTGCTGGTGCACCTCACCTGCTCTGGGAATCCAAGTGTGGGATGCCACAGTGGAGGTAGCTGACCTGGCACGTGGGATCTTAGGGAAGTCATCCTTCCCCTCTACTCTGCCCTGGTGAGGCCCCATCTGGAGTACCGTGTCCAGTTCTGGGCTCCCCAGATCAAGAAGGATGGGGAACCGCTGGAGAGGGTACAGCAGAGGACCACCAAGATGTTTAGGGGCATGGAGCATCTCTCTTATAAGGAAAGGCTGAGGAACTTGGGTCTGGACAAAAGATGGCTGAGGGGGGAATCTGATCAATGCCTATAAATATATAAAGGGTAGGTGTCAAGAGGCCAGGGTCAGTCTTTTTTCAGTGTTGCCCAGTGGACAAGAGGTAACAGGTATAAACTTGAATGTAGAAAGTTCCATCTAAACATGAGGAGGAACTTCTTCACTTCGAGGGTGGCAGAGCCCTGGAACAGGCTGCCCAGAGAGGTGGTGAAGTCTCCATCTCTGGAGACATTCAAAACCTGCCCAAACATATTCCTGTGCAACTTGCTCTAGGTAGACTTCCTCTGGCAGGGGGGTTGGACTAGATGATCTCCAGAGGTCCCTTCCAACCCCGCATCATTCTGTGATTCTGTGACCTAGGGAAATTCCAGAACTGAGCCACAGTGAGGAAGGGTAAGCAGGGCAGTCACATGCCAGTAGCGAGTTGCCCGTTTCTCTTTGTGTCCCTGTTGTACTGGTCAGTCCACACCGGTCCCCAGGCTGCTGGAGGTGTGTGTAAGGACTATGGACTCTGCATGGTGAGGCAGATTGAGCATGCTCCAGCCTGCGGGCTGGTTGGGTGAATGTCTCAGCATCATTCCCTCTGACAGATGCTGCAAACGATATGACTAGTAACAGACTGAATGGAAAAAGTGCTGCAGCCCTCAGGAAACCCAGAGCTAAAAGGGCCATACCATTATGCTATTAGTCAGAGCAGATGCTTGTGATGGTGGCAGTGACCTGAAACTGCTAATCTTGTTACTCAGGAAGGGCCTTCAGCCATGGGACTGGCAAGTGTGGAATAAATAAACTGGGCTCTTCTTTCCTTCCCTGAGCTGCCTGCCACGTTCAGCTTCTACTTAAGGCAAAGAGAACAGTGAAACAGTGGTGACAGCTGACAAGCAATGCCCTTCACAGCTAACCCGCCGGTGGAAACAGCTGCTGAAACGAATTTCAGACAAAGCTGGCTTAGTCTGGGGCTTGTAGCTGAAAGGCTGCAACCTCTTGCCAGCTCTGGTTTTATCTCCTTTACTCAGGCTTTCTTCCTCTGCCTCTTTGCGAAGTTTCCCTCTGCCTGTACATCACCAAGCACCTCAGGACAGTGACCCCAGCCAGCAACTTGCATGTCCATCCTCACATGGACTTGTAAAACAAAAATGAGCTGTTGGCTGTCTCATGGAGCATGGGCTGCTCCACAGCTCCTGCACAACTATTTAGGTCAGGGAATTTGCACCCAGGTAGCAGGTTTTGGTGCTGAAGAGAATGACGTTGCTGTTGAGACCGGAGCCACATGCAGTCTTCCCTATCCATTTCTTCAGCGTGTGAGCTGTGCTATCTGCATCACTGGTGTTTGTGATGATGAAGAATATAAGAATGCCTTTCCTGGCTGATCCTCAGCACACTGACTCATGGACCAAGTATCCTGAAGGAGGCAGGGGCCCATTTTCGCTCCTATTAGGTCCTATGCATGCTCTAGGACTGAGACATCTACTGCAGCGGGTGCAAACATCTGAAATAGCTGCTATGAAAACAGGGTCAACCTCCACATCCAGGGGAAGAGCCACTAGAGAGATTTTGCTTTTTCTTCTTGAGGTGGAGGTGGAGAAATTGCTGTAACCTACAGCTTGGGCAGTAAAGAAAGATCAAACTCAGAAATTCTGCAACCCCTTTCCCAGGCCGTCCATCTTGCCTTGCACCAGACATACCAGAATTTCCTGTTTAATATAAGTTATGCTATCCCCTGGTAACCTATGAGATGACTCTCTCCCCCTCACACTCCCATTCTTCATAGTGAGTGCCACCCAGGGCAGAGTTTGCAAGGTCTAGTACAGCCTTGTTGAAAAATGTCCTTTAAATAAAATTGAGAAAAAATATGTCCAAGACTAGGTCAAACCACTTTTGGACACATCTCTTTCTCTTGGTTGACCTCTGGAGAGATCTAGAAGGTTGGTTTAGATTAAATGCATCATGTTTAGACAGCTGTGTTAATGGTGATGACTTCCACCACATTGCCTTGTGGTGGTGTCAAAGAGGAAGTATCTGCAGTGGCTTGTAGGTGGGGCTAAAGCACAATGGAGCTTGCCAGGAGAAGGCAGATAGCTTAAATATGGAGACAAGCTCTGCAGAGGGGTTTGTGTGTCCCTGTGGTGAACAGTCATCATTTCGGTGCTGTTTTCTCCTGTTTCCCATAAGGGAATAAGAGGTGTCAAAGCATGCTAAAGCCAAGGGACACATCCAGAGAGCAGCATGACTGGGTGCCTTCTCATCAACTCATAATTTTCTCCTTGATTCAGAAACATCTCAGAGGACTAAAAGGAGGCACAAATTAACTGGAATGATAAACCTGATGATTCATTTCTGGCTGTTTTCAGACAAGGAAAATGTAATGCTATAGAACACAGAGATGAGAGTAATAAGTACCTGTTTGAGATGTGCAGCCCTACCCAGAAAGTCTGGACCAGGACAAAACCCACCCATCACTAGCTACTGGTGTGGCTGGGGTAAGCCATGAGCAAACACCCAGGAGTCAGACAGGCAGGAGATGTACTCAGCACTTCCTAGCATTTCAGGGAGAAAGCTGGGAGATGACAAGAAGGGGAAGACAGCACAAAACTTCTGCCACATAGTTTTGCTGGGTACAAAAATGTGTGACTAATGACGGTGTCTGAGGGTGAGGAAGACCTCAGGCAGCAGTAGGGTTTGCTTCCTGCTGATAAAGATGACTGAGTGGGAACACCACTGTGAAAAATGTTGGTTTAGTAGCATACCAGGATAAATGTCACTTTTGAGGTACCAAAACTGGGTGAGCAGAGAAGCAGGCCTCTTTTTTTTCTTTTTTTTTTTCTATTTTTTTTAACAATTTTTCTTTAAAGGTCCTTTTTGGGGGGGAAGGAGTGTTTCAATGTCTTTGGAAGCAGAATAGCAAGTGAACCTTGCAGAAGCTTCCAACATTCCTCTAAGCAAATGACAACAGCTGCAACAATAATGTGACCTTGTCCTTTGGAAATTGTATGGACAACTATAGGCACCAAGAAAAATACCCTTGGATGGAAATTGAATTGTTTTTTTCACCAGCACCTTCCCTGCTTACCTGGTAATGTTGCAGGCAGTAGCTTACTGAAAGGTCTAAGTGAAGCCATAAAAGACTTGGCTGTATCAGGCAGCATCAGAATGTCTTTGCCATCTTCATTTAAAGAGTTGCCAGATGTAATGAGAGAGGTGTATCTGCAAAGGTAGCTATGTCAGAGGAGTTCTGACACATAGCTCCTGGCACGCACAGACACGTTGTTCTCAGACAGAGTGCACAAGGGCATGAGGCTGGGAAGAAGGGGCTTCAGCGGGACCTGCAGCACATACTGGGGGCAGCAGAAGTAGAGGAGTAGGTGATCAACTGCATTTACTTCAAAGGTCAGTGTCTGGAGAAAGGGTAGCCTTGGAGCACCCTGGGAAATGCTCCGCTGACCTGCCATGGTGTCGTGGATGCCTGCATCCATAACCATCTTCTAATCCCTCCCAGGTCATGCTGATAATGCTATTTCCTTGCCTTCCTGTCTATAAAACATTGTCCCACTTTAAAATCCTAATATAACCAGGCAAGCATTTAAAAGCTACTATTGCAACCTTGTCAAATTGCATAGTATTAATAATTACCTTAATTATTTTAATTGCTTTACATACTACTGCTAGGATCTCATTAGCATGGCTAAAAAAAATTAACCAGACCAAAAAGCTTCTCATATTTTACTGTTGATCAAGAATCAGAGAAACATTTAGGTTGGAAGAGACCTTTGGGATCATCGAGTCCAACCACCAGCCCTACTCCACAACATAACATATAATACATGAGAGAAGATTTTTGTTCTGGTTTCCCAAGGAAACACTTGTGTATCTGTCAGCAGCCACAGTCATGTCATTTGCCCTCCCTAAAAACTTTCCCTGTTGGCTTGATATAAAAGACACAAAAATGCCTAATTAAAATATCATGAATATAGGCAGGTGGGTAAAGGGGAGAAAATACAGTGCTGAAAGGATCAACTCAACCTTCATGAGGCACCAGTGTCCCCATTGGAGAAAGCACTTTGTATAAATCAAGCTTTCTTGATTTTGCTGTTCCTGCACTGTAATTACCCCAGGTGGTGGAAACACCAGCTGGCTGATCCTACCAGTGCCTCCGATGAAGGCTGATATTGGCTGCTTCAGGGAAAAAACAGCTCATAAGTACCCAATGTACATCAGAAAAAAAAAAAAAAGGCAGAAATTGCATGTATTTAAGATATACACAATTCACAGGCCACATGCCACATGGGGGATTGGACTAGATGATCTTTCAAGGTCTCTTCCAATCCCTGATATTCTGTGATTCTGTGATTCTGGTCTTGTGAGCTCTTTAGCTACTGATCCACCCTGACACCATGTTTTCAACCAATTCACAGCTTTCCAGGAGACAGGTTCTTCTGGTGGCAAGACATAAGTTCCTTTTCCTCGAAGAAATAACATTTCTGTGCATCACTTAGGTTTGTTGCAGATCCCTTTCCTGCCTTTTTTGTTCTTTACTATCCTGTCACCAGCAACAACATGACAAACATTGTCAGCAGTGTTTTCACATTTCTTTTAGAAGCTTCAGTGAGAATATAAAAGTGTCTTAAGCATCAGACTGGTATCCTCTAAGTTCCTATATGATGACCATCCAACACCATGTCCTTCTAAGATGTGCCAGTTCTTCAGCTTACAGGGCACTTAGTTCACATTTGGTTGCATCCTTCTGTTTCACTCAGAAGCCCATATGTGGAAGAAATAGTGACAAGACCTATTTTCAGGTCAATGCTGCATCCTCTTTCTTGTGCATTGCTTGATGCTAAGAGCAGCCTGGGTGGTTCAGTATTACTTGGATCACTAACAGTACCACAGAGATTTGTTCTAGATTCCCTGAGCTGAATGAATACCCTCTCCTGCCAGTTTTTCTCTTCCTGAGATTCCTCCTCAACATTGAAGTCTCACCAAGTGCTCATAGTGGCAGGAAAGGCTCAGGAAAGGTTCATAAACAGCCCTCCCCTCTCGTGGAAGAAAGGAGAGATTAGTGAGAGAGGAGACCTCCATGTTGCAAAGGAAACTGTCCCATTTTCTGCTTCTTAGCTTTTGGGCTCTGTCCAGACCATTTGGCCCTTGTGATAGTTGTGCTCCTATTCATTGTGTTTGCTCACATCATGGCACAGGAATAGAATGTTACTGGGGTTACTTGTGTTTCATGAGTAGTTCTAAAGCTCCTTCCGAGATCCTATTTCAGATAGGACCCACCCCTCTAGCTTGCAAGACCAATAGTTTTTTCCCTAGCTTACAGTTTTTGAAGCAATGAAAATATGTGCTCTCCCTTTGACTTTTCTCAACAAGTGCTGACCCCTCACCGATGGAGATCTCACAGTCCCTCACCTATCCCATCCTATTCCTCTTTTTGAATGACCAGCAATGCTGCCCTGAGCCGGGCAGACACCAGACTGCCCACTTGTAAAGAAAGATGTGAAAAGGACCAAAGAAATGTCATGTTCCTTCACAAATCAGAGGTGACAAGTTCTGCCCCCTTGCCAGAAACACACACACTTCCCATGGATGGCAGCTGAATGCACATCATGGAAATTTCATAGGATCATAGAATCAGAATCATTCAGGTTGGAAGAGACCCTTGGGATCATCGAGTCCAACCATATTTGATTCATATCTCTCCAGGTGCCAACATCATTTTCACCCTGCACATGAATTTCCAGTTTGACATTTTCTACAAATTGAATCTACTTTCAGGAGTTGCTAAAAAACCTTTTTCCTCCTCAAGCCAAGAGCTGCAAGAATCAGCTAGAGCATCTGGGGAGCTCTGAAAAGGCTTTCAGAAACACCAGGTAAGATGAGGCCAATTCTCAGTCTGTTAAGCATTGTGTCTCCATTGGCATCAACAGTCTGTTCACATCAGCTGACATTGGGTCTGGCCCTAGAAATGCTCTTAACTTTACTTTATGAGAGCTTGAGATGTACTTATGGTTCACAGCAGAGCTCTGTGCCAATGCTGCCTTGCAAAAAAATGATGTGTTAGTTTAACGTTATTAGTAAATCTTTAGCTCTGCTGCAGCAGCACTTTGTGGTTGTTTAATACCTCCAGGGACAACTTTCTTAAAATAATAGGTGAAATACTGGGACTGGAGAGAGCTGAATGTAACTCTCTGCTGTTCCACGCTCAGACCTTTGACAGATCAAAGCGCAGTGCTCTGCTGCCACAGGGCACCCATGGGCACCACAGACCCTTGGGAGAAGCGATGCAGTGCAATGGGATTACGGACATAGAGATATTTTGTGTGAAGGTGTAGAAAGCAGTTCAAATGTAAACATGGTGACAAAACTTAAATGAAAAGTTTTCAGGATGGCCTTGCCAGCTGCAAAACTCCCAAAGGACCCTTAAGTTGCCTTGCCTCAAAACTTGAGCAGAAGAATATTGTTGCAACCAACAAAAACATAAAAAACCCATAATCCCAGCACTCCAGTGATGGCTGAGCAGTTGTAAAAAAAGGGCTCAGGATTTGGGTCCTAAGGAGAAACATCTTCAGCTCATGTTTTGCTGATTTTAAACATCTGTGAGCAAATAGCCTGTGATTCTCACATGCAGGGATTCTCACATGCATCTGTCTTGTAAATGTACCTATTGTGTAAAATATTTCATTTGTTTTGTCTCTCCTGCTATCAAAAGGCCCCTGGGAATATTTATCATGTTTTTGCATAGAGATAGAGAGCGTGAAACAAATTTTCAGTTCTACAGTATTCCCAGGTTCTTGGAATGGGCTTATTGCACACAAAATTGTCAGGTCTGCACACAGGTGCTCAAATACAGTCCTTGAGTCTTACATGTTTCAAGGCTGTCTATGGAGATGTAGCCAAGAAAAGTCCTGTAAGGAGATGGACTGGGTGATATGGTTTGGGTGGCCAGTCACGTCGAACCAGGGATGTCATGTGTTCAGCCTGACTTCTCCAGTCATCTCAGTCTGCAAAATAAAACAAACAAATAAAAACCTCACAAAGAATCAATCAACTGACTTAAAGCATGAGGTGGGAGAAAACTTGGGGTTGGTGGTGGGTGGTCCATGAGAATAAAAACACATCCGGACCCACTGCAGTGTCTCTCCTGGTGGGTGCCCTTGCACAGAACATCTCTGCTGCAAAATCTGTGGCAGCACTCTCTCATCGTCCATGAAATTACTCACGTGTGCTTACAAGCTCCCCTGGGGCAGTGCCAGCCTGCACAGAGGCAGAAATCCCTGAGACTTGGCTGGGGGCAGGCTTGTTCACAGAAAGAGTCGACGACACCCCCCCCCAACATCCTATGAGGGGCTGATTTAGCCCCCAGTGAAGGTCTTTGGGGTCTTTCCCCTTGAACCCAGTGGGCTCTGACACAGACCAAAGTGTGGAGCCTTTCAGACCCCCACGGCTCTTTACAACAGTGACTTTACTTGTCCTTCAGCTGTCCATGCAGAGCCTCTCTTCTTGGCAGAAAGAGGGAAGTGCTGCAGAGTAAGAACACGATTAGTTAATTACTTAACATGAAGCAATCTGAAGGTGGGGAAAGTCTACAAGATATTAAAGATCATTGTCAACATTATTACTGAAACAGTAAGATAGCTTTCCATAAATGACTTCTTTGTGCCTCACATCTCTCATGTGAGGGATATTGTCAATACTGAGAGAATTTTTCATCTCACAAATTACTGTTGAACAGCTCGGCACTGGGCTGTAATTTGAAACATATTCTATTTCACAGAAAATATGAAAAAATGTCTAAATCATTTTTTTCACAAATATTCAAATCACACAAAGACATGATACTAAAAAAACATTGGAATTTGATGGATGAGTGCAGAACATGCTGGACTTCCTAGATATATTAATTTGTCAAATCAGATTTTATAAATACCTTTGTATTACAGCATTTGTTTGCCCTTTCTATAAAAAGCCTTTATGATGACAACTTTATTGGTGCTGAAATTATTCCTTTTCTGACTTTCAGATCACAATAACCTTGTTTGCCTTTTAAGTATTGCCTATTATTATCTTTTTCTCCATATTGTAATGATAAGCATTATTTCCCTTTCTTTTTGTTATTGTTTTTTTTTTCACAGCAATGTCTCCTTGAGAGAAAGAGACATAATAATTAAAAGGATGGGGTATCTCTTGATGTTTCAAGTCTGTGATGTGTGAAATACTCAGAATTATTAAAGAGAAGTTTGGCAAGTTCGTAATGTCTTTGAAAGCATAGACAAGAATCTTCACCTAGGTCTTTTTTTTTTTTTTTCACTTCCATACAGCCTTTATGCAGGCTTTCTAAAATTGCCTTATTTCTAAGGGCACTTTAGAAGTGGTACTTTAACTTTTCAGTCTGCCCTGTGTGTTGCTGTGGGCAGTAACCTGGCATGGTCCATCAGCAAAGCACAGGTTTGTCTCATAATGCAGACAGCAAAGGTTGCAACTGGGATAGAATACAGAAGCTAAAAATCATATTATGTTAGCACTTTTATAAGTTCTTTGAGGTAATTCTCTTTCTGGAATGAACGACATAACCAGCTGGGCAGGAGTGATGCGTTTTGTAACCCAGGCTCCATTTTTTCCTTTTTCCCAGTGTGAATGGAAAGACAACCCTTTCCTGTAAGGAACTGTTCACTACAAATTAACAGCAGTGAATAGAGGCAGAGTGAACAGTGAACAACAGCTAGTGAATATGCAGCATTGACAGAGAATCAACATGTAGATTAACATGCCACAGGCACATTGATGTTCTGCTCAGGACAGAGGGAGAGCATCCAGCAAAGGTCCAAGGGTCTCTCAGTAATTGCTTCCCACCTTTTGTGTGAGGACACTAAGTAACTGCCATGATACTATTCTGGACTTCCACAACATGGAAACAGCAGCTGGACAGCAGAAGACCCAGCATTCAGCAAGCATGGTCTGCCATTCAGATCTCTTTGGTGCCTCACACTTCTTCATGGACCTCCCAGCAGATCTCATTCCCCTGCAGGACCTGCCGAGACCATTCCCCAGCATTGCAGCTTGCTGGTTCTCACTGCCTGCAGCAAAATCCCTCATGATCGCTTAGTCTGGCCAGTGGAAGAACACGGCTGGGCTTGTCGTGCAGTAGAAAATATAAATCTATCACAACTCAGCCCCATCCCTGAGGGAGAGGTGAGGAGCTGCAGGGACCACCACTTCTGGGACCTTTGGCTTGTGTTAGTTGATATAAAAGGTCTGTATGCACTGGGGTATCTCCACTGGTGCCACCAGCAAGGCGTCAATGAAGCGATCCATTCCTCCAATGTACTTGTACTTGCTTTTTGTTCATTCTGACCCTGGCTTTGGAGCCATTATATTGGAAAGCAATAGCAAATTTTATGTTCTGTTCTTTTAGCTTTCTAGCCTTATGGTCACAGCTGAAAATTGACAAGATAAGCTCTAAAGACATAGAAGGCATTTGCCAGGCAAAAATTAACCCACATGCTGTTTTTAAAACAATCTCACAAGCCATTTTGTGGCAGAACAAACCGGGATCATGTTATAGCTCTGGGAGCTCATTAAATTGTTCTTCTGAATGGTGTGCATCTCTGTATTTAATGTGACATGGTTGGAATCACAAAACAGAAACCAAGTAGAGATGATGCTCCAGACTTTTGTAAAGAGATGTGTATGTGTTGCTAGGATAGATCAAGCACTTCTAAAGTATTAGACATTGCTTATGTTTGGCAAGAAAGCAGGAGAGCACTTCCTGGGCCATTATCTGCCAAGCTTCTGGGCCCATATAAAACAATTTTCTGTAGCTACATCTGATAGCAGTTCTGGCATCTCTTTCCTGCCTCTACCATATCAATCATGTCTTTAAGAGACACATGGAATGCCTAAAAAGGAAACGTGACTTTGTCTCATCTCAGATTTTGTGCCTTTTCATCCTCAGTTCATTAGCAGATAAGGAAGATGTTTGCAGCACTGTAGTTACTCCCTTTGTCAGTGATGGATCAGTCTTCTGCAGTATGTTCTTCCTGAGTGGACAAGTTGAAAGGGAAGAAAAGAATTATTCAGATTCCTAAGTACAAACACCTAGTGCCATTTGAGAGGTCTTGGGATAATCAGCCACATCCTCATGTGGTTGGTGGATAGGACATGAGACTTATCAACCCCTTTTCTTCTGGAGCAGCAGCTGAACACGTACCACAGAACATCCCTAGAAACCTGTGTTGAGGAAACAGCCTTGCCCAACAGGACGTATCAGATCTCACGGTATGCGCTACCACAAATCCAGGTACCTACCTACTCACCCCCATGAATCCAGGAAACCCCTTGAAGCCAAAGAACTTCCTCCCTAACAGTAAGCAAAGCCTTGGACTTGCTTGAGACCGCAAGCCTTAGTTTGCTTTGAGCAGCCATCACTAACTGGGTCCAAAGACAGAGCCTTCACTTAGCTCATCTTACAGAGAATCCAGTCCCATGGGCAGGTAGAGGAGTTCTCTTAATGGACTTGCTGTGGCCAAAGTTAGGATGAAGCTTGTACCGTCAGTCCCAGGGGTACATGATGAGGGGGAAGGGTGCTGGCAGAGGTTCTTCCACATGGCAAGCTTCTTGCCAATGTGCTGCTGAGGGCCCCAGCCTCAACCACTGCTCTTATTCTGATATGCAGAGAAAAACTCCAGCTGGACATGCCACTGTGGTTTCTGGATGGCATGGGAATTACATTGCTGCAGCACAGTGCAAAATTAAGACAGCTACACAAAAGCTCTCTCGTGGGTGGAAAATCAAAGAGGGAGTCTCCCAAAAGTTACACAAGAAGAAAAGAGAAACCCAAAGAAGAGCACATGCATGCAAAAATACACAGAGGGACAGGCTACGGATGACAAGGAACACTGATGGGAATCACAGAATCACAGAATATCAGGGATTGGAAGGGATCTTGAAAGATCATCAAGTCCAATCCCCGTGCCGGAGCAGGAACACCTAGAGCAGGTCACTCAGGAACACGTCCAGATGGGTTTTGAATGTCTCCAGAGAAAGAGACTCCACAACCTCCCTGGGCAGCCCCTTCCAGTGTTCAGTCACTCTCTCCAGCAGTTCCCTGTCCCTCTTGAACTGAGGGGCCCAGAACTGAACGTAATACTTCAACACATTTTAAAATCTGTTAGAATTAGAAGGAAGACAAAGGATCATATAGGTTAATTAGTTAATGAAAATTAAAAGCTAAGAGTATCTGCTGTGGCAAGAGCTTTGTTTCCTACAGCCCTCTCAGTGAAAGGTAAACTGTGACCTCTGCTTATTACACTTAAACACAGAAGTAGCACTGCAGACCAAAATAGGAAAAGACCTGGTTAAATACTATTTAGAGAAGTAATGACATTCTGAAGTTCTCCCTCCTGCATTTAGCAATAAGGTGAGGATATCCCTAGACACTTAGGGGTGATCTCTGCAAATTCCCTGTACCTGGGGAATTGAGGAAGGCCAGCTGAGTAGCTCATCTTTCAGGAAAGAAAAAGGAAACCAGGAAACTGGAGTAATCTAAAACCCAGAAAGAAAGACAGAAGAGAAAATTATTAAACAATCTCTTTGTAGTCATCTAGGGAATAATAAACTGATAAAAACAGCCAGCATAGATTATTCAAGAACTGAATTTCTCAAACCATTTCTAATTTCATCCCCTGTCAGAGTAATCAGCCAAGTGGATAAAGAGGAGGCAGCAGATGTGATATGCCTTGAATTTATTAAGAGTATGACATTGTCTTGCGTGACATTCTCTTAAGCAAAGAGGGAAATATGGCCCAGCGGGTGCACTCATAAAACTTGTGGATGACTTTGTGTTGAGAACAGTACCAAGAACTTTGGATGAGAGGATTAACAGAGACTGGATTGGTGTCCTGGTTTGCGGTAAAACAAACCAATTTTCTGTTCAGTAGTTTTACTTTTTTAGCTGGGCCTCTTCTAACTAACTAAAGTCTGAAATTAACAGCACAGTGTTCAGAAACTGTTTCGTCTCATAGTGATAAGACCTGATTATCCCAAGGAATGGTGTGCAGAGAGGCCCTTGCTTATACTTATTGCTAGAACAACCAAGGTCAGGGAATTCTGTCATTTGCCCATTGGAGGGTCGGAAGCGGAAAAGCAGAGGGGTCACACCTGTGGGGAGGAACGGCCAGGACAGGTGACCCAAAACTGACCAACAGGGGTATTCCATCCCATCCACATCATGCTCAGTATAAAAGCTGAGGGATCAAAGGGTCATTGGCTTCTTCCTTCAATGGCCGACATCTGAGGAGGACCCTGTCTGTTCATCTGCCTCTGATCCTGATCTGGAATCCAGCTCCTGTCGGTCACCGAGTCCAGCCTGGGACATTCACTGATGCTGCTGGTGATGTGATCGTCGTCCTGGGAGCCTGATATGGTTTTGTATAGACTGTATACCTTTTTTTATCCTTTCTTTTATACTTTTTAATTTTTCTTTTTATTGTTTATTATATTATTATTATTTATATTTCATTAAAGTAGTTTAGGTTATTTTCTAAACTCCTGAATCTCTTTGATCCTTTCCTCTCCTCTCTTTTCCTTAGTGGGGTGGGGAGGAGGGGTCATCATCTGTCCAATTGGTCAAAACTACGACAATTAGTTGGAAAAATAGTAGAAAACCAATGTAGATAACTTCAGTAAAGGTAAATGCAAAGGAATTCGGGCAGAAACAGACACTTTCTTCCTAGGTATCTTCCCCAAAATGAGAGCTTTTGCTGTAGCAGTCCTTTAGAAAATGTTTGCCCTTCATCAAAACGACTTATTGCGCACTTTCTTTCCATAAAGACGTTGTGGAAAAGCACAACTACCAGGCTTCTTTTCTCCAGAAAAAACTGAAATTCTCCAAAGAGAAAGGTTTGCTCCTCCTCTCAATTATTCCAGCCCCTAACCAACCACCGATGCTTAGTTTAGATGGTGTTTTCAAATATTTGGGTCTGACATTTTTCAGCTGGATAGTCTTAACGGAAAAAAGCATCACTAACAAAACCAAGAGTTCCTGTAGAAGAGGAAAGGATGTTGGTTTAGGATGAATCTTGCAGAGTAATCTGTTAATTAGCCATGGCTACCTTCAACGCGAAGAGTCCCCACTTCTAGTTGAAAGACGGAGAAAAGGGCATTGCTGTGGAGTTAAACGCTTCATATTATTGTAGACATTACCTTTCTCCTTCATTTTGGAAGGATACAGCTGGAATGCATTGCTGAAATAAAGGATGTTTTGAGAAATAAATATGTTAGACAAATTGCTTGGGCTGAGTAGTATATGCCAAAGACTTTAAAAGCCAAAAAGACTGAGCTGCTAACAAAGCTATATAAACTCATTAAAATATGCTACAAGAGTTTTGGATATCTACCAAAAAAAAAAAAAAATCTGTAAAACTTAAATCCTGTAGCAGATAATTTGCCTGGAAGACAGTTAAGTATAAAATGATTTCTACAGCATTTGGCTTAGCACTACATAAAGAGGACAAACCAGTAGCAGAAGGGAAAAGAATAACTGTCTCTAGTTTATTAATGTCCTGGGGAAACGCCATAAGAATACAAAGCTAAGGAGAGCCTGTATGTGCCTGTGTGTAGAGCTGCAGATACATAGCACATAGACAGGCCTGTGCTTTCAAAGCTGTTCCCAACCTGCCTGCTGTGAAGAAGTGAAATTGGCAGAGGGAAATTAAAGCGGAAAATTGTCACAAGACCTGTAGCAACAGACACATTACAGCAATGTGAAAATTTCTCCAAGAACCAGCCCCTGGAGCAATACTATCAGCACACGCTAGATTTGACTATCAGTAATCAAAATATTCCTCCCGATCTGCTTGTCCTGTTGCAACAAGAGGAGTCAGCACAGTACCAAGTGAACCTAACATCAGGAACAGAGGACAATCATCACAGACGTATCTGAAGATGAGATGGTGGAACAAATCCTGTAGTTGTGATTTTCCCCTGGTCCACACACACCTGGTTTTGGGGTTTACTGCCTGTAGACCCAGGTGCCTGTTTGGGAATGTGCCACGTATGATATAGACAGATATCATAAAGTATCTCTCTCATGCAAAATTTATACCTGCTGTCCATTTTTCCTCACTTTCAATGTAAGTGACATAACTCACACAGAAATAGGTTACTTCTGTTTACAAACACAGAAGACCACAAATAGACTTGACTGGAGGATTACATTTTTTCAGGAAATATTTAGATGGAAATCTCCACTACTTGTTGAGCAGAGCAGGAAGGAGGAAAAAGAAGGAGGACTGGGTAAGGAAAATAACATGAAAATGCATTGTTTGGTGTTCAGTACACACCTTTTTTTGACATAAGGAAACCTGAAAACACAAATAAGAAAGGGTAATTAAATCAAAAGCCATTTTCCACTGAAAAGTAACTAATTCTTCAACAAGTACCAATGCCTTGACTGAGGAGTTTTCCTGTGAGCTCTGCAGGGTTCATTTCAATGTTAACCAATGCAGACGTAATTGCTGGTCACTGGACTACGGCCCATTCTTAGCTTTTTTTTCCTTTTGTGGGGAATGTAAAAGCCATGAAAATTGGTAGTGCAGCAACGTAAACAATCCCTGCAATACAAGGCAGAGATGTTCTGCACTTATCACTTACAAACACTTACTCTGAAAAGTGTGATAATCAGGTTGTGTTTCAAGACAACATGTCTAGATATAAAAACGGGGAGTACATTTATATGTTTCCAAGAAACGTATATCCTGGAGCTCAGGTTAAATGCACAGGCTCTGCCTCTGATTTCTAATATAAACTAAAAACTTGCTTCTGTCTTCCTTCCTTCAGGGCGTTTGCAAAGTTAATCAGCCCCAAACTCATTTTCCCTGACTTCTTGCCAATATTGCCTCAGTAGAATATTGAGCATACATGGGCATTGGCAAATGCCTTCTACTGTGCATATGTCAATTTAAATATATCAATAAATTATTTGCCTGTAATCACCAATCTGAAATACACTCAACAGAAGCTGATTGATGTAGATGAGACACTAGGCCTACAGCTGTCCTCTCACTAGTTTAGGACTATGTCAGAAAGCAAGGTAACTCCACTGAGATATTCAGGACATATGGGAGATTCGTCCATCTAATTTTAAGTGACACCAAAAGCAGGTGTATGTTCCACAACAAGCATTTGTGAACAAGACTGTATGTTGGTTGCCTACCCTGTTGGCTCCTAGGATGGGCCTCAAATACCTTGGGCATCACATACCTCCACTCTTTCCCACTGGTGTTGCTCAAGGGAGCTGTTTGTACTCCACTATCTGAACAAGCTGTTGATGGTAGACTTAGCATTCAGGAACAAAACTGTCCTGACTTGAGTTGTCTCATCCAGAGTCTTTTTGCAGATCATGGAGAGAAGCAGACATCTCTGGAGAGTGACTCACTCCACTTTCCTTAGCTGGGTTTCCTAGCATGGAGCAAATCACTCCAGGGAGGTGTGATGCACCACCACAGCTATAAAGAGGACAACCCATTTTTAGCTGGACCACACTCTGTATTAGGTGGCTCTGGCAAAGCAGCATGACTTCTTTCTTCAGGGGCTTTACCCAAAGCATGGCTAGTTGTGCATACATGTGAGCTCCCCAAATTGAACAAGAAAAGCACAACATTGTACGTTTAGTGCATTGCTTCCTCTCGATCCTGAGGTCCCCTGACTTTCCTAAGCAGAAAGTCCACTGTCCAGCTCAAGCTACAGCAAACTTGTTCCTGGGTTTTCAGCATGGTGCTCGTATTGTCACACTACAATCTGGGGCCTTTGCACCCAATGTCACAGGCATTAGTGGCCCTGGGTCCCCCACTGCTTTCCTATAGCAGTGCAGAGAAGTAACATCTTTTATGTCATTAATCTCAATGCATGCATCATCAAAGACATGCCCTTGGAGGCTTGCTCCAACATAAGTCAGATGACAACTTGATCCCTTGCAAAATTATGGCTAAGTTAGATGATCATTTTCCCCCTTCACTTGACTGCATTCATAGCTACTTGGTACCTAGGTAGGTTGCCTTCTCATTTGTCATTTTTCCAATTTCTTTGTCAAAATCCTCCTTCACCATTTCAAGGTCAAAATTTTCCTAGTATCACAGTGGTTTTTTGGGTCCAATAAGAGATGAATTGTTCATCAGAAAGATGTCAGAATTACTGAAGCACAATTAACCCTTATTGTATCCGGTGGCGGGCCAAGTCTAACCAGCCCCAGATGAAATTCATTTGCTCTATAAATCCTAGTTATGCTAACATTTGATGTTATAAATGTGTGCAATCTGACAGATGTATTTTTACTAGGCTGTGTGCAATCTCCATTTGCATGGTAATGAAGCCCTCCAAAGGCATTCAGCAGGTGAGATCGGAGATGAACTCCTTCCATCAGCACCACTGCTTGCATCTCATGATCAGTGGTATTTGTCAGATACAGAAAAAGCTTATTAAACTGGCACCAGCTGCAGTATTACTTACATCCTTACTGTTAAAGCATAGGACTGGTCCCAATGAGCCACGCCTGAGAGCAAAGCTAGGATCTGCCACCATCCGTGACAGGACAAGCTGCTGCTGAATCTGCTTGTGGTTTAACCAGTCCAATGGGATTTTAGGATATACTAATTTATGCTCACTGTTACCATAATGTTGGAGAGCTTTTCCATCCTCAGTGCTTTTATTTCCCAGCATGCTGCATTTTCTGTAGGTGGCTCTAGGCCTTAATTTCTGTAAAATAAGAATCATCTCAGCGCAACATATCAGAGTTAAATTCTCTGTAGCAGAGACTCTAGAGCAGCATCTAACTGCACGGTCAACACCTAAGGACATTGTGAAGGGGACTGTTGTAAGACAAAGACCAAAACAATAACAGTAAACTTCTGCATTAACCTCAACCTTCCAGGTGTGGTGGTACTGTTTTGGTTTTTTTTTTAAAAAGGAAAAAAGCAATGCAGACATCTCATTAAGTCTCTCTATTTCAAACCTAAATTGGCTCCTCAGTTGATTTGTTGTTAATTGATGCAATCAGGGACACAGCTGAGACACATTAAATGCTTAGCAATTGTAATGCAATAATTTCTGACAGTACTTCAGTAAGGGTGGCAAGAGTAAATCCTGCTTCCTGGAGCCTGTCACTCCTGGTGTGAGACCTCCTGTCAGGCTGCATTAAAAATAAAGCCAGGACCAAGTTGCTAATAGCTGCCATTATGCATCCCTCTGCAGTCAGTGGCTGGGGAGTACTTTTTCCCTTTCTGGTGCAGGATAAGGATAGATGCAGGGGAGACCCTCATATCTCCTTGAGTCTGCATCACTTCTAACCTCTACCTCAACATTTCTTCCCAGCCTTGCCTGCAGCAGATGCTCCAGGGCACATCTCCTTGCATAGGACTAAGCTGTTTCCTCCACTAACAAGCACCTATACTTATTGTGTGGAATTATGACACCTGTGTCCCTGGTAGCACTGCCCACTGACAAAGCAACATGGTGATTCTCATTATGGGACTAGATATTCCAGTTGTTGTGGTTCTTCCCAATGTTTTATAACCTGGGTAAATTTTGCATGGCTAGCCCTCTTCAGAAATTGGGCTGGCAGAAGGCTTCAACCAAAATGGTTTCATTGCTTCGGATAAAAAGAAGGTGAAACTTTTTTTTTTTTCTCCTAAAGGCTTCTTACTTCTTTCTTTAGGGATTCATCTCTTCCCGCACTGCTTTGGAGGAGAGACTTGATGTTTGGTAGACCCAGCCTTTGCATCAGGAGCAGCAACTTCCTCCACCTGCATTTGTCAGGAAGACCATGCTGGGAAAAAAGCCTGTGGGTTGTTTGGCCAGAGCATGTAGAAGCTGCCTGAAGGGGATTGCCAGGTCAAGAGGCAGTCCCACCATCACTAGGAGCAGTAGCCTAATGCCACACATGCAGTTGGGATGTGAGTTTTCCTCCTGAGAACACACTATTAAAAATGTTCCTTTTTTCCTGTGAGTAATTTCATTTTAAACATGTAGCCACAATACAAATAATGATGTTCTGGATATTTTTGTGCTGCGTGTAACCCTCCCCCTTCAGTGTTTTGGGATGGTTTCTGCATCACCAAGGGGGTTATTTTCATGCTAAGCTAGTTTGTAACATATCCAAAAATACAGCGGTGGCATTTACCTTGGTTAAAATGCTTCATAATTTCTGATTCTAGCCTGTTTTTTCAGCATTCCAAGCGAACAACCTTAAAAGCCTGCCATAGCAGTAATGAGAAGAGCAGGCAGGAGACTAGAACTAATAATATGCCTATTTAACTATAGCTCACCACAGCTCTGGTGGGCTCTAACCCCACTCTCCTAAGGAGACGGAGTTCGCATACTGCACAGCACCATTCATCTGCCTATCTACCTTCTCATGACTAATACTGAAGTTGCTGCCCAATTTAAAGCTCATCAAACATAATTTGAGCTCTGGATGATAATTAAATTCCTCCAAGTTGTGTTAAAGTTGCTGGCTGGATAGAGAGATGTAAATTGAGTGCATCCTCTGAGGGGAAATTGCCAGGAAGTGCTCAGCAGTTATCGTGATTGCAATCCATGGGCACAAGGGTTCCCAATGGCCAGCAGCACCCGTGGAGACTGGGTCCAGCCTCTTGTCAGCAGAGGAAGTTATTGCTGAGATTATTGCCTTGATGATGCCCAAGCTGGTGGGAAACCAGCCATCGCTTCTTGCACTGCTGCGTGGGGTGGGGAGGAGATACACTGGTCCTGGCCAAGGGGCTCTGCTAGGTTGGATGATACTTCCCTGAGTACTGCCCCAGCCTACAGCTGCTGTCAGATGGTATATCTAGGACACAGTTCATCTTGTGCATTCAGTAACCTTCCATGTAGCCCTCTCTGCTCCAGTTCTCTCTTACACACATCTAAACTTTCTCTGCCACCATATTCCCAGGCCAAACAGCCCTAGCCTACTCACACAGAAACCATGACAGACCCTGACCACGTCCACTGGCATTTCTTGACGTGTCTCCTCGTAGACCCTCCTGAGATGAGCAGACAGGAGTTGAACACCACATCCTAGGTGTAGCCTAAGAGTAACCTCCACTCACAGCTGCAACAATGATTGTCTCAAATACCTTCTTCAGTCCTTCTCTAAAGATTTCTAACAATAGATTTGTTTTTCTGGCACAGGTGGCATTTACCCAGGCATACACTGACACTATCTGCTGTCACAAGTTTCCTGACACAGGTGCTGGTCACCAAATATGGTGTTTCCTGCTTCTGAGATGGTTCAGGAGACCACATCCCAGCTGCTTGCTTTACGGTGCGTAGTGGTTTGGGGCTCACAGCTCTCATGCATTCTCACTATTTCGTTATGTTATCTTGCAAGTTAAATAAAGATGTAATGTTGCACTGAAATCTTTCCCCAGACAGTGATTGAATTTTGCTGATGTCATAAAAGGATTTGTTCTTCTGTTGTTTTCTGTAACATCAAGTAATTCCCATTAAATAGTAATTGATTTACCATGTTTGTCTGGGGCATCTTTTTTTTTTTAAGTAATTGGTTTATTTAGTCACTGCAATTACAGTAAATCAGTTAACTAAAAATAATGCAAATTAATTAATTTACTTGGTATTTAAATATTAGAAATTGCCATGAATGACTGCAAATTACTCGCAGACAAGGCAAATTTTCTTATCACTTGCAGGAAATGGGATGATTAATTTCCAAATGTTATTTATATGTGCTATTTATTTATATTTGTTATTTATATGTGGTTTCCCTCTGCTGTTTCATCTACTCAGCAATCCACAGGAAAATCCAGTTACTGAGGCTGATCCCAAAGCACTGAGTCCCTTGGCGTTCCCTTTCCAACCTCTTCTCAGCTGCATGAGGCAGAGTTATGTCCCTAAAAAGGGTAAAGAGGGGTAAAGAAACCTAACAATCCTTAATGTAGGAGTCTGAACGCCTTACTAATAGGTTTCATCTCTCATCTGAGGATTCTCTGATGTCTAATGAGGCTTAACCTCACATTTGAGTTGTTTCACTGATGACAGCTCTTGCAACACCTCCCCTACATGGCCACTTCTTTTGGGGGAGACTGTTTGAACATACAAACTTTGAGATCTCTCTCCTACTATTAAATCTAGAGGAAAGTGTAAAAAAGTGATTGAGAAAAGAGTAAGGGAGACAGCTGCCACCAAGAAAGATCACAATATCCTCAATACTATAGGAAACCATGTGAACAAATAGATTACATTCCTTTAATTTACTAAGATGCTGAAGCATCTCTGTGCTGGGGAAGATGGGATTAATGGTGTGTATGGCTCTGAAAGTGCTTCATTCTTAGCACCCTATCCTTGATTGCTACACCTGCACAGCCGAGATAAAACTTCATGCACTCAGCTGTCACGAAGCAAGCATCAGCTGCTGTGGCAGGGGAAGAGCCATGCACGGAGATCAGACCTTGGGGTTCTCTCTGTGGGCTGCTTCAAAGGCAAAAGAGACACTGCCCTGGCCCAGAATGTTGAGACTCTTGGAAGAAAACATGCTGGAGGTGTTCAAGATGAGCTAGGGCTTTCAGCAACCTGTCTAGTGAGAGGTGTCCCTTCCTGTGGCAAGGGCAATCGAAATCGATGATTTTTAAGGCCACTTCCAAGCCAAACCATTCTATACTGGTTCCTACAATGTGATCAGCACAAACTCCAACTTGCTTCGTATGACATGCACATGCTTGCTATGAGCTGGCTCAACTCCCTAGCTTCCTTGGTCCCTGCAGCTAGAAGAACAAGAACAAAACCCCCAAAATAGCCTGATTCCCAGGAATATCTCTCAGCAGGCAAACAGGACCAGTGTTATGCACAGCTGGTACCCCAAGGGAAGATAGGCTACCTCTAGTCTCTACTCCAACAGAGGCCCTTTCCTCTGGAAACTCAGTGCTAAGGATGTAAAAAATTTAGCCTAAATAGATTCAAAAGGTTAAAACAGTGGGCTGTCTGGGGAGCCCTCCTTCATTCTTTTCAGTCTTTTGTTGTTGTTGTTTATTTTGAAACATTATTAAAATATTTTTCAGAAAGATCAGCAAATGTAATCTCACAGAGAAGCAGCAATGCCAGAGAAATATAAATAATAATTAAAAAAAAAGGCTCCTCAGACACCCTTCATTGCCTTCACTTGAATTCAGTGTGCTCCTGTGTGGAGCTGCTCACTTGGAAAGGTGGAGAAAAAAGTCTCCTCATTCATACTGCTTATCTCACATGGTCTTCTTGTCACAGACCCCATGGGAGCAAAGTGAGTGCAGGGAGGGAAGGGTTTGGCAGAGCCTCAGCTAAGATTTACAAGCCCCTGTGGGCCCAGCCCTAAAAAGGGCTCAGGAAATTGCTTGGCTATAAAGCACATGTTGTAACACTCCCTGAGAGGAGATGGTACAGCCAGTGCTGAACATGCACACAGGGTTTATAATCCAAGACAGGAGTCTACATTTGAAAAAATCCTGGAGCTGTTCCTCTCTCCAAGCTTTGGGTCACATTCCAGAGTGGCTTTGGAGCCTGCAAGGCAGACTTTTTCCATACAAAACTTGACAGGAAGATGTGCTCCAGGTGTATAGCTCACAGTGACAAAGGGGATCTCATTCTGTCAAGGACCTGAGGTCCTCAGCACCAACCAACCATTTCACACCACAGACCTAAAATCTTGTTTGTATTTCATTTTCTTCTTTTGTTAGGATTTTTTTTTTTCATCAAGTCAGTGGTTAAATATGAAAACAGAAGTTCAGAGATAAGAGAAAACTCCATCCTTGGAAATATTAAAAACCTGACCAGGTATGGCCATGAGCAACCTGCTCCTCCTGGTCTTGCTTTTAGCAGGAGGATCAGACCAGAGTCCTCCAGAAGTCTCTTCCAGTCTAAATTATTCAGTGCTTCACTTGCTTGTGTTACATATTAAATCCATTCTGCCTGAAAAGGCCCAGTAGTTGGTGTGCCTTAATGATGCCTCTCAAAACTTCATATCACACACAAGACATAAAGGATTTCTCCATCTTCATTTCATCCTTGGTGTGCTTATGTGGGCGTCGGAAAACCAGACTCATTACTTCATTTTAACACATTTAATTAACTCTGATTGCACCATTCTCATATTCACACCAGTCTCAGTTGCCCCATAAACTGGCTTAATGCCTTCACTGGAAAGATACTCAAGGCAGGACACTGTGCGTGCATGGAAAAATACTTGTAGAAACCCTGCCTGGATCACTTGTTTTTCCCCACTACCTCCCCAGCCATTGAAAGCCAGGGGCAACCTGTTTTCTCTGCCTTCATAAAAGCTTAAAACAGGAATGGAAAGAGTGACCTCACAGTCAGCCCAAAAGCGTGTCTGATCCAGTACCTTCTCTGGCACTGGGAATACAGATGACTCAGGAAAAGTATAAAAATAGGACAAACATGCAGCGATGCTTCCCACAGAGCTCTCTCAGCCTATAGAGCCAAAGTGTCACTTTTGTTCTCGACCCTTGGGGGACTTTCCTTCCCTTTGTTCATCCAACACCATTCCAAACCCACTCACACTACATTTTATCCAGGACACTAGAGCACCCCCCCAGCCCCATTCCAGAAGTTTTGCTTTTAGGCCCAGCCTCAGGCTGGAGGGGGATTTCCAGAGCAACGCAAATAACCAAGGGCCTTCACATTGCAATGCCTGCACCCAAAATTACGAAGGGTATTCAGACTTCTCCCTAAACAGAGTATGTCTTAGTATTATCAACAAATACAAAATGTTTCTCTCAGTTCAGTGAAACACTGAGGCAAATGGGAATAAACGTTTCACTTTGCACAATCAATTTTCTCATTTTGTTATAAACAAGGGAAGAAAGCATCCAAGGAAAGACGTTTGGAATTAATGTTTCATTTCAAAATACCAAGAGGGAAATTTTCTTCTTGTTTGACTTGTTTTGCTTCTGATACGATTAACTTGGCAGAACCAAGAGGAGTTTACCAAGTATGGTGGCATTGATGAATTTACTTTTCACCCTGGGGGGGGAAAGTTCCAGCTGCAAACCCATGGCAGAGCTTTAGTCCAAGAAAGCCTGCTGGCTTCTGTTACCTTTGCTTTCTGCCCAGTTCCCCGTCTCCCTCTACTTCATTTATAGTACACTTTGGACACTCCTCCAAAAGCTTCCCACACCATCTTTCATCTGTCTTCTCACCAGGTGGTCATAAATCAGCGGCTGCTTTACCTTCTCCTCAGCATTCCCCATTCTGGTGGGCCCCTCCTTCTCCACCATGCTTTGCCTTGTTCCTCCGCTCCACCTTGGCTTGCCTTCAAGTCATTTTCCCTTCATCATCATCCAATTTTCAGCCCTGCAGGATAGAATAAAAAGAAGTACACGTGAAAAAAAAATTCAATGAACCTTGCAATTGTAAGCATATTTGGCAGGCTAGACCCTAGACCAGGAAGGAGTAGTTAATGAAAATGAGGGGTAAAATTATAACGAACACGGGGTACCTTTTGCTTTTTTTGCAGTAGAAAGTCTTCATAGTTTGGAGCTAAGAATAATCATTTCATTATATCTGAAAAGACCTGGCAGGAGTCCAGGCCCAGAATTTGATAAAGTGTTGAGAACTGAGGCAGGCATAAAAGAGTTATTTCTGTCTCAGTGAGATTTGATGTTCCACTTAAAATCAGCAGATCCTGTGCTAGAGTTAATTGGTGTCAAAGAACTGTTTTCTTCTGGAGCACCTCAGAGAAACACTAGCAGAGAAACTGTCTTCTCTACTACCACGTTCCACTTCTTTTCCTTCGCTTCCCAAGGGGAAAAAAAATGAAATATGAATATAGATGAGAAGTCTGGAGTTTATCACTCCTGAATTGTTGCAGGGAACAAGGTGAGAAGAAATTGTTGCAGAGGTTCAAATTTGCAGGGCATTTAGGCACGTGCTTCAGTGAAGCCCATGCTTGTTCAATTGTTCCCTTTTCTGAATTGAGCCTCAAGTGCTCCCATCACTCCAGCTGATGAACCCAGGGAGACCACAAGCAACTGTGACTTTAAATGCTTCCCTGTAAAGCCCACCTTGCTCAGAGGTGTCTGGGGGGTGAAATGTTTTTCACAAGGCAGAGAAAATGCCTGGGTTTTGCAGGATGGCTTATTACTATGGCAACCAGTACATGTCCCTTCTGCCCCACTGCAGCACCAGTTTAAGAGGTCGCGGAGAAATTTCTGCTGAGTATGCACACCACTTTCTCCATTACTGCCTGCCATGCAGGCAATCCTAAAAGTGAAGTTAAATGGCAATCTGATTAATTGACATGTCCCACAAAGTCAAGCCCCTCAATGGTTTTGTTAATGAAGCATCTACGGTGCTAATAACTAGGGAATGAGGAGGGACTAGAAGAGGGGTTTTTCAGCTCCTTACAATGATGGCAAACAGCCGGACTCTGACTTAAATCCAGAGCCCATTATGTACAGCACACAGAAACAGGGAAAGTTTTGCCACAGCAACTTTCCAAGCTGGGGAGAAGCAGAGAGTTCGAAAGTGAGAGGCTGAGCTTGGAGAAAGTCATGTTTGCCAGGCTGCGCAAGAGCTTAATTTGCCATTCAAGAGAACATCAGCTTCTGAGGAAAATTACTTGCTTTCATATCTGCAAAAACACAATTTTACTTGTTTTTAAGAGAGAAGAGTGTTCTCTTCCTCATTTCCAGTTACTGCCTAACAATTGCCAGGCAAAGCAAACAGAAGGCAGAGAAATAACTTCACTTTAGGCAATCACAGCTACAGCAGCATTTTGCTTTAGTAAAGGATGCAGCAGCCTTAAATGGCTCACTTTCCTACAAAAGCAGCCACAAAGGTACCCTTTCTCACCATGAGGCTTTTCTTGCCCTTTCATTCTGTTCTTAGAGGGTTGATGTTTGTTGGTCCACCAGCACCAGCAACTTCTGTACTTTGAGAAACTCACCAGCCTGGATGCCTGCTTATTTCTAAGGTTTGCTTTGTATGTGCAGACAGTCCCTTTCCTCCTCACAAAACCTAAAATGTGATTTCCTCCCATAGATATTCCTTGTGCCGATCGACACTGCCTGTTTCCTTGCACCATCTTCCCCCATCACCAGAGACCTCTAAGATCCAGATCTGCTGGTCGTTTGCGAGGGCTCACATCAAGTTTCCCATGAGAAACTTTTCTTTTCATCATGGCCCTGACCAAGAAACAAGCTGTTGGATTTCATTTACAAGACCACCACTGGATTATGCTAGGCAAAGATAAAGTATTTCTGAACTGATGGCATCACCATTCGTCACTGGGATTTCTTCATCCCCCAGAAACCAAGCAGGCTGGCTCTGCAGTTGGCAGCAGACATCCATGTGCGACAGGGCCCCTGGTGCACCTCATATACATTGCCAGCCTCTTCTTCACCAGCTTGTTTCAGAGCCAGTCCTTCAGGGCATGTGGAAGAGGTGAGTGGAACACTGGTAAATGCCTCCCAGTGGCTATGAGGCTTCCAGACCTCTAGGAAATGTCTAGGTGTCATATTCTCTCTTGCTTCTGTTTGTAACCCTTTTTGTACAGTCCTGTTTTTTGGGGGGGAAGAAAGATGCCGGCTCTTTAATTTCCACCAGCTCTTCCTCCCTGACTTGATCAGAATCACATGGGCTGTTATATCTCCACCCCCCTCCACCATCCAATATCCCCAATTAGGCTCAAGACAAGCTAATTGCTCATAGAGATTTCATTCACTTAATGAGGCATCACTTCTTTCTCGATACCAGGAGAAGATGACCTTGCTGCAGGCATGGTGCAGCCAGGGAGAAGAGTGGAATATTCACAGAGCCAGATCCTGATATCAAAACAGTGAGCCTGGTTAGTAGCCATCACAGGTAACAAGTATGGTCAGCAGTGAGGGAAGGGACAACAGGATTAGCAGGAAAAGTACACCATCAAGCTCACTCAGATCCTTCCATGGTGGTTTTGGTTAAGAGAAGAATTCAGTGCTGGGGAGGTTATTTGTAGTTTCCAGCATCCATGATTTAATTTATCTACCCACAATCAAACCTGATCTGTTTAACCTAATCTTTGCAATTTATTTTGCATGAGTTTAAACTTCCCAGGTTTCTGCACAGGTTGTAAGGAGACTATGTGAACTGGGGGACTTGATGTTTTGCTGCTAATCCATGAGTTTAATGGGCCCAGTAGAAAGTCTAGGCTGGTTACTTTGAACTGGTAAATCCTTTAGCTGAGCTGCCTGCAGTGAGATGCTGCAGGCAACAGTTGGCACATGTTTGCATAGTGTCCTTCAGGGCCAAACCAGTGGTCCAGTCAGCCTGATGCTGTCTCCAGCACTGAAAACAGTAGACCACATGTGTCTGGCCTTCCCGTGGTCCAGATCTGGCACTTTTCCCTATGCACAGGCTGGGGGATGTTTGTAGAAAGAGTTCAGTCTGTTCCCTTCAGCATCCATTAGCAATTCTGTTGTCCATCCCTTTTTGAACCTGTTGGTACAACAAATTTCAATATTCACTACCTGCTGTGTAAGAGTATTCTCTTTTATCTTTTTTAAGCTGATCTCCTGCTAGTTTTCCCTTTTCCCCTGCCTAGTTCTCATATTGGCAAATTTATTGGGCAATACTCCCTCCTTTGGTTTATGCTTTACTTTCCCATTATCTCTTCCAAACTCATCCCACTTTGCAGACTGGCTCTGCTTTTAACCACCTGTAAAACTAGCACTGATGCTAATAAATACACAGTCCCAAGACAGTAAAGCCCTTGTGCACCTCCTGTCTGTGCATCCACAGAGTCCAGCTGGATCTCAGTGCTTAAATGTAGTTTTTTCAATGAAAAAGCACAGATTTCTGCCATTGGTTCAGAAGAGATACTGCCCGCTTCCATTCTCATTCATCAGGGCTTCTGAAACAGTAGCTGTGACGGGAGGTGTACTCCAGGGCAACAGCCTGTTTGCAACACATTCAGGTTCTGCAGAATGTCTGATGGGATTTGGAGCAGGAACATAGAACCATAGAATCATGAAATCATAGAATGGTTAGAGTTGGAAGGGGCCTTAAAGATCATCAAGTTCCAACCCCCTGCCATGGGCAGAGACACCTCCCACTACACCCCCCACCTCCAAAGCCCCATCCAGCCTGGCCTTGAACACCTCCACAACTTCTCTAGGCAACCTGTTCCACTGCCTCCCACCCTCACAGTAAAGAATTTCTTTCTGGTACTTAATCTAAATCTCCCCTCTTTTAATTTAAAGCTGTTACCCCTTGTCCTGTCAATACACTTCTTGACAAAGAGTCCCTCCCCATCTCTCCAGTAGGTCCCCTTCAGGTACTGGAAGGCCATTAAAAGGTCTCCCTGGAGCCTTCTCTTCTCCAGGCTGAAGAACCCCAACTCTCTCAGCTGGTCTTCATAGGAGAGGTTCTCTATCCCTCTGATAATCTTTGTGGCCCTCCGCTGGACCTGTTCCAACAGTTCTTCCTGGGAAGAAGTCTCCCTCCTTCAGCAGCACCTATATCCTGCAGACCAATGTAGCTTTGCTCTTCTGACTGCCAGCACTGGCTGCAGAGATGCAATAGGCTCCTAAGTTGGGTGAGAAGAGAGAAGAAAGGTCAAGTATGCTTACATCCAAGACAGCAAGGAGACTACTTCAGGCTTGAGATCAGCAACATTTCACTGACTCTCCTGGGATCTAGGCTGTGAAAAAAGAGAGCAAGAAAGAGGGCTTCTCCTTCGCAGCATGATGGCAGAACTGCAGAGTGATTCTTCGGCATGTGGAGAATGGACATGCCCAAAGCATAGTCTCCACATTCAGCTGCAGGATAGCAAGGAGCCACCAGCCCCAGGCAGATGCTGTCAGCATCACTACACCAGCAGGCAGGGTGGAAAGCGGAGATCTGAGACAAGACCCAGCCTGGAAATGCAGGCAGGGAACGTGCCAGACATTCCTGCTCTGGTCTGGTTGCTAACCAGCCGTGTTAGTCTGGCTCTGATCTCACACACGGCTAAGGCATGTTGGCCCTGAGTAGGGCTTGCCAGCTTGTCATAAAACAGCCAGGCTGTTCCTCCACCTGGTAGGCTCTGTCTGCACCAAGTCTCTCCAAGCTCTTGCCACAATTCACAGGAGGCATTAGACTTCAGAAAGTATAAAGCCAAAATCATTGAGTCAGTTCTTAAGTTCAAGCTCAGTGCAACCAGAGGCCAAGTTTGATCCTCTGCATGCTCATGATTTGTCTGGTCAAGATTTTTCTGCTTCATCCAACTTCATAAAAAATTGGGAAGGGGAAACTTTGGCAAGCTTTGCACCAGATCACTCCATCTCCTCCTGGAGTGTATCCTCTGACTGCATCAGCAGAAACCTGACCCTCTGTGCATAACCAGCCTGCATAGCTTGGCATTGCCAGGTGACTGGGCATTGTGTAGTTATTAAAATCCAACAGGAATGAGTGAGAAAGCACTGTGCAAGCCCATTGACCTCTGCTTTTTAGTTACCAACGTGTCACTGAGTTAGTTGCAGTATTTTATCACTTCCCTGAGACTTCTCAGAAAGAGGCAGCAGAGAAGGGGTGGTTTGTATGCTAACCCCCCCCCCAGGTATTCCAGGTGAGGCCTATGCTTATGCTAAAGAAAGGGACAGATTCAGATCGGATGTGAAGAGCTGTGATTTCGGTTGTGCTGGACTCCATCCACATCTGGCAGGTGTCAGCGTGTCAGAATCCATGAGACAATCCTAATATCTATCCATCTGTCCGTATGGCTCATCACGCTTGAAATACCGCATGGAAATAAAGCGGTATCAAAATTCTTATGCTCAACAGCTGCATGCTCTGATGATTTTGGAAAAGGAGGGTGTGTGTATGTGTGTGTGTTTGTGCGTGCAGCAGTCTGTATTCACATAGTCCCTCTGCCTGTTTGTATGGCTGTCTACATCTCCACCATGTCCCTCCAGCTTTTGAACCCATCAACTTAAAGCCTCAAGGCACAAAGGCCGGGGTGTCAGATTGGGCATCGCTCACTTTTCCCATACTCCTGGTGTGTCGATCAAGGCTATTGCAAGCATGGCATACATGCCTTGGGGCAGTGACATGGATAAGGATTTACAGCCCAGTCCTGTATATCATTTGGATCAAAGAGGCCCTGACCTTCAGCATCTGACACCCCAGTGAATACATGCTGATTTGTCTTGAGTCAGTTCAGGGGAAAAGTGAAACTCCACCTGCAGTCTGGATCAATCCAGACAGGGACAAAGGGAGACTGGGTGAGCTGGGAATATAAACCGTAAAAGAAAGAATACAAGGTGGGCAAGAAAGGTGGGAAAAGAAGGGGAGGGCCTCAGCTCTGAAAGAGACCAGTATATAATTTCAGCCCTGCTCTTTGTTCTCAAAATATGAGCTGTCTCACAGAAAACAGCATTTGATTAGTAAACAAAAACTGCAGCCTGGAAAATTTAATCTCCTGAGATGCCCCCAACCAGAGTCTGGTCACATTGATGGCTACAACGTGGTGGGTGAACATGCCAGACAGAAAGGGCTGAGACACTTTCAGACAATAAAGCTCTTACTGTGATGCTTCAGATCTCTGTTAATCTGATTAATGGGAGTAAGATTGACCACTGGCCATTGCTCTCTTGTGCGCATAATAGAAATTCCCAACACACCTCAATTCACTCACGATTACTATGAAAAAATATTAAGGGTCATAGTGATGTATGCACCTTCCATTGATGCTCTTATGAGATTCTTAGCTGTTATTAAAAAAAAATCCCAACCAATTGAGGAAACTTCATTTTCTGAAAAGGTTCACATGAAGTCAGAGCAAGGCTCTGCCAAGCCCAGTTTCTCTGCTGTCTGCTCCAGTCTCTGCTGTCCCTCGCTGATTCACTGGCTCATACCATTCTCCATGCCTGTCCTCTCCTGACAGATATCACTGTCCCTTACCTTCAGCCATAGACAGGTGACAGGAGGAACATGTTTCAGGGATTAGTATTTGAAAAATCCTTCCTTATCTAATCCCGTTCTAGACTGAACATTATAATGGGGTATGTTAAAAGCTTTACCATGGTTCCTGTGGAAGGTTTTCGCTGTTAGAGAGCATTTGCTGTCTAGCAAGGCAGTTCTCCTAGACTGCAATAAGTATAAATCATACCTGCATATGTTCAAGGTCCTTACAGAGCATCGATTCACTCTGCAGCAGTGACCTCTGTTCTGCTCAACTGATCTGTGAAAAATCTGTGCTGGAGCAGAGCTGGTTATACTGCATTTTCAGCCCCGAAACCCAGAAGGTGAATAAGAGGAACCCCTGATTTATCCTCTTTTACAAGAGAATGAGCTCCATGCTCATCTTAGATATCTGGGGCATTGTCCCCTGCTCCTTGAACTCACAAGCTGGGCAGTGCTACAGTAAAATAAAGCACATTTTAAAAATTCAATGGTACAAGCATTTCCCAGCATCTGTCACTCATCCTTTCCCCAGAGAGCCAGGAAGCTGAGATGAATGTCTGACTGGAGTCATCCCGCCTGGGTTAGTGAAGCGGGACTTTTCCCCTGTGTGCTGATTGACTTCGATTCGCCCTGGCTCTGTTTCAATGAGCCTTGTCCAAAGGCAGCCACCAGCCATGCTCTGGGATGAAGGAGGGATAATTAGCTAAAGCTTTGAGAACAGGCCTGCAATGAAGGTACAAAGAATGAGCCAAGGGCACTGAGACATGGTGCTTTCACGTATGCATATTTGCATGTCTGTGTTTTGGCAAGCAAAGTTGCAACAGTGGCTACCATCCATGCTTTGCAGAAGAAAGCCAACAGCTATAACAACCTCTAGAAAACAGCTGTCTGTCTTCAGGTAAAGTTTCTTCCAGACCTGAATCCCGCCCTGGACTTCCCAAAGCTGAGGTTCCCCATCTGCCCAGCCTTGGCTTTTAAATACGTCAAGAACACAGTAGGAGCTAGAAAAATGCATGGTTTGATTCAAATCCTGTGGCAATGAACTGGTTGTGCTTTTTAAGGAGGGAAAATAGGGATTACTTAATTTGCTATCTGCTGTCTCCTGCTTTGGCTCTCTGCCCATTGTTCCCATGCTCTGTGGGACAGGATATGAGCCAGAGCTGATCCCCCACCTCCACCCCGCTGGAAACTTTCAAACCCCAAATCATGGCTGCCTCTGAAATAAGAGCTTCCCATGTTTAATTTTTTCTTTTTCATTATGGATGTCTCACTTGCCAAACCACAGGCAAATGTTTACCTCTGCACAACAGGTACCAGGATATATGCCTTCAAGCTACGTGTGCAGCCAGATTTGAGAAGGGACAAAGAGCATTAGAGCATTCCGAGCATTAGAGTTGGGAAAGTCAAGCTGAAGGTAATAACTGACAATTCGTGTTCCTCTCCTGGAGGCTAAAAATGAACACAGTATGCCACATGGGTCAGAGAATGAAATGAAACTCTTGAGAACTGAGGGGCTACTGAAGCCCTGGTAGGATCTCTGGTGGGTGGTCTTTCTGTACCCAGGTGCCACCATCAGAGGAACAGGGAAAGCAGGAGAAATTGGGCTATGATCAGGAACTGGGGCAAACCTCCACTTTGGAAAGGATGACAAGGGAAGACCAACCCACCTTCCTCCTTCCAGTTTAGTGACACGGATACTCACCTCTCTTCTTGAGGCCGCTGCAGGCCCACCTGAGCCAGTGCTGGGGCAGCAGAGGGTATCTCACATGGGTGCTTTTCAGATCCACAGCACGTCAGGGGGAAGTAACATAGGACTGAACTCAATTTAACAAGCCACTGGGCAGAGGCCTGCAAAGTGTCCCAGCCAAGAATGCATGCATTCATCTACTGCTGGCAGAGAAATGATGGCTGATGGAAAAAACAATGGGTGAGAACACTTCTGTTAGACAGAGCCGCAGAGGGGCTTATAGAGAAGATACAAGATGAAATATCTCTGCAAACAGGCACACTCCTACAGATCTTGTGGTCCGGCTCCATGCCACTTTGGCACCACAGCACTGAAAGCAGCACACCAATGCCTTGAGCAGCTGTCTTACAGAGCAGGAGTGACCATCCCCAAACAAACTCAAAGCATATACAACACGCATTCTACCTTATCTGCCACAACTGTCTTTCTAAGTGTTGTTTCTAAACCTCTTAACCACAGCAGTTTGTCCTTTAATTATCTTCATTTGAAAAAAAACCTCCCCAAAGCTCCAGTTTATTAGGAATGCTAACACAGAAAAATCCTTGCCTGCCCACAACACAGGTCAATCTCTTTTTTTTAATTCAAGTCCTGATACTTGTTTCCTTGTTCTTCTGCTCTAGGAGCCCTCCAGCAATCTTTGGGACTATTTTCCTCGCTGCTCTCTGTAACAAATCTCAGGAGACAGGTAAATATTATTTTATGCAATTTTGTTTGGCACCAGTTCTGATACTCAGTCTCTCTTCAGCATTTACTAGCTGGTTTTTGATATTACTCTTGTTTTTATGTACTTCTTTGCTGCATTTCAAATGAATAAAAAAACAAAAAAGCAGCCCTTTCTTGCCAGAAGGTCTTAACTTTGCAAAATTGAAATGAACAAAACAAGGCTGGCTGGACTTTTATAAGACTGGGTTGAACTTCAGGAGAGGATTTTGATGAGGGAGTTCTTTGTACATCTCCCCGATGAGAGAACTATCAGAAGAAGTTTTATGGCTTTTCTTAAAGTCAGGGGAGACCTTGGGAGATTTACAGAACCAGTTCCTGTAACAGGTGTTGGACGTGACCATCAGACCTTGTGGGGCAGTGCCACTCCAGTATCCGAAGCCAGGCGCAGCTCCCCAGGACCGTGAGGGACTCTCACAAGCTCTGCCAAAATCCAAAAGTGCAGATCCAGATTTCTGCAGCTGGTAGCAGCATTGACCACAATGGCCAGTGATACCTCGGTCTGCTCCAGATGAACCCACACAAAGAAAACTCTTACTGCCAGTCACTGCAGACTGATCTGCCCAGCTCAAAGTCTTGTCCCCAGCAGTGTCAATGTTGTGATTTCAAACCCAAAACCTTTTTGACGAACAATGGAATTGTGAAAAAAAGGGCTTTTTTGAGTTTAAAAATTTCAGTCACATCCCTTGAACTTTTTCAAAGCTCCTTTGATTCTCTTCTAGCTTTTATTTCAATGTGTTGTGCTTATGGCACAAAATATCATCTTCTGGTCTGGGTGAAATCTTTTACTTTGCTCAAAATACTTTCATTTGTATGTGGGTACTTTTCCGTTTGCCAAATGCGCTGGGGGAAATCATGTCCATCTGAAACTCACTCACCTCACACCCATACTCAGTTCTTTACAGCAAAATTAATATCAACAAATAATGACCACGCCAGACTTTGCCTGTGACAGTTGAAGAGATCCTCTTCTGAATTACTTCTTAAATGCTTAATTTATGCTTGAAAATACAAAGTCTTGGAATAATACAGTATTAAAAAAGTTGAACGCAACCTAGAAGCTTGAGCAAACTCGAAATGAAGACATTTCCTCCAAGATCCCCCACATCTAAGACCCTGTGGTGTCTCCAGCAGTTGTCTGGTTCAGCCCTGGTCTCTTCAGCAGCCAACTCCACCCATCACCTCACTGCCAGGGTTGTGTTCACACACTGGGCTCATTGACCACTTACCCTACTCCCCGCCTGGCATGCGCCAATATCCAGAGACACCCCACACCTGGTGATGGACAATTTATACTGGAGGTAGCACAAGCCTTATGTCATGAATACTTCATGGTCTTCTTGGGTTGTTCTACCCAACATCATCCAGGCATACCAAAACTGGCACCCATTTTGAGCATGTGCCACAATTAATTGCAAGCAAGGGAGAAAGCTGCATAAATCATTATGGCCTCCCTAGTACAAAATTTAACAGAAGTTTAGTGTCTTGGCAAAGCATCCTTCAGATGCTTCCACCTGCCAAGACAGCAAAAAGGAGAGAAACACAAACAAAAGCCAAAACATATTTCAATACATTAACTCTTAAGGGCACAACCCTCTCCCAGGAAGACAATTTGAAGTCCTAGACTTCCTAAGCAGGTTTTTGTTTTTTCCATTTTAGCCAGGGGGCAGATTCTGTCTCTTCTGCCCATGCTGGCTACCTTTCATGATGAAAATCAGTGCTAAAAAGAAAATAGGAGACCATTGGATAACTTCTAAACACCTAAAAATTACTATAGCTCAGAAGAACCCATGGCAGTGTTTTACTCCCTTTGATGGTTCTGACCCCCATTGAACACTCAGTTCCTGAGTTTACATGGCATGGGGTGATCGGAAGCCAATGACATTTTTATGCATTGAATTTATGCTTTATCTGAAACATTTTCAGACAAGAAGAGAATGCTTATTCAAATGCAGTTTGTACAACACACAAAACCATCTGGACACCAATTAAATTGCATTGTGAGTCCAAGATATATCATCTTCTTTTAGCTGGGGACAATCAGAACAATGCCAGGGTAAAGCATTCTGAAAGCGCACAGCTTCTGGTTACAACTGGAGGCTTTCATTAGGAAAAGATTTCACTTTGCCTTCCATTTGTGATATTTTTGGCTTTTGCTGGAAATCCTCAAATCATTCTTTCTCCTGTCTAATACTGACAGCTCTTTTTAAAACATGATTGATGGTCTATTGTCAATAGCCATCATGCTCCTGCTGAAGAAGTGGGAGACATGAAATAACTTGGTTTTCAGTAATTCAGGCGATGTTGCTAAATTTGAAAAACAGGTACTGGGAAGAATGGGGACAAAGCAGAACCTGTTTTGGGGAAAAAAATTAAGATCTTGTCGCTGAGTTTTAATTCAATCAGCAGTGCAGTAGCATCAATAGACTGGTACTCCAAAATCACTCCACTACCAGTCTGAGGGTGGCAAATAATCACACAGAGAACACATAACATATTAAATCTGATACCTTTTCCACAGGAGTTTTAGGCATGTTTAGTCCTCTAGTTCACATCTGTTGTTTTTGAGTCTACCTGTTTCTGCTGGGAGTAGAGGGGACACCTTATCCTGAACATCAGCCCATGAACACATCCGATGAAGCAAGTGACCCACCATTGCCCACCCATGTCTGTCACTAGTGGGTAAGTGTCAAGCTCCATTTGGCTGCCATCCTTTCACATGGTCCACTCCAGGTCTGAAGTGCTCCCTGTCCAGAGCTGTGCTTCTCTAGCTGAGGGGTGATGGAAACCGATTTCATGCTGTGATTCTCTTCCCTGTCCATTAGCAATATTTCACTTTCCAGCTGGTACCTGCTGCGTTGTGTGCTGCAGAGCCAATTCCAGCATTTGAACAGACTACTGATAGGTGTTTTAAAATCAGTGAAGATATGAAATTAGCTTTAACAGATGGAGAAAGACCCCCAAATGTTATCATGTCTTTCTCAGCTGGATTTAATAGTTTCTTAGCACCTGACATTGTCTCTCCTGAGGTAATTACACTCTGTAATCAAGCCATGAATTGCAGCATTCCCACCAGTCCTCAAGTAATGCCGCTCCACAGCTCTCCCCTTCTCATCCTCTCCAAAAGTACAGACTCTGCCCCCAAAGGAAGGCATGACATACCTGGAGCAAGCTACAACTGAGCACAAAGGACTCTAAGACACTTCTCCGGGACCAGCCAATTTCATCACTATATATATACCTATACCTGGAATGGGACTGCTCTGTGCAGGCACTGCTGCCTAGGCACTGAGAAGCTGAAACTGGGCAGATGAACCATGCTGCCACATAGGGCATTTTTTCCCACGCATCAAGGAGGTGTGCTGGTCTAGAGAGCTCCAGTGGAAGAAGCTATAAGACAAATGATGACCTCAAGGGACACCATCACCATGTAATGAGACATGAGTAAGGCTTCAGACACCTAACATTACTATTCCTCCCCATAGAGCCTAAACAAGCTAGTGATGGGGCTTGTCACATCAGTATTTATGAGTTGATACACAACTGTTGTACCCTGAAAGGGCAGGAATGACTTGACTGATGAAAGCCCTCATGTCACAGAGGTGTGCTGGAGCATTAAGGCATAACCAACATTCCTGTAGCCCAAATACCCTCATCTGAATGGGAAATATGCTGTCTCCCATCATTTCTAGTCTCACTCCCCATCTCCCAGGGCAAGACCAATTCAAATTCTGTGATAAAGGCTGATGACTCCTGCTAGCTACTGACAGAGGACAGCCTGGTCACCAGCTGCTTCACCTCCACCAGCTCTGTGTATTTTTTCTACAGGCATCAGAAAAGCTGCGTGGGAGAATCCACCATTGAGGATTAACAGCTTTGGTTTGGAAGCTCCTTCCCACGGATGCTTCTATAACAACTCTTACTTGTGCAATTTCTCTATTCCCCAGTCACATGTTGCATCTTTTCCTTCAGATAACATTAGCAGGGTTGCTTTTCTTTACTCTAATACCTTGAAACTCCCCACTATTTTGTAAAATTCTGCTGAAAAGAGATTCAGAGTTCCAGGGCTGAGACACACAGCTCTGCATTTGAAAGCATACCCACACACCACCATGAGCTAGCCCTCATTTCATAGGAAACTAAGCTAAAAATCTACTCACTGAAACACCTGAGTAGAGTACTGTCCTTGGAAGACAGAGGCACACCAGCCTGATCACAGTTTCATTAAAATCGTACACACTTGCCTGATGTCCAGGTCTCTAAATGGATACCTTAGGGAAGGAACAAGCAATCTCCTGCTGACCTAACTGATGCAAGGTCATCTTAGCAAGGAGCAATCCAAACAGCCACATGTAATTGGAAGAAAGCTATCCTCATCTACCACTGGGAGCCAAAGCAGGTGCATGATAGCTTCTCCATTACAGGTCATGCCTATATATATGGGGAAAAAAAAAAGGCGGGGGGGGAAATCAATATAATAAATTTACTTTTTATGGTTCTCTGATCCTATTCCCCTTTGATGATGGACAGAAGCATCAGTAGGAAAGAGGAAAGTGACTGGAATTTCAAGTTGGCAACAGGAAAACGTAGCCATCTGTCTCCTCTTCAGATATCTCATCTCCCACTGATTCTCCTCTAGCCTAGTTTTAGAAGTTAGAGAGACCCTCAGGCTAGGGTGCACCCTGCTGAGATACCCACAATGGAAGTTCTTTGGCTCCTGGAGGAAAGCATCTCTATGTTTAATGCTCACAATTAAATTTTCTTCTCCTTCACTTTTTGAACCCAAGCACATATCTGTTGGCTAATACACTGAGCAGCAAGAGGTCCCACGGCATAACTAAGCATAATGTAAAGAATCATAGCATTTCACGTTTGGAGCCCACCTTCTTCAGTACTTTGGTCCATCTATGCAGCCGTGCCATACCTGGGAATATTCAGGCATTTCCATCACAGCAGAGAAGAGATGCTGCTCTAAAGCAAGATGTCCTCTGAAACAAGCCCTTGCAACCCCCCAGAAAACATACATACCTGATGCATTATCCTCCCCTGCTGCAAATGTACAAGCAATAATGTATTTGAAGAGGTTCTCTGCCTTTCCAGTCTTCTGGCTACCATAACTCCCCAGCGAACGTCCCCTCTCCTTTGCTCAGCTTTCTTTCGCTGCACAAACACATATGTGAAATCCCAGACGAGGTTCTCCTCCATTTGTGTCTCCCATTTCCCACGTTACTTTAGTCTCACCCATTCCACTCCTAGCAGAGCTTCTCCTGTCTTGCAGGGGAGGCTGAATTAGAACAACAGAATGATAGAACGGTTAGTGTTGGAAGGGGCCTTAAAAATCTTCAAGTTCCAATACCCCTGCCATGGGCAGGAACACCTCCCACTAGACTAGGTTGCTCAAAGCCCCATCCAGTCTGGCCTTGAACACCTCAAGGTATGCGGCATCCACAGCTTCTCTGGGCAACCAGGGCCAGTGTCTCACCATCCTCACAGTAAAGAATTTCTTCCTGGTATCTGATCAAAATCTCCCCTCTTTCAGTTTAAAAACACTACCCCTCGTCCTATCACTACACTCCCTGAATGCAGAGTTTTACTTTTATTTACTACTGCTCCTAAGGCACCAGATTCCAGGGAAAATGTGATTTTGAGAGAAGTGTGACCACCAGATGGTGCCTGGGAGTGACTGGCAAGAACTCCACCAGCACCTCTAGGCTCCAACAGCTGCCTGCAAGTAACAAGCTTTCTGCTCTCTGGGGTTTAGGGTGGACCTAATCTGTGCTCACCCCTCTGAGGACATGTGCCATTTATTAATGCAGCAGGGCGGTGACAACACCCCAACAATCATTTCTGCTGCCAAAGGCAAAACAGCCTTGCTGAAGGTGAGCAGCCTTGAAGAGTGATTGGAGATATAAGAATGAGCCGACCACAATGATTGCAGAGCAAACCTATCTTCAAACCTGTCCCGAGGGAGTCTCCAGATTGGAAATTAGGAGCACCCTCCTGGGAAAAAAAGCATGGGTTTTAGAAATTTTCATTTTGTTTTGGAGGGAAATTCTGACTGTAACTTTCATGACACAGAACACTGTTTATAAATTACTTACTAAAGCTAATTCTTAAATGTCATTTGTTTTGCTCTGAGAAGGAAAATCTTCCATTTCACAGAGGTGTATTATAACTCTTCTCAATCCATTTCACAGAGGTGTATTATAACTCTTCTCAATCTTCCACACACTGTGTAGTTGTTTCATTCTAATGACTGTGGAGAAGTCAAGGCCAGAATGTAGAGAATGTACACATTAAGTGTTTAAAATAAATGGCAAATTCAGAATCCCCCACTGCAACTTTTTTCTCCATTAAAAATATAATAAAACCCACCATGTTTTCAATAAAAGCATTTGATTTCCTGAAAAAATGGCAGCTTCTGATGGCAGAATCTGCTCTCTGGAAAGCTTCCTATTCCTAAAGTACAGCTGGAATTCACTATGAGATGCTGTAGGCTGGAAGTGCTGGCAGAAAATGCATAGGGGGCGGGGCTGGAACTTGATGATCTTTAAGGCCCCTTCCAACTCTAACCAATCTATGATTCTAAAATAGCTTGGTACCTGCTGCATTCCTCCTGTACATACAACAAGCTGGTCCATGTTTTTGAAAAAACATGGGATCATTTAGGAGAGAATCGCACAGATTCCTGTGATGATTTTTTTGATTGATTTTTTAAAGTAAGACAGCGGGGCCTCAGCTTTTCATTCAAGAGGAGTAGAAGAGGTATGCAATAATACAGTCAACACCGACTGCAAAACTGCATGGGTTTAGCAGGCACACTAACACCTAGGTTGCAGAGTCAATATTTTGCAGGAGGGTTGGTGGAGCACATACTGCTCTTCACTGGGAACTTCTCTGCAAGGACCTAAGGGGCAGAAGTACCACCAAAAAAAATTGCACATGCTCCACTGTTCAGAGAACAAGTGCTTGAACTGAAAATTTGCATTTTCTCCTTTTCCAGAAATTTGCCTATAGGTGTGAACACTGCAGTTTTACTGTGCTGGTGTTTGCTGGACCTGAAGGGACAATACTCTGCATTAAGAGATGTGTATTGAGATGTTAGACCTGCAGTCCCTGGGCATATGCTGATAAATATTGTCCACAGATCTTGTTGGGACAAAGCATTACCAAACTGGTGAGATTTGCTGTAAGAATTGCCTGTGCGCGTCCAGGCCCACAATTTCCATCTTTCATCAATGGGTATTCACCAAATAGGTCTTTTATCTTTTGATGGAAGGAAAAATGGATGGGAACATTCAGGATGATTATCTCTGAGTAGGTGAGTTACACAGATTTAATCAGTTCCCATCAGCTGAGCAGCACTACTTCTACCAGGGACACAAACGGTGCAGACTGCAGCATTATGCTTATTAAAGAGCCCAGCTTGGCCTTTATTAGGATTAGTGGTGATAGTGTCAAAGAAACCTAAATAATTTAGTAGCACAAGTCATTAAGGATAAGAAATGTCCTCCTAGCAAACCTGAGGCACTTCTGAGAATCCCACTGAAAATTATTAAGTCTGTTGTCCCAGCCAAAGGCAGGGTTGCTCTGCTGTGTCCCATGAAGAACATCTTTTTTAAAACTGTGTATTCCTAAAGGCTATTCAGTAGCGCTGTCAAGTCACTTCTCCTTGACTGCCTGATTGAAGTATTATTATTACTTTAACAAACCATCCGCTTTCATAACTGTACATTGCTCCATAAACACGTGTGCATAAATGCTGTGGATGTCCACAAATACTGCTATTGGTCAGGAGATGTTCTCTAACGTATGGACATACCTTCGCCCTGAAATGAGTGCTCCTTAAGCCATCCCATTAACCACTGGGAGCCAAGGGATGATGGACATAATTTTCTCGGGCTGCTCGGATCACAGATGGAGGAACAAGGGCACTGAAGAAGAGATGCTAGATCCAGGATCTCCATCCGCTCCTCTTTCAGGGCTCCTAATTTAGAGGCAACAAAGCACCATCTTCTTGCTGTCAGAGTGATGGGGTTTCAGGCAGAGTATCTGGGAAAGGAATTATTCTGGCTATAGGCAAGTAAATGTCTCATACATTTAATTGACTTTCTGTGTGTTATTGGGTGCTGCTCAGTCCCCTGTTGGTGTCGATACAGGAAAAGCTCCAAGAAGAATCAATCAGCTGCTTAGCTGAGCATAAAAAGACATGTTAGTGTGGCCTCAGGGATGTGGTGGAAAATAACCTGAGAAAATAATTGCTGCAAAGGAAGCAATTCTGCCTGCTGCTAAAAGAGCCCTAGTAGTAGAGACAAGTCTTACTCCATTCAGGGAAACCTGAATTTCTTCTGGGGGAATCAATATTTCCAGGTGTCTCACAGCAGTGGTAATGGATGGAAGAAGCGATCTGTGCCTAGCAGAATTATTTCCTTCCTGCTTGCTTTGCCAAGGCATAAATCTCTTCCCTGCTCCCTGAGGTATAGTTCTCCTCATTGAAGCGGGGAGCCCTTAGATTCAACTGCAACATTCATTCACTCCTCATTTCCATCTGCCCGATGCCGCAGGAGGTGGAGTCAGTCGGCAGCCGCAGCCTGCAGGTCCCTGCTCTGGTGGCAATCCCATGTCATGACAAGCTCTTCATGCCCAGAGTCCCCTCTTCACATCAGAGATTTGAGGTCCTACCTATTCTAAAGGTGATGATTGCCTTCCCCTTGTACCAGTTAAATAATGTACTTCATTAAGCTGAAGGGCTGCTTATCCATCAGAGGACAGAAGCAAGTGGTGACCAGTCTGATATCTCTACAAAGTATTGCAAGAGAAGGGAAAGATCTAAGTCACATTCCCTCCAGTCCCTTACCTCTTCCCTCTTCTCTCCATCCTGTTCTCCAGCCCCTCTGCCTCCTTCAGCAAATCCTGCATACACCTACAGATCATAGAATCATAAAATCATTTTGGTTGGAATACACTCTTGGGATCATCGAGTCCAACCATCAGCCCTACTCTACAAGTTCTCCCCTACACCAGATCCCTCAACACCACATGTAATCTACTCGTAAACACAGTCAGGGACGGTGACTCCACCACCTCCCTGGGCAGCTGATTCCACTGTCTGGGAAGAATTTTTCCCCAATGTCCAGCCTAACCCACAGTCAGGGACGGTGACTCCCCCCCCTCCCTGGGCAGCTGATTCCACTGTCTGGGAAGAATTTTTCCCCAATGTCCAGCCTAACCCTACCCTGCTGCAGCTTGAAGCCATCCCCTCTCGTTCTGTCGCTAACTGCCCTTGAGAAGAGACCAGCACCAACCTCTCTGCAATGTCCTTTCAAGCAGTTGTAGAGAGTGATGAGGTCTCCCCTCAGCCTCCTCTTCCTCAAACTAAACAGTCCCAGCTCTCTCAATCGATCCTCATAAGATTTATGTTCCAGGCCCTTCACCAGTCTCGTTGCCCTCCTCTGTACTCACTTCAGCACCTCGATATCTCTCTGGTGCTGAGATGCCCAGAACTGGACACAATACTCAAGGTGTGAGATCATCTCTGACAGTAAAACATTCCCACATGGGAAGATGGAGTATGATCAACATCCATGGAAGAAGCAGTGTCCTAAGCAGCCAGTCCTCTAGAGCCTGGAAAGATCGCTTATGGTCTCTTCATGGTCAGGGGTAACCTCCCCTTCTCCATAGCCATGAGCCTGGAGGGTGATTCTTTCTCTAGAGGTTTGGTTCAGTCCAGCCATCCAAAGAGATAAAAAATTCCTGTGCTGCAGTGCTGTGAGAGAGAGAAATCAGTAGGGATGGGGTTGCTAGCGGTGTGAATTTTGCAGTTTGCAAGCCAGACTTCCTCAAACTAAGAGCACCAGGGAGGGAAATGGACTAATGTTTTTTGGCTGGATCAGCCAGTTGATAAACTCAGTAGCAGCCAAAACTTATTAAGTAGCAGAGTCCTGTATAAATAAGTAATGCCAAAGAGACCAGGCTGGATTCTCAACTGATAAAGCTGTATTGATCTTCTCCCTTTTTCAAGTAGCTGTTCTGCACAGTCAGTGGTTGCCTGCAACTGCTTGGGACAGCATGGGAGTGAAGCATCCTCACCCAGCATACAGAGTTCTGCATCTTCACTTTGGGATTGCTCTTACGCCAGCTCCATGTGTCCTGTTCGTCACAAATATCTGCAAAATCCCAGAAAACCTTCGCATACATGTTTTAAAAAAAGGTAAATAAAGGGAAGATTTATGGAGCTTACATTGCAGAGCGCTTTCTGACAGTAAAAAAAGACTTGAGTGCCTTAGGACGGTGCTTAGTATCCATCACCACCAGCTTTTAAGAGTGAGGTAGCTGGAATGGATGAGAGAGACCTGATGCTGCCCAGCAGCAGTGGGACAGCGGTGACCTCCTGGATCCCCATTTGCCCTATTTTCTGTGATTTATTTGCTGCTAGTAATCAGTGCCAATATTAAAGGCCATATGCATGATGGTGATCTACTTGGCCATGGAAGGAACAGGTGGGGGTAAAAGGCAAAGGAAAGTCGTGGTTAAATTGCCACAGGACACAGGGTATTTCTTTGTCCACTTCTGCAAGTGTGGGCACAGAAGTGTTTGCCAGGCAAAGTCCTGACAGGTACATCCTTGGCAGACAGGAGTATGAACATGGGAAGGGATAAGCCCCAGCCCAAAGCAGGGACTCAGATCCTAGGCAGACTTGTTCTAGTTTTCCTTCTTGAGATGTTTCTCTATCCCCATTGAATGCATATGTAGCCCACAGCCACTCTCCTCCAAATTTGGCCAACCACCAAGCTTGGTGTCCTGCTTGCAGAGCTCAGGGAGGTGCAGCTCTGAGGGCTTTAACACTGCTACATGATGCTGGTTTCTGTTCCAGGGCTGGTTTAGTCCTGCCTGTCCATCTAGTGAGCTGCAGGGACGGAAGCTGAGCACCTTCCCTGCCAAGAAATCCTTCTTCCAACTTGGGTAAAGATGACAGCTGAATACATTTAAAATTTCCTACACTGAGTCCTGGGAACTGCTCCTGCCTTCCAGCCTCTTGACTTGACACGTTTAATGTGTGTTTTCAGCTTAGTGATAAAAGAAAACCAGACCAACTTTGACAACCTCACCACAGCACAAGAAATCGGGAGCACGTTCGCCATCTTTGGCCAGACCCTTTGTTTTTTCAGACCTGGGGGAAGAGTGGGAAGGTGAGTCTGCTGCAGCAATAGTCCCAATTCATGCAAAGGAAAGGGACCTCAGGTCCCAGAGGCAGGCTCCCCTCCTCTGCTTCTTCCATTTCCGAGTACAGGGCAATTGCAATTTATGAAGGGTGCAAGAAGCACTGCTTGTACAAATCCCAGACTTTGCAATAAAGCCAGGCACTTCTTTCAGTATATTCTTTCAGTGCCTGGACCTACCGGTTTTCTAGTGAAGGTTAAATTATATTGCTGCCTGGGGATGGGTTTTCAAATTATATGAAAGATGCCAATACAATACAGAGAAGCAAGTCCTCCTCTCCCTCCTACCTTTTTTTCTTTAGCATTTCTAGCTTTCAGTGCATGCCTTCCTCAAACAACTGTACGAGGTGCTTCAGTTGCCCCCAGGGTGAAATCAGCTCCTCTTTTTATAAAACCTTCTAGGTTGTCTGCACAATTTGTTCCAAAGGCATAATGCAGTGAGTGAGGTTCTGTTGCTTGTCCTCTTCCCCAGTGATGCACTGATTGATCATCCTTTTCATAAACTTACTTCTTGCTTCAAATGAAGTGAAATAACATGGGAAATAAGCTGGGATCTATACATTGTTCATAATTGATTTGATAAAATTATTTGTCAGTTCTGAAACTCTGTACTTTGAACAGATTGCAGAGTATTTCTCAATACTCACCCAGAAACTGCTTTTTTGTTTGGGTTTGGTTTTTTCCCCAGAATTGCCTCTCTTGAGATCCTTGACTCCTAAAGTTTCAGCAAATGCACACAAAGCTTTCAGAGAGTGAATTAGCTGGGTTGTTGGCTCTTTTTTTTTTCCATCTGGACTGTCTTTCAAGACGTGAATTTCTTATGAAATAGTTTGGGGCTTTTGCAAGATCTGTTTCTGAAGAAACGTTGATTTGCTCTGTTCTGTTGAAGGGGTTTGTTGTTGTTTAGGGAGTGTGTGTGGAGAACTGTGTTAAATTAGGACTACAAAAGAAATATTTTTGCAAATGGTTTCCCATGAGAAACAAGATAAGATGGGAGTTTGACTTATGTGGGAAATGGGATGCATTCTCCAAATGACAGCTCCCATGTGCCTTTCTGGGAGTTTCACCAAATAATTTTATTTCCATATTCTGCCACAAAAATAAAATTAAAAAAATAATAATTTTGCCAACATTGTCCATTTCTGGACAATTTTCATTATGACAATTTCCATTAAGAGAAAAAAAAAATTAACTCTTTCTGTGGGTAAGGCAAACCAGGAATGTTTCAGCAGTCCCTGAGCAACACAACTGGTGGGCAAGAAAGTCATGTGAAAACCTCCTGTGACGGGCAGGAATTATTGTCAGCTCCATGGACCTCCAGATAAGAAATCACCACCTTTTTGCTGTTTAAGACAAGCAGAGGAATGGTATTTCTCTGGGAGAACATCGTTCCCAGTGACCACAAAAATTTGTAAGGTTACTAGGACCTATTGAAAAGAATAACATATATGTATTGCAAAATAATAATATGTGTATATGTGTGTGTGTGTGTGTATAATGAACTCTGTTGCTGGGGATTTATGTCAAATGAAGGAAAGCTGACAATTTGTAGACACAGTAGGAACTGTGTGTTTTACTCCAGAGCCTAGAGTAGCTACTAGTTGTTGTGAAGCTATGAGAGATGTTTCCTGCTCCCAAGACTTTACAGGCAAACAGGGCATTGAACTAAGAATGTTGTATGAAGTGTCATTGTTATTTAGATATGGGAAACCTTGCTACAGGGAGATAAAATTATGTGACCATAAGCACACCAAAAGTCAGTGACAGAATAGTGACCCATGTCTAAAATTAGACCTTGCTGCTTCTGAGAAGCAAGCACCAAGCAGGTATGGGCTCCTCCTTGGTGTCTAGTGGAAGAGGGTGTGAAAGGGATGGGAGGATGCCAGAGGCCTGTGCAAAGTTTGGGTCAGTGTGCTTATACTCATGCGTGGCAGGGGACTGGAGGAGACACCCCATCCTGTGCTCCTCCCTGTGCCCTGGAAAGGGGCAACATTTTCAAGGAACTGTGCTGAGGACTGGAAGTGTTTTGCTCCCACTCAAGTCCCAGGGCACTGCCTGGTTGTGACATTCTTAAAGCATGATGCCTTTTTGTTTCTTATAGTCTCCCTCTGGCATAAGTTAGGGGCATAAATAAGGAACAATTCTGAATTGCAAACTGGGTGGCAAAGCACAAAGACAGAGCAAGACAGCTGTCCTAGGAGAGAAAGATGAAGACATTCAGGATCAGCTCCTTGAGGCACCAAGACACTGCTTTCCCAAATCCTAGCTCAGCCTGTGCTGGCTGAAGGAGCTGTTAAGTACTGTGGTGGAAACCCTCATGTGGACATTGCTTTTGGTGCTAATAGACTCCCATCGACTTTGACCCCAGTGCAGAGGCCAAACACTTGCCACGTGTCTTGTTTCTTCAGCTTTCAGGCAGGAGAAATGCTCCCTATACAGCTTTCTTCCAGGCTCAGTTTTCCACTTTATCACCTGGATGAGCTATAGATAATTCACAGTCAACTTTGGCCCTACTTCTTTAAGAAATTAGATGCTTTAGTAGTTCTGTCTCTGGACCTCAGAGGTCTTTGGGGTCAGTATGGGGAAATCTGTCATCAGAAGCCTAGTGGCTTACAGTTTTTCTTGGGTTTTGTTACTTTTTACAATTTACAAAGTCATTTATACACAGTTTAAGATTGAATATTTTTTTTTATTTCACTCAAGCCAACATGTCTGGGGTAAAAAGGGGATGGCAGAAAGAAGGGTCACCAAAAGTCACCATATCTGTGATAACTGAATAGATATTTCAAAGCTCATCTCTGCACTTTGAGTGTTGTACCTGATGATTGCTGAAGGTGCAGAGAGTCCAGAAATTAGTCCGTAAATTACTAATAGGAGTTACAAAGAAAACATGTAGGAAAAAAATGCTTAGGAATAGCTGAGATGGGGGACAGTGGCTTTCAGTTGCATCAGAATCAAGCACTAGGAAGTCCATCATCCTGCTTCCATCAGTCCCCTGGCCCGGGTTCAGGAGAAAGGCAGGAGGGACTCAGTGGATAGCTTCTATGTAAGAACTGCACGCAGAGAGCACGGGTTCCTGGGTCTGGCGTTATGCCGATAGCCAGGGTTGCTTGTATCCCTTCTTTATCTGTTGGCTTGGAAGCTAAGCAATTTTTCTGGGGAGTGTAATCAGCATTCTGTGTGTCAGTGCACAACTACCTGCAGAATTTATCATTCTCGAAAGGAAGACTTTGCCTCCTGTACTATGGGGGGAAAAAAAAGCAAAAATTGCTATTCTCCCTAGGGAAAATTTTAAACTACAGAAATGTAAGACAACCGTCTTCCTCTCCTATTTTCTAGTGCTTCTGAGAAATAATTGGGTTTTTTTAAATTTGTGTGTGTTTAAAATCCTCAGCATATGCTAACACCAGTTCTGTCTGGCTCTATTTCTGGTTGGTGCCAGCTCTTGGGAGCAAGTGAAGCAGTACCAATCCACTGGTGTGGGTATTGATGGTACCCACATGTGGCATGATCACAATGCACATGTGGGCAATGACACACCATACTGGCCCTTTTCAAAATGCATTTATTGATACTTGTCACAAATCAATTATGTTGCATAATGACTTCCAGCCATTATGTCCACATGTGCACAAAGTAAATCATCTTGGGCTTTTCTTTTTCCCCAAATCAGCCCTTAAATCTTTCATGAACAGCCGGCACACCATTATTATTGACCTACGGAGCTAGGAAAAGTCTGGCTGGATTTACCAGGGGAACTGCTGGAAGTTTAAATATTAGCAGAAGGATTAAATTAAATGGAGTTTAAGAATTGTATCCACTTCTGATAGTATTTAACAATTAGCCAAAAAAAAAAAAAAAATCCCATCTTGCCTAATCTTTAGGTAAAGCAGGAATAAATGCATTGGTGATTGACATAGCATTTCCTCATATTTCTTCCTCTTAGAAAATTCTCATATTATCTAAAAAGCACCACATGACTCATAAAATCATAGAACAGTCCACATTGGAAGGTATATCAAAAGAACCTCTTGTGAGAAAAGCAGTCTAAATGAGATTACCTAGCACTCTCTCCAATTGCAGCTTGAAAACCTCCAGCAAAGAGGACTCTACCATCTTCCTGGGGAGGATTTTCAAGTGAATGGTTGTTCTTACTGTAAAAAATTTCTTTCTTAGGTTGAGATCTTTTCCTCCTTTACCACTGAGCCTTGGAAAGTTGAGTTATACTGAGTAAGTTTTGCCCTCACCCCTAAACTAGTAGACATTTCTGCCTCTACTCTCCACCATATGAAACCTAATTTTTTCCCAAAATAATTTTAGAAAATTTCAGAGCTCACCCCACTGGGTCTGTACCTGGTTGCATAGTCCACTCTATTATAATACAACAAAAGGAAATGAAGGGGTGGTGGATTACTTGACAACCCTGTGTCCAGCTGTCAAAAATCATGCAGCAATTCAGCAGCAGGATTAAGCAAAAAAGGTGGAGTTTACTGCTGTCCATGTCTTCACATCAACACTCATCCTGTACCCCAAAAAACCTTACTGACACCATTGACACAAAAAGGACACAGAGACCCTAAAGATGTCAGAGATCAGTGACCTAGAGAGGAAATAGTAGGAAAACTGGTAGAGCAGCAAGAGCATATGCCAAAGCAAACCTGTGTCACTAGAAGAATCAAGGAGTTCAACCCCAACCAAGCCTGCAGCAAATTTGCAGCAAGAAATTTCTGACTGGTATTTTCCTCCAGCCATCAAAATTGTCTGGGACTGGAGCACTTGCCCTGTGAGGCATCACTGGAGGAGGTGGGTTCGTTCAGCCTGGCGAAGAGTTGGCTGTCAGGGAGACAAAGCTCGAATTCATGATGGTCCATGGAAGCAACAGGAATAAATTAATATGATAGGCTCCAAATGGATTTAAGGAAAAATCCCTTACTATAAGGATAGCCAAGCACTGGAATGGGTTTTCCAGAAAGTTGGTGAAATATCCATCCATGGAGAATTTCAAGACCCAAAGACAAAACCCAAAGCACCATGATCTGAACTCACTCTTGACCCATTCTGGACTACAGACCTCCAGAGGTCTCTGAATGATCCTCTGGTCTTTTGAGATATGTTAACCTCACTGCTCTCCTGGATAGAAAGTTTTTTTCCTGGTTTTGCTTGTGTCTGTGCTCTTCTCTCTGCCCAGGGTTACGTTCCTAGAGAGTGAACATTACAGGATAAGAGTTGGGCTGACTGCTCTGTGCAGAAAGAAGAATCATAGAATCATTTTGGTTGGAAGAGACCCTTGGGATCGTCGAGTCCAAGCATCTGCCCTACTCTACAAGTTCTCCCCTACACCAGATCCCTCAACACCACATGTAATCTACTCGTAAACACAGTCAGGGATGGTGACTCAACCACATCCCTGGGCAGCCCATTCCAGTGACTGACCACTTTTTTTGTGAAGAATTCTTTCCTAATGTCCAGCCTAACCCTACCCTGCTGCAGCTTGCAGCCATTCCCTCTTGTTCTGTCGCTAATTGCCTGTGAGAAGAGTCCAGCACCAACCTCCCTACAATGCCCTTTCAAGCAGTTGTAGAGAGTGATGAGGTCTCCCCTCAGCCTCCTCTTCCTCAACCTAAATAGTCCCAGCTCCCTCAATCGTTCCTCATAAGATTTATGTTCCAGGCCCTTCACCAGCTTCATTGCCCTTCTCTGTACTTGCTCCAGCACCTCAATATCTCTCTTGTGCTGAGGTGCCCAGAACTGGACACAATACTCAAGGTGTGGCCTCAGGCCTCACCAGTGCTGAGTACAGGGGGACAATCACCTCCATACTTCTGCTGGTCACACAATTTCTTATGCAAGCCAGGATGCTATTGGTCTTCTTGGCCACCTGGGCACACTGCTGGCTCATATTCAGCCGCTTGTCATCCAGCACCCTCAGGGCTTTTTCTGCCGGGCAGCTCTCCAGCCACACTGCCCCAAGCCTGTAGCCATGCATGGGGTTGTTGTGGCCCAAGTGCAGGACAAGAAGAAATAGTTGTTTATTGTAGCTGTAGCTGAAACCACATCAGAACATGCTTCATCTCATGTTACTAATTTAAGAAGTGAGGAGTCTGCACCAGGTATACAAACTTGTGAGCTAGTGAGCAAGTTGCTGCCAAATGGGTTTGCACCATCAGGACTCAAATCTTCCAGCTACCTGCAGTGGGTGGCACAGTGCTGTTTAAAAGCTACATCACTTCAAACTCAAGCAGAGAAAATACCAGTTTTAAAGTGTTGGGGCCCTTTGTGTTGTACTACGGTGTATATCGAGACAGGAACACTCCTGAAACTCATAGCAGTAACTGCTTATTTCCCCCTAATAAAGTAATTATGGCTGTAATTGATGAGTTTATTAATTCCGTTCATAAAATTGAGACAGCTTTTACTAAGTCCATGCATCACAGGCATCTCACCATACTAAACATTTTCCAGAGTGTTATAACCTGGTGCAAACTGCTCGACCAAAGCGCTTGACTTGCATGAAGTCAGGAAAGCAGGAAAGAAGGGAAACTAACTCTCATTCTACTGAGACAAAACCGAAGAGGAGAGGCAGGAAAAGGAGTCCCTTAATGGTGGGTCTGCCAGGAGGGCATGGACTCAGAGAGGTTCAGGGTGGGTTTGGTTGAAGTTGACACATTAAAGACTTGCCCATGTATTTCAAGGTGAGGGAACTTTCCCACTCTTCATCCCAGGCAGTGCCAGAGCGTGGCTCAGCTGAGCTCTGCAGGAAGCAGGACATGCCCAGGAGGTGGAGAAGTTGCCCCTACAGGCCACACCAAGCACCTCCCCACTGAAACATGGAAGTCCTGCTGCCACCAACAGTGGCAAGACATGGCTCCATAGCCATGCTTCCCAGTGCTCATCACCCATCACAGGCAGACAGGGCAAAGGAGAAGCCTCCTAAGGCTGGCAATGTCACAGAATGCATAATGAAGTCACTTTGCTGGGAACACATCCCTTGATAAAAATCATCTCTCTCTGCAGCAAGAGCGAAGGAGCGCCAGGAAGGCATCTCCATCCCAAATTATCTGCAAGCATCTTCAGCAATGCATCTTTCAGCAGTTGCCTGCTTCAGCGTGGTCTGCTCTAAACATTCTCCTCCTGTGTGGCTCCAAGAGTAGTTTCTTCTCTCTTACTGGTAATGCACAGTTTCCCAGTGCAGCACATGCTGGGAATCAGCACACAAAGAGATAACTTGCAACTGGCTTTTTGTGACATAGTTGTGCTTAAATTGGTTTTCATGAGTATTAAGCCCAATGTGTTGCCAGCTTCTGCAGGAAGTGAGCAAATGATGACTGATGACATGTTCAAATGAAATTCAGCTTTTGTGCTTGGAATGTTTGCAGGAAGAAAGCAGAGGAGGCTGAGCAGCTCAGGAGCACTCCAGTATGGTTGAACCCAGCCCCTTTGGTCCAGCGTTGGAGGTACTTAAAGGTCCCTAAAGGGCATCAGGGATAGGACTAAGTAGATCTGCATAACTTCATCCATGAATAACTAGAAGGGCAGAGATCAGCAGCACTTGCCCATCCACGGGGGAGAAGACTTTTCCCATCGTCTGCTGATGGGGAAAATCAACCAAAGCCCAAACTATGTGAAATCCGTGGCCCGTGTCAAGCCACTCTACGATTTTAACCTCCACAGATGGGAAGCAGCTTGTTGTTCACAGATGCAGCTCCTGTTTTTGGTGCCACAAACACACATTAGACAGTTTGAAGATGGGTTACGCCCATGTGTATGGAAATGGGAACATGCCAGGAGCACATTGTGGTTGGCAGTGGAAGGTGGGTTTATGATTCAAAGACCCTGGATAGCTGCAGCTATAATATACCCAGGGCTCATTTTTGTTAATCACAGAATCACAGAATATCAGAGATTGGAAGGGACCTTGAAAGATCACCTAGTCCAATCCCCCTGCTAGAGCAGGAACACCTAGAGCAGGTCACACAGGAACACGTCCAGGCGAGTTTTGAATATCTCCAGAGAAGGAGACTCCACAACCTCCCTGGGCAGCCCAGAAGATCCGTATCTGATCTTAAATACCTTTTTTTAGACACGCTCCGTGGGTCCTTTCCAAAATAAGGAGAGAGCCTGGTTCTCTGAAGGAGAAAGTCCTTCACAGAGTATGGCTACATGGCAAAAGGGCTGCTGCAAGACTGAGTTTGGGGCTGAGTGAGAGAGAGATAAACTATATGCCCAGGAGAGGACCCACAGTACTTGCAGCTTTTCTATCTGCAGTCATCCTTCCCATCCCTTTCCATCCTTGGAGCTTTTCTGATGAGCTCTCCAGGAGGAAAAGCTCAGTTTTGAGTGTTGCTGTTACTGCCTCATTCGCCTCCTGGGGAGGAGATGGAAATGAACATTTCTGGCTTGCCTTTTGGCCTTTTCCTTGCAGATGGCTCAACAGAAACCACGCCACCCTCTGTTTCACTAGCACTGCTGGAGAGAGGCAGTGTGGAAACACCCATGGAAGCAAGGGGTGCAAAGAGCTGAAGCAGCACCCAGCTGCAAATATGGCACAGGGGTAGAAACCAGAGGGCTGGAGGGGGGATACACCAGGAGACAGACATTAGCAAGCAATAGGAAAGAGGCAAGAGAACGTCCAAAGGGACGGTGCAGTCACTTGGCCATGGGAGGAAAGTCAGGGGAAGCTCAGGGCTGTATGGAGAGCTGCAAGAGCAGAACAGCTCATGATTTCGTTCAGCTGGGGAAGGTTTCCCCACGCACACACACATCTGTGGCCTGCTTTGTGGGAGGCTGGGTGGTACAATTTGCAGTGGGAATGTAACTCATTTCATGTAGGAAGATAAAAAGGACGCATAATAAATTTGCTGGAAATAATGCAGTTTTGAAGGTGCTGACATGAATCACAAATTGCAGGAAATTTGTTCAATAGAAATGGGTAGCTCAGAGTAGTTGAGATGTTTCATTTCACCTTTTCTTTATGCGTATGCTTCCATTCTTCTTTTTGAAAGGGGACCTTTATTTCATATTCATATTTTTGAAGGAATAATAGAAAGAGTTAAATAGCCTGAAAGTTATTTAGAAATAGCTATTTTACCACAAGACAGATGTTGCAAAAAGAAAGAAGCAGGATCTTCTTTCCTTAGGGCTGTTAATTTTATCTCTGAACATGATCCATTTTCAAACACAGGTATCTTTCAGACAAGGATACCTTTAGCACCACAGGGCTGACTTCTGCTGGGCTCTGTAGGCCAAACTGAGCCAAGTCAGCAGCATGTCTACAAATGACCAAGAGAGAATTAAGGGTTCCAAGGTATAATGACCCCCTGGACAGGCACACTGCTTGTCTATGGTCTCTTCTACACTGTGTGTCCTTGAGGAACAGATACCATGGCTGCAAAGTTGAAGAAAACTCTGCTTTCCAGTAGAAAAGGAAGGACCTAAAGCAAATAAGTCAAGTCCCCTTGAAACACCAGATTAGGAACAGAAAATTGTTTTTTAGGAGATCAATGGTGGTCCTTTGACAGGGGCACCCAAGAGTGCAAAACTGTTGCTCAAAAAACATAAAGCTCTTATTTGACCCCAGCAGTGTCCCCAGCACACTGAGTTTCTCCCAGGAACATGGAACATGGCCCTGAAGGACTCTGCACTGTGGAAAAAATGTCTGGTTTGTGCCAATATAATGTAAGCATTGATGATTAAAGCTTGCAGAGATGAAGCAAAAAGTCCTCAGAAGGATGAATGCTGCACGACTGCCAGAGGCAGGGCAAAATCTCATTCCCTGTTCATCAGTAGGGGAGACTATTTCACATGAGCTAATGCTGGTTCAGGCAGTAATTAAAGGAAGTAGGAAGGACAGCAAAGTCAAGACTTTGTTGGGAGCAGAGCACTGATTTGTAGTCAGCCTCACACCCTTCCTGTAGCCCAGCACTCAGGAGTATAAGTCCAAGACCGACTTTGGCAAAACGTTCTCCTGTTTTGTATCATTCATAATCAGAGAGTACTGAAACTGGGTTTGCCTTTGTGTTCACTCCCAAATCTCCTAACCAAGGCCAGTTATTTGTCTAGGAGTGTACTAGCCATACGGCACCTCCATATCCTCTGGGTCTGAATTGCAAATTCTCACACACACACATTCCCTCACTAAATCAGTGCACAGCATTAAACTAAGCATCTACTGTACCTCATGTCCATGCTTGTGGGGATGTTACCTAGTGAAAGCAATCCTGGCAATCTGTATGAGGCTTTTCTTTTCCTGAATGGAGTAACTGTGGGTCTTTCAATAGAGACACCTTTCCCTCCACTCTCCTGCTTAGAAATGTTTTCAAAGGAGTTTTTCCCCTCTGCTATATTCAGCACGTACATAGGCTGAAGTTATATCCCAGGCTAACAACAGAAGTGAACAATTATAGCAGCTATTCCCTGAAAATGTTAGCAGCAGAGGTTATTGCTTCCTCCATCTTAATTAACCTGAACTGGCCAAAAGCGGTTTTGCTCCTTCCTGCCTCTTCCTGTTCTTCCCAAAGTAAAAATGGTTATGAATTATGGGATAACAATTTGTAACAAAAGTGGCACCTTAGGTTTGTGTTCATCTGAAATCAGTTTTATAAAGGACAACACATTTTTCATTTTAGTATCTAGTTAAACAGGAAACGGTTATCATGGCAAATCATTCATCTGCAATTAAAATGTTGAAGATATTTTTCATTTCGGTGTCTCACTTCAGTTCAGACCAAAAAGCAATTGCAAACCATCTGCCTTCCACTCACCAGCTCTTAGAAACAACTCCCCAAGGCCTGAAAGTAACACCACTTTCCAACCTATCTCAGCCGACACCCTGACTACCCTCCGCACTGGGGAGACTTAAAAACACCATAATCCAAAGGCCCATCCCTTTTATTAAGAAGAAAATTAAATAATGTGAAATCAATACTGTACTTCTGCCTCCAAGACATCTGCCAGATCCAACCTAGAGCTGGCAGGGGTCACTGTGCAACCTGCTCTAGCTGAACCTGCTCTGGCAGGAGGGTTGTACTAGGTATCTCCAGAGGTCCCTTCCAACCCCGCATAATTTTGTGTTTCACTCATCAAATGTGCGTGCACTCAACTGTACTGGGGCATTTATAACATCAGCTGCAGCAAAAACCTTCCTGCAGAGAGACATAAAGAACGTAGGAGCAGTGAAGCTTCCCTTCGCTGCACTGCTGATGCTCTTGAGCTTACACGGAGCTGCCCTCTGCCACAGCTCCCTCCTCTGGGATGCAGGTGACACAAGGTCTGTTTCCCACCTGGGTATGGTGTCATGGAATTTCCTTCCTGAACAACACAAGGAAGCATCTAGGCTTTCCCCAAGCCAGTGACAGGTGATCAGATCCCTCCTGACGGAGCTGCTCGGCTGCACGTGAGTGACATGGAACTGAACAGGGATCAGAGAGGGAAAAGCAAGGGCTGGGCAGGTTGCAAGATGCTACTTCTCCCGTCTACCACCCTGTGAGGATGCAGAAGCACAGCCCAGCTGTGTTTTCCAGGGGTCTTTTTTCCCTGTAAGCATTGTGCTGAGAAAGACATGTATCAGAAAAAAAAACCAAAACATTTCAACTGCAGCTCTCCTCTGCACAAGCATCTTTAAGATTTCTGCCAACTGTCAGCACGTCTGCCTCGTCAAGGAGAAGCAGGAAAACTTCTAAGCAAAGAGATCAAGCAATCCAATCCCCTAAACATTTAACTTCTCTGATTAAACACTCGAGGATGAGGCTCTGAAGGTTTATTTATCCTGGGGTGAAGCAGCCAATTAAACATCCGACGCTTCTGCAGGCTGTCGGGGAAGTGTCACTTCCAGCCCGCCTTGGTTGCCAACATTTGGTGGCAACAAAAAGAATAAATAATGTGTTCTTTGAAAAGCAAGGCAGAAAAGAATAGTCGGCTGGGGAGGAAATAATGTGCCGGCAGCAGCCTGTCCTCTCTACCTATCCACACAGGGCTGCGAAAAAGCGGGAGTGATACTTGCCTTGCTATAAGGGGATAGTCAGCCCCACTGAGCAGTGGGAAATCACAGCTCTTGACTTGCCCTGTTTTTTGCTCCTGCTCTTTCATCCCCAATGCAGCTGGGTTGCTGCCACCATCCTTGGTCCCTTTGCTAGGCTGCAACCTTAAATCCCAAATCCCCAGCTCCCAGCCCCTGACTGAGCCTCAGATGTGCAGTGGAGGAGAGACCTACATGTCAGGACAAGGTCTTGCAACTCCTGGGCCACATGCATCCTGGTGTCACCCTGCATACTCAGGCTTTGCTCTGCCTCATGCAAACATTTGCATATAGGCATTTTGCATACATTTTTGGTCATAGAGTGGCCTTCCAGTATCTGAAGGGGACTTACAAGAAAGTTGGAGAGGGACTTTTTATAAATGCATATAGTGATAGGATGGGGGGTAAAGCTTCAAACTGGAAGAAAGGAGATTTAGATTAGTTATTAGGAAGAAATTCTTTACTGTGAAGGTGGTGAGAGACTGGAACAGGTTGCCCAGAGAAGTTGTGTATGTCCCATCCCTGGAGGTGTTCAAGGCCAGGCTGGATGAGGATTTGAGCAGCTTGGTCTATTGGGAGATGTACTTACCCATGGCAGGGGTGTTGGAACTTGATGATCTCTAAGGCCCTTTCCAACCCAAACCATTCCATGATTCTGTATGTCTGCCATTCTCAGACACGTCTGTGCCCTGGCCACTTTGGCCGGTCGATTGGAGATCTGGGTGTATCCAACAACCCTCAATGGTGCTGCCAAGAATGCACGATCAAAACATCTGCACACACATCAAAGCCCATATGGCCAAGACTTGCTTTGCTGTCTTTGTAGGCCCTTCAGTGGCATCTTCTGGCTGGAAGGACCCCCTCAAAATGTACTAGTATCCTAGACAGGATCCAGAGGAAGGCAAATCCTTACTAGCTCTTATTGCTTCCTCACTATCCAAACCTATTTAGAGCAGGTTTTCAGATGTGCAGGCCTACTTTGGGTAACGAATTACACGGTCTCATGTGCACAGCAGACGTTGGGAACGTATTCAGCACAAAACTTTGAAACAAAATAAAACTGCAATAAAATAAAGTAATTTTACATTCTTGCATGAGTTTATGGAAAATGAAGAGTCTGCTCTGCGTGAAACTATTCTTCTCCTTTAAGGGGAATGAATAAAGCCTGTCTTCTAATAATTTTTTAATTCACTGAGAGCTGCAAAGCTTGAACAGGAAAATAAGGCAAGCATCTCAGTGGTTTATAGTCAAATATTCATGGAAAATTGTCTGGGCATCAGCAGCACTGTCTAACAAAAACGATCCTAAAATTTCAACTCTACAGGTCGGTTCGCTCCAGGGGAACTTAATATAATTATATTTCAATGTTTCTTTTCAGAACTTCATACATAAACATAGCATTTTGTACACTGGCATGAAAGTGCATAAGCAGAAAGATGCTGATGCCTTATAGCACAATTAATTTCTCCAGTAGTAAATTGACCTATGTGTCATGAGGATCAGATTGAGAGACTTAGAAAACGTTCCTCTGCAAAAATTGAAAATTACTTTTAGTATGATGAGGCTGTTTATTCTGCAGGCACCTCAATATTATCACCGTTTCAGAAATGGGGGAAACTAAGGCATGGAAAGATGAAGCAATTTGCCCAAGATCACCCAAAAAAACAGCAGCAGAGCCAGAAAATGACATCAAGTCTCCTAAGATCCAGTCCTGGTTTCTGGGACACCCTGTCCCAGAAGCAGTTTGGCTCCTTATCACCTCCACCAAGGCTTTCTGTCTCTGCCAAGCTGAGAACCACCCACAGGCATCCTGGTCAACATACAGACCTCAGCAACAGCAAAGGACCTTGTAAAAGCTGCAGTGGGCTTGCCTGTTCCTTGCAGCAGATGTAGATACAGGGACCCGCAAGCTTGCCTTTTGGGTGAATGTGGAGAAGTTGGATATTAGGAACCAGAATATCACCCTGAAGGTCACCAACTCTAAACAGGGCTTCCTCCACCCACTAGGACTCTGGGGAAGCAGAAGAGCATGGCAGTCACACAACAGCCTGAAGCCATGCAACACTTCCCATGTATGGACTTCTCTTTGTAGTACTGAGGATCTGCTTTTTAAGTCCTCCTGTACCATCCTTTCTCCAGACTGAACCTCATAAGGCAAGAGCTCCAGCCCAACCACCTCACTGGTGTGCATGGCCTGGGGCCATATCATAGCACCACAGAAATGTGCAGGAGACAAAAATCTTATCCTGCACAAAAAAGGTGGGACAGGATTCATCCTGCTCCACAAACATCACCAGGCATGCAAGCCATTTCCCCGTTTTATCTGCCACGCCACCGACCCAGTTACTCTCCAGCAGCCAGATTACTGTGGAATGAGTTTCCCTGTAGGATCAGCCATTCATCTTTCCTTGGCAGCCCCCCAGTTTCTGCCAAAACACTTCTTCAGGCCGGCAGGACTAGAAGTTTGGAGAGATTTTTCTCCAGTGCAGGCCAGTAAACACGATCTGTGCTATTGCTAGTAAAAGGCCAGGAGCTTTCTACTGCCCTGACTGCACAGACCACAAGGCGTGGCTTGGCCCAAACTAATTTTGGCTTCTTTCAGCCATGACTATAGCTGAAAGCCATGGTGACATGGCAGGGGTGACATGCCAGGGTGACACCTGAGTTTCCAGTCTACAAACACAACCCACGGTGATCAAAGTGTGGTCACTACTGGAGTGAGCAGGTAAGAGCATGTAAGAAGACAAGGTTAAGAAAATAAATAAAAATAAACGCACCACTACTCTCAGAATCCTCCATGCTGAGATCCCAGGATAACTGGCTGGGAACACACAGTTTCTCCATGTGATTCAGACTGAAGTCACAAATGAAGAATCCAGAGGTGGAAGGATGAATGTGATACCCACAAAAAGGGATGGATACTGGGAAGCTTTTGCATACAAATTTAACAATTTAATTGATGAGGCTTTTCTGATTGAGTTAGGGCAAAGCCCATTAATAAAAGAAGTGCAATAATAACAATAATAATACCTTTCTATGCTATTTGCATTTTTAGGGTTTTATGAAAGACTACAAATAAACGTCATTCAGGCAACACTGACTTGTGGATCCTTACAGGAGCAGTGGCAGGCACTGAGGGAGAAAAAGCAGCACTGCCACCCCCATTCTAACTTCTGCCAAATTTGTGTAAATGTCTTCAAAACCCTGCTGACTCCTCTTCCGTCCCTCACAGCACAGTGGCAGGGTCTGAGCTTTAGTTGCCCATGATGGCTTGGAGCATACCGGTTTGCATGAACATATCCTCATCCCCCTTCCAGATTGCATGTTACTTTAATACAGAGAGGGTTTATGCCTTGAAAATCACTAGTACTTGTGTTGGGCTCTGCTATGCAAGATAAAGGCAAGAGGTTAAGATAACCAAGGAACCAGAAACCATCCTTAGACATCCTGCATTCTCAGAACAATTTCTTCTGGTGCAGTCTGGAGGCTTTTCTCACTTTGTGTGGTACTTTATAATAATAGAAATACAACAAATCAGCAAAACTGACCTGCGATAACATTAAATTCATTAAGAGCAAACCAGACAATTCAAGTCAAGTTACTCCGAGATAGACACAAATTAGTGAAGGAAGTGTTGTGTCAGATCTCCAAATCCTTCAAAGGCATTCACATCCAAAAGGGGACAAAAGCCTCCCGTTTGCTGCTCCAGGCTTGGTCATCAGATGGACATAAAAAGACACTTTCCTTCTGCTCTGCCCCTTACTCAACACTTGCGTTCTCTCAGGTGATGCCTCATTATTAAACTCCGGCTGGCTGTTAGCAGAAAACGAGGAATTTCCCCATGCCTGAACTGGGCAGAGCCAGGACCATCCCCAGGACTCTGAGCAAAGCATGCCCAATTAATTTTTGTACCTTTGCAACCTTTTCCATTCGATACAAGACAATTTGCAGTTTTCCACATCTCACCTCAAACAGGGGTCTGTCACTCTCACAGGGAAGAAATAAGCTCTTAATTGATGGCACAATGTCCCAGGAGCAAGGAAGCAAGCAACAAGCAAACAAAAATGAACCTGAGTTTTATTTCTTTGGCACAATGATCCCAATTATACCATATATCACATCATTTGCATTACCACAACACGACCTTTTACATCTGCTTGACTTGCAAGCCACTTAGTCTCAGCCTACCTTTTAAAAATGTTTGTAGAAAACGAGGCACTTGCTTTATGCTGATGCAGTTAAGGGAGCTAATTTCAATTCTGAAGCAAACAAGATTTATCCAAGTTAATAGCCTGAGGGGTCCAGGAGCCAACTGGAGTAAAGCTCTTGTTGTTTCCTTTTAATAGTCCATGGGGCAATCCCAGGTATTTACATAAATTGAATCCTCCAGATCTCATATAACTTTCAGGCAATGATTTCCTAAGGGGGAGGACATTTACCACTAAGTCCAGAAGTGTGCATATGACTTTTGCTGGCTCTGCACGTGGCCCTGAAACATTATTTGGGGCAGCATAAGGACAGTTTCCCACTTGGCAGGATTTTCCAGCATTAAATGCCACTGGGCATCAGGAAAGGTCATTTCAGTGTCTGCAGAGTCCATGGTTTACTCCCCACTGCCTGTACAAGAAGCTGCAGCTCCGGTACTTACAACCAATGCAGTGACACGTGTCAGTGGCTGTTCTTGGGAAAGCGATGCAAAGTTCTACAAAAGCGTAACAGACTGAATTTCAATTAGGCCAGAGATCTGGAGAATCACTAAATTAATTCAATCTGCCATGAATATATTATAACTCCTGCAGTTTATTGATCATGCTGGAGAAACATCCGGTATCTGCCTCTTTTCTTACAGCAACACATGGAAAAACAGCCAATTATTTCAGCAGCAGAAGGGAATATTGTCTTATGCAGAGCCTGGTTTTCCTGAGGAGCTTCTCACAATGAGATGTCACTGGTGTAACCTTTTCAGCAGAGCTCAGGAAAGTTCATAGTCCTTCCCTGGAAAAAAAATGATGTTGGTATCTGTATAAAATTTGTTAACAGTTGCAAATTCAGTTTGTCCCTTGCTGTGTTTGATTGCTTCTCTGAGCACCTGCCAGGCATGAGAGTAGTAGAGGAGCCGTGGTTAGGGCTGCACGTATTTCTATTGCAAAATGGACAGAAATCACAAAGAAAAAATTAAGTAAGTCCACGTACACTCACTCAACAACCAAGCCCCAAAAAATGAGTGCACAGGCCCTTCTGCCACCAAGCAGTGGGGAGGTGCAGGACATGGCATTTCCCTTCCACTTGTCCGACCTCTCTGTTGGATCCAGCCACAGCATCGGCATAAAAGTGGCTGCTCGGTGTACAGAGCCCTTTGCCCAGAGCAGGCTTTGGCCACTGTCACAGCCAGAGGTGTCACTGGAGCTGCTGGAGGATTTCTGGCAGAACAAGGAGGCCCTGTGTTTGCTCCTGGGCAGCTAGCTCAGCTCAAATCCTAGCTCAGCCTTTGCTGGCTGAAGGAGCTGTTAAGTACTGTGGTGGAAACCCTCATGTGGACATTGCTTTTGGTGCTAATAGACTCCCATCGACTTTGACCCCAGTGCAAAGAGGCCAAACACTTGCCACGTGTCTCGTTTCTTCAGCTTTCAGGCAGGAGAAATGCTCCCTATACAGCTTTCTTCCAAGCTCAGTTTTCCACTTTATCACCTGGATGAGCTATAGATAATTCACAGTCAAGTTTGGCCCTACTTCTTTAAGAAATTAGATGCTTTAGTAGTTCTGTCTCTGGACCTCAGAGGTCTTTGGGGTCAGTATGGGGAAATCTGTCTTCAGAAGCCTAGTGGCTTACAGTTTTTCTTGGGTTTTGTTACTTTTTACAATTTACAAAGTCATTTATACACAGTTTAAGATTGAATATTTTTTTTATTTCACTCAAGCCAACATGTTGGATCCAGCCACAGCATCGGCATAAAAGCGGCTGCTCAGTCTACAGAGCCCTTTGCCCAGACCAGGCTCTGGCCACTGTCACAGCCAGAGGTGTCATTGGAGCTGCTGGAGGTTTTCTGGCAGAACAAGGAGGCCCTGTGTTTGCTCCTGGGCAGCTTCTGCAGTCTTAATGCACGCCACATGACAAGCTTGCTGGCTGCACTAGCATCTGATGTCCCTCAGATAAACCATGCCTCTGAACCAGCAAGCCTGGCTGATTGCACCTGCCTGGAAGGTAGGTGGGGAGATGTTCCTCCTTGCTCCAGTCTGAGTGGACAAATAAAAAAGAAAGTGCTCACAACACACTGTGCATTTTTGAGGGCTGCTGGGTGCTGAACCCCAGATTACAAGTGCAGAACATATTTTGGGGCATATATAGCATCAGCTATGGAGGACAAGCATGTTCCTATCAGTGTTCCTCGAAAGCCAGGGAGAAAACTCAGAAGCACCAGAGACTCAAGAAGTACTTTATCTTGATCTCAAGTAATGTGATAAATGACCCTTCTTACCCAGGGGCAGATACATGTGGTTTTGCCCTTCACAGCTGCACAGCTTGATTATCCCCAGAAGCAGGACAAGAAGATGAAGTGAAATTAAAATTATCTCCTTCAGTCTAAGGACCACCTGGAAACCAGGTGCTGGGAGGTACCTTGTAGCAGCTTTGTCTGTTGGTGATGGAAATATCCAGGCAAACTGTTGCAAAAATAGGCGCTGATCCTGCAGAAGAGTCTCTGCTATATACCTGCTGGCATAAGGGACAGGGTTTGTGGCAGATGCTTGGCTCTGCCTTGCTTGTCTTAAGGATAAGAAACTAGCCTCCTGGATGCAACCCAGTCCTGCATACCCTGTGAGATGGTGACCCCCTGTGGAAAGCTTTTAGGTTACACATATGAGGCTGCAAGAGGTGAGAGCATTATCTTAGCGCTGGGGTAAGGAAGGGTTTACCTAGCTCCAGGTATGTGGGACCACTTTTCCTTAGTGGGATTTATCCGTTCCCTCACTTGCCCTGCTCCTCCCTGCTAAACATGTCATGTCACCTTTCTGAAGACCAGTAGATACACGAGAGCAGGACAGGACAGGACCACAGCACCACCTTCCACTCATTGCCTGTCTCATCTGGAGGCAAGAGTCAACAAGCAAGTCCCATCCCAGGTTTCACACACCCAGCATTTGGCAATCTGGGGGGGTTCCCAAAGGGTATGGGCAAAGGAGCCTGTGTACTCCATCTCCATGAAGCTGACATCTTCAGACTAGACAACTTTGGAAGTGAGGTCTTGCCATGCTGCACCTGCACAGGGTCCTGCTCACAGGCAGGATCCCACACCAAAACAGGAGGAAGCACAGAGGGCCCTCCAGCCCCAGTGTAGAGCAGAGCCCAGACTGGATGACAAAAACAAGTCAGAGGTTTTCTTCTGTCTTTTGTGTAGCAAAAGTGCCTTTTTCTCTTTTCCAGACCAAGGAGACAAAAGTGTGATGGTCAGACTTCATCTGTCTTTCAGAAGGAAGGGCTTGTGAGATGTCATCTTCCACAAGACAACACAGATCCCCCAGGAAAACATAAATGGTGATGACCAAGCACAGGAAAGAGCAACCCAAATGTCAACAGAGGGGCGTCCCAGTCATATTGCAGCTTGCAGGCTGGTTTTGGCCCCCATCACACAGCACCTTCCTCAAGGGTAGATAATCTCTCAACAATTCAGTCACTTCAGATACAAACTAAAATAAGATGTTTTTAAAGTAAAAATAAAAATCAAAATCTTTATTGCCTGTGTCAGTATTTCAGACCAAGGTCCAGTCTATACCTCTCTCTTGGCTGAAGTGGGGTTTCTGCAGCGCCCTGCTCCTTTTGCAGCAGCTACTTTGGCACCACATGAAGGTTCCAAAGGTGCCTGAGCAACCAAAGTGCTTAGAGGCATCACTTCAGGTGATGTACAGCCTTTCCCATGACCAAACACAAGATTTAATGAAAAGCTATCACCGAGAAACTCTCTGTTACTTTAGGGAGATTTGGGAGCCCGTCTCAGTGTGAGACCTTGTGCTGTCTCCACTGCCAGTCCCAGGCACTGGAAGCCCCTATAGACAGAAAGACATTCTGCCACAGCTCTTGTGTTGACTGTGTGTGTCAGGGTGAAGGAGCAAATGCCAGCCCCTCAGCCACTCACTGGATTCACTGATGGGAGTTGTCCCTGGGACCAGTCCCTGCTCTCCAGCTCAGCCAGGTCAGCACAGCCCACCTGGATGGGAGAGGATGCTCACCAAGAACTGTAGTCCCTTCATGGGTCTCCTCTCATCAGCACTCAGGAAGCATTTCTGCTTTTAAGGGTTTAAAGGAGAACTGAAGTGCTACAGATTTCTCCAAATCCCTTTAAAAGTAAGAAAAAAACCCCAAAACATTCAGGCTGGCATGCAGCTTGTAACACAGGCCCAGAGGCAAGGTTCATTGCCAAGCAAGTCACTTCAGTGCACGGTATTGCTTTAGATCCAAAATGGTCTTCTTCCCACCAGAATCTACCATGAGCATCACCACCAAGACGGTCAAAGGTGCTGAGGACTGCATCCCTGAACCACAGCTTTGCAGCAGCCCAGTGCTCCCCATCATGTCCCAGCACAGTGAGTGTCAGTCCCTACTGGAAGCTCCCCAGTTAGCCAACATACGGGGAGGTAACATCACCAGGTTCTTTTCTCCCCTTCGAGCCTGACAAGGTAGAGCACCGAGCATTTTTTCCCTTCTGAGAACAAACATGCTAATTTCAGTGCACTCAAATAAAATGCAGTAGGTGTCTGAAATGTGACCAAAACATGTCAGTCCAGGGCCAATGTTTAACTTCTCACTCACTACTCTTGCTTCTTCCTGATCGAATTGGCTCCATTGATAGCCAGAGGTTTCTCTAATTGTCAGCACTGCAAACTCAGCAGAGGGTCTGAAAACCCATCAGACATTTTCCCTCACACCTTCCCCATCTTCTGGGGGGCAAGAAGCTCTGTGGTTAGTACTGAGCTGATGAGCTTTGTGATGAGATGGGAAAAAATGGTTTATGGCAGCTACAGCTCTCCCCTGTCAAATCCTACGCCACCAGACCCAAGCACAGACCAGCCATTTCTCCTACGAGTTCTGTTCTGCCACCAGCCTGTCCCACAGTGTGCACAAACCCATGCTGGATACCCCTGCACAGCTCCAGGCACAATGGACCCCAATGACATCTGTTTGGGGGATTAAACATCTAGCTCTGCCCCCCTGTGCTGCGGACTAGGTTTCTCCACAGCAGATGCTTCCCACAGTGAGAGTGTAGGCTTCGGGCTTTCTCCAGTCCCATTAGAGGCTGCAATCAAGGGGTCAAAACCATTTTTTCTCTGAGTGCTCTTGATTTGTGCTGGATTGCTGAAAGTGCTTCATTCCATCTAATCTCTGAACTCTGCTGCTTCTTGCTTCCCCAGCACAAGCACCTGCAAGAAGCATTTGCTGCATTTGTGGGAGAGTAGTTTAAAATGATACAGAGCAAAAGTCTCTTGCCAGTTCTCCAGCTTCCTATCAAACTGAAATCCCAGAGGCAGCCTTGTTCGAAAGCCTCCACGCAAGCCAGCTGGGCAAAAATCACGTCGGAGCTGTGGAAACATTAAGTCTGGTTACTCCCTCACCGTTTTGCAGAAAAAATAACTTTCACTGAGCCACCTGGGGCATGCAGGAGATGGACAAGGTGTCAGATTTAGCAGGAAAACCATTTTCTGCTAACGCAGGAAGCAGTGAAAAGACCTACTATTCAGGGAGGAAAATCGATAATTAAAAATCTGTAGTCATCTTAACAAATCCCCTGAGTTTTAACAAGGGAAGGTCAGTGTAGTTAGACAACCTACCCTGCCAAGCCATGCTCAGAGGTCCAAAGCTAATTTAATTTTACAGGCTACTGCTCCTCTTGAGGGGAGCCTGTTCCTGAAGAATTCTCAGATGTCCCTCCTGGGACCTGCCCTGTGGCCCGTGAGTTCACCAATCTGCACCTCTGCACAACCTGCAACACTGAAACTGCAACACATCTTGTGAAGAGCATCTTTTTGAATGACTCTGGTGCCCCTTCTCCTCCAGAGAAGATGTCCTCAGAACTAGCATGGTTGCATTTGCAAACTGAGGTCACTCAAAAAGACCAGACAATCTTTTCTTCAGCCTCTTCCTCATCAGCGTGGGTGGATTCATCCAGCTCGGCCATCAGCAGGGCCAGGCTCACTAACCACAAAAGCCTCCTGATGCTCCTGCATGTGGGAAAATCACTGTGCTTTTGGCCTTTAGGCTTTAGGCCTTTTGGCCTGAGCAGCTGCTTGGGAAAGGTTCTGGAACAGCTCATCTTGCACCAGGATGACAACAGTGATGGAGCAAACAGCAGGTGAAAAGAGACACTCACCAGCCCCACAACTGCCATGGCTACCACGTGATGGAAGGTGGCATTTCATTTCCTCTCTGTCATGTGGCAATTCACAGCATGAAACAGCAGATGTTCAAAGAGGGGTGGTCCATGCTTCCACCATCACTACTGAGGGCAGGAAGTCTCTGCATGGGAAGCCTTTGAGGGTGACAGCACTGACCTTACCTCCCACCCCACAGTCAAGGGTGGGTGGTATTACTGGGAACAAGGAGGATTCAGGCTTCAGCTGGGAGGAGTGCCTTTGTGGTATCTGTGCTCATGGGAGGATAGAAAGGGTGCTGCTGGGTTTGGCTTGCCTATGGGAGCGTCTCACAGATGACCACATGCATACATTCTCTTCTGAACAGTCCCTTAGGGAGAAACTTTCACTTTTCAGCACTCATGTTGGTTCCTATCCACTCGCATGATTTGATTTGATTTGATTTGATTTTAATTTAATTGCTATAATGTTTCCCCACCTAGATTTTACTTTATTCTTCCTTTGTTTTTAACCCATATCATTCTCCAGGTTAAGGAGGGAAGATGAGGTGATGTTGTCACACAGTGTCCCCTACAGACAGTTGCTGTGAACAGCCAGGATATCTGTTGGTGAGTGGCAAGAGCCCCCTCCAGTGCTGCCCACCTGCAGCTCTGGGCCAGGAGCAAAGTATCAGGAGGAGATGCCTTCACTTGCTGATGATGGCCTCACCCCAGCTAGAGCCAGATCACCTCAGGGTGCTTAAAAAAAAAAGGGGTGGAGATGGCATGACACAAGGTATGACATCTCTCAGCTGGTGGGGAAGAGGGAACAGTGCATGCCAGCAAGGCACAGTACACAATCACCAAATGATACAGGGTTGGAAGGGACCTCTGGAGATCATTTAATACAACCTCTCTGCCAAAGCAGGTCCTCCTAGAGCAGGTTGCACAGGAATTTGTCTTGTCCAGGCAGGTTTTGAATGTCTCCAGAGATGGAGACTCCACCACCTCTCTGGGCAGCCTGTTCCAGTGTTCTGCCACTCTCAAAGTGAAGTTCCTCCTCATGTTTAGACGGAAGTTCTTATGTTCGAGTGTTCTTGTTCTTTTCCTCTTTTCCTCTTGTTCTCTCACTGGGCACCACTGAAAGAAAGACTGGACCCTTCCTCTTGACACCCACCCTTTAAGTATTTATAGGCATTGATCAGATCCCCCTTCAGTCTTCTCTTCCCCAGACTAAGAAGATCCAAGCCCCCCAGCCTTTCCTCATAAGACAGATGATCCAGGCCCCTAATCATATTGGTGGTCTGCTGCTGTACCCTCTCCAGCAGTTTCCTGCCTTTCTTGAACTGGGGAGCCCAGAACTGGACCCAGTACTCCAGATGGGGCCTCACCAGGGCAGAGAAGAGGGGGAAGAAAACGTCCCTTGGCCTGCTGGTCACACTCTTCCTGATGTACCCTAGGACACCACTGGCCTTCTTGGCCACAAGGGCACGTTACTGGTCCGTGGTCATCCTGCTGTCCACCACGACTCTCAGGTCTCTTTCCTCAGAGCTGCTCTCCAGCAGGTCAGCCCCCAACCTGTACTGGTGCGGGAGGTTCTTTGTCCCCAGGCACAGGACCCTACACTTGCCCTTGCTGAATGTCATCAGGTTCCTCTCTGTCCAACTCTCTAGCCTGTCCAGGTCTCACTGTATGGTGGCACAGAGGGTACAAGGGCATCCTGAGTCACTGGCTGGTTTTCCCCAGCTGGAATCAGAGAAAGGTTTCCACGTCATCAGTCCTACGTATGCAAATACCCAGACCTGCTATTTGCCTTAGGCGATGTCAGAAATAGCACCCACCACGCCCCAAAACTCATGCGCTGGCTTAACATAGAGACAAGCACCTCATCTTCTTCTTTTCTTCCCTGTTGCAAAATCCTACAGTAGGACCCTAACAGCTGCAGAGGTTGAGCAATACCACCCCAGTGACATGGGGGAGAAGCTTTGACGTCACCTCGAGCCCTGGGTCCTACTCCAGGGTCCACCAGCACACTGAGCCATGCCCCATGTAAGAGAAGGACAGTAGGGACAGGCTCATGAGGGATTTGCACTGCAAAGACAGCAGGTTGGGTGGTCTTCTCAATCAAGCCAGGTGGACACCAAGAGTCCTCCTCACCCCTCCTTGCCGCACCTGGGATCATGCTGCCTGGAGAGAACCACGAACCAACCTTCCACCTTCTCACCAGCAAGCCACCACCCCAGCTGGGTGATAAAACTCATGAAGGGGTCTAGCACTGTCAGCAGCAACCAACTTAGAACACTTCCCTGCTCGACCTTGCAGAAATGATCTCCAGATCACCACTGCATCCTGCAAGGAAAGGGGTCTGAAGTCTTACCTCTCTGGTGTCATCCTCCAGAGATAAGGCACCAGGATTCAAAGTATGGATATAGGTTTGATCACTAAATTTGAGCCCACAACAGTGATTCTAAGCCACCACATGTTATAAATTAATACAAACAATATGTCATCTTTGAAGTCTCATGAAGATGTCTCCACACCTTAGGCTAAGCAATACCGTACAACCCAAGCACATGCACATTGGCCACAGCACTATGTGGCCCAGCCCTAGGGCTGGAGGGTGACCTGGGTCCTCACATGATCATTTGCTTTCATAATTGCAGGAAATTGCAATTTAGAGGGAAGTGTCCATACCTGACAAGAGTGGTGATAGTTTCACGGATCTCAGAAAGACCCTGCAGGGACATGTCCCAGAGAGCAGCATTAGGAGGGGCTGAGCGAGGAACCAAGATGGCCCCATTACTAACCATGCCCTCACCAACAGGGCACAGTCCCATGGGGTCTCAGCATGGCCAGTAGAACCAGGTGGGACAGGGTCCATCAACAGCCCCAGACACAGCAAGAGGACGAACCAGGATCAGAGTCCCTCCAGGAAGTGCGGTCTGGAGCAGGTGATGCTGGAGACAAAGCTACAAGGCAGGTCCACAGTCTATGCAGTAGCCGGGGCTGTAGATAAAGACATATCTAATGCAGCTCAGACAGGGGCAGGGAACACAGACTTCAGTTTAAATGAGGTCCTAGGTCATGGGCAGAGGAGGTGTGTGGATGAGGGTCACAGATAAGGTGAAAAAAAAAAGCAAAAGGCAATGTATACCCCATTTCTTAACACCATCTGGGATCTTTAGTTATGGTAAAGCTGCTTTTTATCACACTCTTAAGCATATAAGACGCCCTTTAAAACAGCCAGGTAGGCTGAACACTGCCAGCCCAGTCAGGTGGGGTCAACACTTCTGCTCATCACGCTAATGAGGATACAGCCCCGTAGTCTTCAACTGAGCATGCCATAGTTGTGGCACACCAGTAACACCCACAGGCTCCAGAAACATCATGGCTTTCACAGCTGCGTGTCTCAGCTGTGCTTTGCAGAGCTGGGAGCTACCAGTCCCTGTGAGTACGGGTCTGCAGGAGCGGACACTGCTAAGGGAAAACTACACTTCTCAGCCGGTTGGCCTGAGTCCAAGAGCCAGGGAAAAGCTTTGGGTTCCTGAGTGGTAGCACCAGCAAAGCTCTGACCCTCCCCTAAGGTTAAGGAAGAATAACCCCAGAATTGATCCATTAGGGGCATAACGAGACAACGTGAAATAAGCCCTTTCCTGCTCGCTCATTTACATCTGCCATCGACATTTGAAAAAGTCAGGCAACGAACACAGCTAAAAATGAGGGCTCAGCGTTGAGCTGACCCAGCTGCCGCCAGCCAGGCAGGCAGGAAGACCTGCCAAGCGAAACGCTCTTGGCAGGGGAACTTCCACTGATGCCCTCAGCCTGTTGCAAATGCGCAATAAGGCAGTGGAAAGCCCACAGTGGAAGGGGCCTTAAATTAGGTCAGCCTTTTTTGGTGTTTGCTCCAAGTGCAGAGCACGTAGGGACAATCACCAAAGGCTGACACTCAGTAGCTTGTGAGGATGGGGTAATCTGTGCGCTTCAGACATGCCCTTAGTCACTGGCATTTCAACATGAAAATTCAATACCTTTGAATTCAGGAGTTCATGACACCCGAACTTTCATTTTCTCTGGGTTGGCCACTCTTTTTCTTACCCTGTGTTTGGAGCTGCTGGCTAATAAATACAGCTAAAGGGGTGGAAATGCCTGGTTACACCCATCTGAATCCTCATTTCTTGCCTAGTCTCCTTGCTAAGGAGATCAATACAATTATCTATCCAGGCCTCAAGCCAAGATGTCAAAAGGGTAACACGGGTAAACTCACCAAAACCATGATGGAGCTCCTTGGCCACCACCTAGTGCTCGTGTAGAGAGGCTGGAAAATGGCAAATCAGCACGTACAAATGAAGGGAGCCGTTACAAAAATAGCTTGACACCAGGGTTTCCCTAGTAGGCAGGGTTACTGACCCAGGAGCACGACAGATGGACACCTGCACAACCACTGACCAGCAAGAGAAACAGGCTGTTTTCATGCACAGTGCTCAGAGGGAAGGGGGCAATGGCAGGGGGAATAATTCTCAGATCCCTATCGGATCTGAGCACATCCTGCATGGAGATCTTTGCTGTCGGGCAACCAGCTCATCCCCCCGACAACATGAATTGAGACCTGGCCCTGTGCTCACCAAACCTCAACAAAGATGGGAAATGGCATTTCTCTTGGGCAAAAGGGCAACCCACAGAAGAGGCACACCCAGGGAGCTCTATTTCCCACTAGAAGATGGTTTTCTGGTAACTTTCTTGTTTTGCTTTCCTTCAGTAGACCCAAACCCACCCCTCCACCCCGCACACAAGGATGTGGTTGTTTTATCTGTCATCGAAATACCATAGGCAAAGAATGATTGCATCCTTACACTTCTCACCTCAAAGTGCTTTCTCCAGCCACAAGATCCTTTCTGCAGCTCTTCTCCACACCCCTTCCACCTTCCTTACAACACAGGACCCCTAGGCTTAACGGTTAACGCTGGACTCACTTTATCCCTGGGTGAGATTTACACCAAGATAAATATGTTTACCTCAAAACACAGAAAAGCAAAGATAAAGCAAGAAATGTGCTATTAGTACAATGCAAAACTGGAAGCACCCCTGTTGTTCACCTCAGCACCTTCGCCCACTCACAGGACTCCTCTTCATAGAATCATTTAGAATCATTTAGGTTGGAAGAGACCCCTGGGATCATCAAGTCCAACCATGTCCAACCATCTTCACCTGGCCCCGTCCTCCATTATCCAAAGATGACATCTCTTTCAAGGGAATCCTGCTCCTTCCTTCCAGTCTTACCCCAGGAGTAAAAACCCAAAGACCCCTCCTGTGCACCATCACAAGCTCCAGTCTCGCTCGCCTTCTGCTCAGGGAAGATTCCTTGTCTCTTTTGCTGGAATTCTGGGACAACACATCACAAGACACTGAAAAGATACTTTGGGGTTTTTTTCCCCCCTAGATTGGAAGCTTTCTTTCAACCAAAAAAAACCCAGCCCTCCAAATGATGCCCCCAAACACAGCACCTGCTTACAGAAACCAGCAGCAAAGGCCCCACTGGGATTTAGAGGGCTGCTGCTGGGGAACGCGGACGCTTGCAGAACGAAGCCAGGGTTTGGGGACAAGACCCACTTGCTATAGAACTATGCTTGCTGATAACGATGTTTTTTTAGCAGTTATGCACTTCACACCAATCCAAACTTTGCTGCTGTTTCTGCACTAGGCTGTCCTCAGGCTAAGTGAGTTATGGGTAGAGGGTTCACATCCATTCCCACAGGCACAGTATCCCCTACTTCCCCCCAGTACAAATTCATCATGATTTAGCAGGAAAGATCTCAGCCAGTTCTCAGGTGCTGATCCTGTCTGCCTGATCTTTTAAAGGTTGTTTGCCCAGATGAGGCATCATTCAAACTCCCCCCAATTAAAACAAAGCCAGAGCATACCTCAGTCTCCAAGCCCAGGTGGGCTCATGATTGATCCACACCTGGCCTTTCTGCACCCCCCCCACTGCTTTCGAATAAAAGCTGTGATGAGTCAGGCACATCATGGGCTGAAGAAGCTGTTCCTCCAGCTCAACTGGTTCAGGTCCCAAACACAGTGAGCCATCGGTTTGGGCTGGAAGGAAAGCTCTAGGGCTTTCCACCCAGAAAAACCAGGGGGACAACATGGTCACCAGCAAGGACCAGGTACCAGAGGAACCAATGACTCCAAAAAAAAACCAAAAAAAACCCAGCCCTCCAAGGCTGCGTTTGTGTATGGTGGAGTTATTAACTCTTACACAGCTGCATAAACACATGCAGCCTCAAAACACATCAGCCAGGACTCGAAATTGTAGCCTTAGTACAAGCGTTTTCAGAAGCAGTGTGCTTCTTCAGTCAAACAGCTGAGGACTTCCATCCCTGACACAAAACCAGAGGCCAGGTGAAGGGACAGAGTTTATCTCCCCTTCGATGAGGGCCCCACTCCTCATCCCATTCTTTGGGCATGACACACTAGGTCACAAATAAAAGCAAACCCTCCCTCCAACAGGGTGGAAGCTCAAAGGAAAACCCACACATCACAGCAATTATCCATTCATTTTTTATGTTTACAGTAGTCACTTAACCAGGGAAACCAAGCTGAGTGCGTTTGTTGGGTTGGTTTTTTTTAAATCAGAAAGCCGATACTGGAATTGCTTTATTAGGAAAGCCAAACCAAGACCAAAACAGCTGCTCTAAAATGCTATTACAAAGGAAAATAAAGTTGAGATCACACTGTGCTTTAAAGGAAAGTTACATAGTTTAACTTGCATAGCACAAGCATATGTAAGTAGTTGAGTTAACAGGCATTGACAAAGCCCATCTCAAACTATGTTATTGCTTTTGGTTGTTGGTTTTTATTTTTCTTTTAGATCTTAGCAACTGGTTGCTGGTCTGCTGGTCTCTGCTGGAACCAAGGTAATCTTACTCGCAGTTACTTTGAAGTAGTTTAATTTGGTTTAGCCAAGGAATGCTGTACACCACGAAGTCACAAACTGTGTGCTAAGGAGAGAAAGGGGAAAAAAAAGGCAGTTATCAGATTAAGAGCATAAAACAATGTCACTGAGCATTGTTCTACACCAATTTACTCCCCCACATGATCCAGAATGTGTGCTACTTCTGTAGCTCTCTAAACCTGCCCTCTCCTGACATGGATTCTGGAACACTACCCTTGTGAATACTTGCTCAGGATCAACCACTTTGCTCAGCTTCTCCGCTGTTGAGATCAGCACTTCTGAGGATCTGGTTACCTCCTTTACCCAGTCACACACAGGGTGGGTAATACTCCAGCATAAGCTCTCAGGTCACAGGTAAACACACCCACATAGCTAGTCTGTGTGTGCACATGTCAAACCCCTGCAGGCAGCATAATGGTACACACCAGCTAGGTGCTTAATGCATCACATCTCATACATGCAAGCAGAAAGGGCATGTATGCAGAGTTGTTAAGTCAATCACTGTAATTAATACAGATAATGAATTAATGGAAGAACTAGGCTCAGGCCAGAGCAAGGCATACTTCATGCGCTCGCCCAAAAAACTAAAGTAGTCCTTGAAGAGCGATTGCTATTAGACAACTCCTATGTGACAGCTTGGTGGACACAGAACAGGGGTAATCTGCCCCTTGTGATCTGTGCTTAGCCCAAAGCACTATTGACAGTAATGTAAATCCCCCAGGAAAGTGTGTCAAGTCAAGCTTGTTTACATCACCACCAGACAGGAGGAGCTGAAAGTGGTACAGGGACTCAAAACACTGGATTGAACGCCAGCAGACCTGTAGGCTTGGCAGAGTTTCCTCCACACATCCTTGTGATCAAGCCAGAGGCATCTTTTTAAGGTGACTGAGGCACACACAGTTCACCATGCACTACAGACTAAGATCCCCACTTACAAAACAGACTAAAAGGCCCCACCTTCTCTGTCACCATCATCTGGCAAGACAAGTTCTGCATGGGCACCATCTCGTTAACCATAACAACACAAGGTCTCTGATCTTGGCTGGGGCAGACAGAAGGCACTGCCTATACCTCTCTGTACTAAGGCAGAGAGAGGGAAGGGGTAGAAAACCCGAGGCCCAGCACATTGTGCTCCAGACCCTACCTTAGCCATATGCGGCTCCTCATGGAGAGAGCAGCTCTGGAGATCAGTTGCTGGCTTGGGGCAAGTTGTCCGGGCGATCTCGACTTTCATCATGTATTTGATTCCAGACACAAGCTGCAACAAGGCGAGAGAGCAGAAGAAGCTTTATTTGCAGCACATACAAAAGGGCTTTCTGACAAAGGAAAGCCTGGCAGAAAGGCAGAGAGCTTTCCGGCTACATGTCGGAAGCCAGACTCCAGAAGCACGGAGCAGACTGTGCATGGCAGCCCCTGCAGAAGAGGCACTTGGCACCCTTTCAAAAACAGGAAACAAAATCCAAGTAAACAAGTCTCACAGTACAGCTTCCCTGGTCAGCGAACAGAAACATGTGTTAACTTATCAGCAGCGCCTGGGAATTACTGCCTTCTTCAGTAACACACACAACACCCAAGGGTATTCGGCCTGACAGAAGGCCGGAGCTACTAAAAAAAGGCTTTTTTTTGTCTTCTGTAGGGAAAAAAAAGCCAACAAAAACCCGGCTTAAGAACCCTTCAAGCTTGAGGCCTGCTCTTTCTCCAAGGAAATCCCACAGGCCCCGTTTGCAGCTGCTCCCCAGAGGGTGCCAGCAGGGCCCACCCAGCGACCGCCGCCGCTTCCAAGCCCGTCGCGGCGAAGGGCCGGGCCGCCCCAGCACCCACCTGCCTCTTGGCGCTGATGACCCGCACCACCCGGCTGGAATACATGTCGTTGCTGGCCCTGTTGTACTCCACCATGGCGAACTGCAGGGCCCGCTGCAGGCCCTCATCGTTGTCGGCGTTGTCAACGTCCACCGGGGCCCCCAGGAGCCGCGGGCGGGAGGTGCCGCCCAGCACGGCGCCAGCAAGCAACAGGGCCGCAGCCAGCAGCTTCAAGCACACACTAACTCCTGCCATGGCTGCGCACTCACTCACCGCTCCAGCCGCCAGCCGGCGCTTTTTTAAAGCCGGCCCGGCGGGGCGGGGCGGAGCGGGCGGCGGCCATGGCCCAAAAGACACCGCCCCGTCCCACCCTCTTTCTCTCCCTCTGGCCCGCAGCCCCGTGTCCCCACAGGGGTGGGCAGTGTCAGCCCTTTGGCCCTACGCTGGCCTCCGGCTTTCTGATGGGGGCCAGGCTTGCCTGCTTCACGACTAGCAGCCGCGCCTGCCTCCCTGGTAAAGGGGAGTCGGGGTGCCCGGGACAGGCTGCAGAGCCGGGCAAGGTTCCTGACCAGAAGCTCCCCTCTGTAAGTCCCTCTCGGTGCTGCTTTTCTTTCAAAAGCTGGCACTGCGAGGGGGAGAGGGTTTGGGTAACCCCTGAGTTCTCTGTCCCGGAGCCATCTTTGTGGAAAAACATCCCAGTGTCCCCTGTCCCTTGGGGAGGGGAGAGGAGGTAGGCGAGGAGGTGGCAGTGATGGTGTACCACCACCCACGACTGTCCCTCCACAGGGGTACAGGTGGAAGAGGATGTTTTCCCGCACAAGACCGGGAAGCCGAGATACTTTTTCCAGGCCCTGCCTCCTCCTGGGTTATTCTGGCACTTGTTTCCCGCTGCTGTGGAAGGGAAATAAAAGCCACAGAGCATTTTAAGCTACAAGCGTGGCTCCCAGCACAAAACACCATCTGTCATTTTTGAGATCTGCCTCCGCAGGGCCGGCTGGTGCTGCTTTGTCCACGCTAATTGCTGCGCCAAAGGTCAGCGGGGCGCCTGTGGCAGGGGTGGCTTCCCAGACACATGACTTAGCTTCCCGTCGCCTCTCCTAACCACGGGGACTATCTGCCCCCCTCTCACCAGGAATTCTAAGTTTGGAAAGATGGGAACCTCACAGAGCACAAAGGAGCCAGCTCCAGGGAGACTTACGGTTTGTGGAGTGGTTAGGGTAAGAGAGGATGACATTTTGTGCCTGAACATCGGCAGTAGGCCTTGCAGTGAAAAGGTAAAGGACCTCATGGGCTGGCTGGGAAGGTCACCCCCAGGCTGGCAATACCCAGCCTGAGAGGTATCACAGGAAAAATCCCTGTGCTTGGCATCAAGCTCTGCAACTAATACAGCAACAGGGGCAGAGAAAGGCACAGGGACCAGCAAAGCACCAGAGAGGGGACGGAGATGTAGGTACTGGGAGGTTAGCCAGAGCTGCTAGCAGCTGCCTGTTTCCATTTATCTTTTCCTTAACTGGCCTTGGATCCAGACTGGATCAGTTTAAGACTCAAGGTTAGAACTTGCTTAAGTGTCTTTAGAGGTACAAGCTCTCTTTTGCACAGCCAGTGACTGCTGCCAACGGGAGCAGCTGGCTCTGCCCTGAGTCAGTCACTGTCTCTGATGTACCTGCCAGTACGGGTACTGTTCTCTTCCCACCTCCCTGTACCAACCCTGCCAGCTCAGGCCTCCACTGAGCAGTGCCCTGGCTCCCAGCCGCTGGAAATGGCCACCAGCCCCACAGGGAACATGCAGGGATCTGTGCCTCATACTGCTGCCCAAGGGAAGCATGGTGAGAGAGAAAACCAGTGCCTTTGGGATTCAGGGAGCTTTGACCTTGCAGGCAAACAAGCAAGCAAAGTCTTAGTCCTGTTTGAATCATCTTATCAGAGTTAGGGTATCCAGTCCAGTGTGGCTTAAACTGATGCTGGCAAGCAGCAAGTCAGCTCTCAGTACAGTCCTGGTGATCTCATGGTTATTTCTCCAAGTGGACAGGATGTACAGGATCACACAGCTGTGTTCACTTTCGCCTCTCCTCAGACACCACAGCAAATCCATTTAACCTGTTCTGCCTCCAGCACTCACACAGGTTTCACTTTCATCTCACATGTCAGAAGGTCACTGGCCCAATGAATAATGGATGCCACAAAGCCACTCCAGCAGAAAAGACTGAGGAAGCAGAAGAGGCTTGCTTCAGTAGTGTGAAGAGTAGTGACACTTTTTGTGAAGAGGAGGTCCTCTTCCTCCTTAGGCAGATCATCCTCTCTGAGACAGGGACCATCTTGCCCCCAGAGAGGCAATAGCCTGGGCACAGATGTGGGAAAGTTTCTGTCTGTTTTATGAAGCAGTGTCTTCTGGTCCCGTCTGGTTTTCTTCTCCCCCTGGGAAATGCGCTATGTGCTGGCTCCTCACAGGGGGGGAATTGTCTCCGTGGAGTTTCAACCCAAAGTTTCATTCTCATTAGACCATTCCTTACAGTTTCCCCAAGGTGCAACTGAGGCAAAGGAACATTTTTCACAGAATGATTCCCAAGCCCTTCCTGCATGCTGCAGACAGGCAGGACATTATATCACTGTGATACTTAAGGCCACTGATGATCCCCACTTAGAGTTTCCTCTCGAGGTACAAGTTAACCCAAGTGAAGCCCAAAGCAAAGCTTCTGGATTTGCGGCTCAGAAATCAGCCAGGTGCTGGAGGTCCTGAGCACCAATGGACCTTGAGCATCAATATCAAAATTCCCTGTTCTCTCTCCTGGTCCTTCTGCATTCCTGCTCCCTCTCACAGAAAACCGAGACATATCTGAAGACCTAGTGATGCCTGACAGCTTTTTTAAGTGTCTGAAAGGAGGTGCATGTTAGTCAATGTCATGTTGTCCTCTTCCTTGTTCATCAAAACTTCACTCAGTTGAACTCATGTAACTACAGAAAGCAGAGCTGGTCTGTGCTCAGCAGTCAGACACTAGAGATTTTTTTGGTGCCAAGATTTCTCTTTGTCTTTCCTAACAGATGCAGCAACATTTATTCTGCCAAAGGGTGGCTGACTAAATCCCTCTTTGACACAGTTCATGTTTCACTTTGCTGTGCAGAACAGCTGCAAAGGAAAACCTGCCCTTTGGAGTTCCCAGTTCTCCAGCTTGGGCAGTGCCAGGTGGATCCTGCAGCCCCACACCTAAATCAGAAGCAAGCTGCATTGGTTGACTGTGCCAGTCCAAACCTCACAAAACCAGGACTTGCACCAAAGCAATTCTGAGAAAAAAAAGACTTGGCAAAAAACATGACAGTCTACAATCGATGAATAAAGGGGACCTGTTTCATGAAATAAAACTGCATTTTTGGGGGCACAACCATTGTTCTCTATGAAGAGCTTTTAAAAAATATAATTTAAACAAAAATTCTCAAATAACCAATGAGCAAAGGAGCCGGTAATTTAAAGGACATACCAAGCAGCAGGAGACTCATTATAACATGACAAAAGTTTGTGATACTGTGTGCTAACAGTATAAGTGGAAAAAGAGATCTTTAGTGTTTTCTTACATGGCTGGTTCAACAGCATTTGTGCCATATCCAGTACATTTTAATCTACCCTTTTTGTCTGTGGTTCAATTTCACTCAGGACTGTTGAGCTCTTAACATTACCAGGCATTCTCATTTCTCCAGGTAACTGCTACATTCCTTGCCTGTGCTGTTGATATCTCTCATCTCTCTTTTAACATCCAAAGGAACAATTACAGATGTGTCTACTCGGTAGCTAACTGCAGAGCTCTGGAATACTGTGTGATATGTCTTTCAAAGTACAATTAGACAAGGATGTTCGAAAAAGCAGCTAATCCTTTAATCAAGAACAGTTTCTCCAGCGAGCTGAACTCTGAACAACCCTCAGGAGAGAGTAATTACTGTGACAGAGGCAAGAACAATTGGAAAAGCATGATCGAACACTAAACATCTGGTTTCCATTTCTCTTAACCAAGGCGGGCAGCAGGCCAAATCTGCACTGGGGTCAGTGTTCTGCATCCCGCCAAGTGAATCCGAAGCAGTGAAGGGTGGGGTGCTGAAACGGTTCCTCCTTCTCCTCCCACTGTGCTGCCTAACTGACACACGGTGATGGAAGGCAGGTGTTTCGTAAAAGCTTCGCTTTTGCAGGCTGAAAGCCTCTTGAGCAAGACAGTCAGCGGTTTATGAGACAGGGCTGAGAGTGATTCAGTACCAAAGGCAAGGCCATTTCACTGCTGTCAGAGTGCCCTCTGCTTATGGAAATGAACACATCCCATACCAGCTTGTATTCAGCAATGGTAGGAGAAGTAGGGAGGCTTTGCCTTCCTTCAAGACCCATGGCCACCTCTGTCCACTGGCACGCAGAAGCTATTTTTTTCAGGAGAGGGACTGCCATGATTTGTCCACACAAGGAAAATCGGGGCCCTCTCTTCGCTCTCAGCTTCAAAAGGAGGGTCTCTGACAGCTGATATGTAAGTCCCCAGGGAACCAGGACCACAGCCTGCATGTACACACACCTTCACACGCTGGCAGGCTCTCCCCACCAACAGCTAGGGGTGACTTTTCTGCATAGATTTCAGCTAAAAATCACCATGTGCCAGAACAGGCGTCAAAAGCAGCAAAGGGCTGCTCTGCACACACTTCAGCCCTGGCAGTACAGCCTGATTAGTAAAGACCTCCCTCTAGTCCCCACGCGACAAAATTATGCTTCCTTCACTCTTCACAGTAGCCGGGAAGGAGCTAATGACCATCTGCTTTAAGTAAGCTTAGCACTTAATGCTGAGTGCACCTTTCGGGCAATTGAGTGGGAACAGAGTTATTAGGAAACAGGTGAAAAATCTAGGTGTTGAGCTCCCTCAAAAGCCCAGCTCTAGACTTCTTGGGAAGAGAAAATATAAAACCAACAGGAACCGAGTGCAAGGTTAGCACTTAGTAGCACTTAGCCCTGTTCAGTCACCGGCAGTCACTTTGAGGAACTAAATGCCAAGCAACTCTCAGGACTCATTTCAATAAGGTCAATGATCCTCATGCTGCAGAGTGATGCCTATGGGAAGGAGGTGAGGTGGATGGAGCTCCCCATCTCTCTGCTGCACCCCACGCTGCTCACAGCACTTGTGGGATGACAGCCTCGCCTGATTTGAATCCCCTTCCCTTACAGCCAACACAGGAGATAATCTGCCTCTAAGAAATGGGTATTCACATACAAACATCTGCTTTAGTAATTGCTGATGTTAGTCTGCCTTTGTGCCCATAAGGGAAGGCATTATTGTTTGATGAGCAAGCAGTAAATAAAGTAATTGCCAACAGAAAAACTGCATTTCAAATAACTGCAAGCAATTGGTTATGGTCAGATAGTGCAACTGAAGCAATGAAGCCCTGGTGTTGATAGTGAATGCTGGTTTTAGTGAAGTATTGGTGTGCTTGGGATCTCAGCAAAACAGCAGCCTTGCACCAGCATCCTTTTTTACTCTGAGAAACATAAATGCTGGCACAGCGACAGCGTGTATGCAAAGTTATCACCAGAGATTTTATGCAATCTGATGCCTTTGGCTGCTGCATTAGCTTGTGTTTATTAAGTTTGCCATTTCCTTTTCTTCTGCATTATTCTTCCTATATATTTGTTTGCCCCAGCCTGCAGAAGAAATAGCTCCACTGCTTAAGATTTGTATTCATTAGTTCCTACTAGATGTGGTTTTCTTCCCCAGGAATTGTTTGGTTCAGAGCTGACAAGAAAATGAGTTCCGTCCTCAGGCTCCTATCCCATCAGAAGCACAAAGCGCGTGTTTCAGCTTAGTTTCTGAAGAATACCAGTGACTTCACATGACTAAAACTAAGCCTAAAATGAAGTATGTGTTTGTGTGCTGCACTGAAGCTGCTGGGACATTCCTGTCTCTTCCAGCAGCAAGTGCTAAAGTGGAGCAAAATGGTCAGATGTTTCAACATTCAACAAGTGGAGAAGAAAAGCCAGGATAAGAAGAAGGAATATTTCTTCAAGTTCGAGCCACAGCCTGCAAACAGCAGAGAAACAAAGTGTAGCGGAGAAGCCTGCAAATATCAGAGCTCATGCTCTGAGGCTTCACAAGTCCCAGGAAGTCCAGAGGGGAAAGTTTCCTCAACAGTAGCGTGGTGTCTGTGCAAAGTTCCTCCAAGCTCCCCAGAAGGTGGTTCATTTACCACACTATCTTTGCCCTCTCTATAAATCAAATCACTCCTGTCCTCCCTTGACAACAGCCCGTAGCCATGATTTCACTGCTGCTAAGTCCAAAGGCTTTAGGACATAGCACAAATTTGGGTGTTCACTAAGCATGGTATCACCCCTTAACTATACATATATGTATTTATGATGAAGGTCCTTTGTGGGGAGCAAGACCACAAATCCCTAATGCGTGCAAGAACCCACAATAAAAGGGCTACTCACAACCTCAAGTTTTTGTTGGTCAAAGTGAGCTCCTCTGCTGTGTTCCTAGCGGCGCCAAGCCAGCTGGTGGCCAGCTGCCAGGCTGCTTTGGGTTGCATGGCACCACGCAGACAGACACAACAATCACAACTTTTTTTGTTAGGTTGGTTTTTTGTTGTGCTGTCAAGTAATTGCATTGATTTCTTGTTGGGAGACAAACCAACAGTGCCCAGCTTGGATGTATTCACAATCCCCATATATGTACAACCTCTGTGCTAGGTTTTGAAGTGGTATCAGTTTCTGACTCCTCAGCATTTCAGAGCAGCAAATTCTGCCTGGTTAAGGCTTTTTTTTTGGTATGGGGAAGCAAAACTCTGGTCTATGAAACATCTCAGTGCAGAGAACAGCCTGTTCTCAAGGGGTTGACTTGCCAGCATTGATTCCTGGCTGCTTCTCATTAGACAGGACTTAAGCTCTTTTCTACATTGTGCTTGTTGGGTTTGAAGCACTGGGAAGGGGCAGGGACATTTATTATGTTTAACAATGGCAAGAGAGAACTCCTTAGGAAGTCACGGTAGCTTTCAAACAAAACCAGCTAGTCACCCGTAGCAGCCAAACTGGGATACTTGGACACCGAGATTTTTCCTTCAAGGGGGAAGTGAAATTGTGAACAACTCGGAATTCACCCAGCCAGCTGTTCACACGCTGCTCTACGTGCAGACATTCAGCAAAAAGCCCAGCCCTCTACAAATTATCAGCGAGCCTTTCAGAAAAGCGGGTAGTGTTACACTGAAATAAGATACCACATCTGTTATCGTTAATAAACTAATAAGTAGAAAGACCGCACAGTTAATCCTTCAGCCGTGCTGCATCCCACAGTTAGAGCAAGGTTTCAGCAAGTGCAAACGCACAAGCAAAGACTCCCTTTCTGAGCAGCACTGTTGCTCAAACAAGAACATGGTTATTTGTGAGTGTGCAAGACCGCTTCCAGTGGCAGCCAGTAAGGCTTCAGTCACCCAAGCAGGGAGAGAGGAACCCGGATCACAGCACGCAATGCAGCTGATGACAGAGCTGTGAAATGCCACCAGCACAAACCTTAAAGAGGAACCTTAGAAGGGTGCAGGGAATAGCAAAGGATTGGCCTTGGCACCTAGGAGGCCCATGCTTACCTGCAAAGCTGTTCATAAACAAAAGCTTACACCTTTGCCCAACAACCTGCGTGATACATAATTCTCTAAAAAAGGGAAGGAATGCAGTGGCAGGCCACCTCGCAAGGGTTCATTTGGACACGAAGTATTAAATTGTGTGAACACGAGGCGGAAGAATTACATTATGCGATTATATCCCTTCTCGGATTGCCAGCTGGATAATAATGAGGCTTCTATGAATATGACAGCCAGGCAGGGAAAGCTTCTTTGCTTTAGTTTCCTTGCAATTGACTGAGGTCAAGTGCAGGAAGAGCTGCGTGGATCATGGATCAGACCTTTCACTTAAAATCCTAAGAGCGCAGCCACCCACAATGCTGTGGCGTTGGTGGGCCCCGGGTTCCACCCTGGCTGGATATTTTGGCCTCCTTACAAACCCCAGTGCACAGACTTTACACAGTTGCACTTCTTTGTTCGGCAAATGCTTTCCCCTGAAATAATTAAGATGGGAATTAAGGAGCTTTGGCATAGCTTTGCAAGGAAACATGCAGAGACACGCTGCAGGATCACCTCCATTGTCTCCAGCACGCTGCTGGTTTTATGAGTATTAAGTCTTTCACAAGCATTCAGTAAGAAATTAGGTAACATTTTCTTCATTCTCTACCACTCAAAAATATCTTTCTCAAACATGAAAGCTTTGCTTTTACAAGGCTAGCTATTAGAATATGTTCATATTTGCTGAAATTCCTTCGAATAAATATCCTGTAGCCTCCAGCCAAAGCCTCTTGTAATCTGTACAGGCACAGAGAATCCCATGAAACACAGTCAGCCAGACCATTTTCCAGTTAGTTGTATGGGCAGTTCTGTCTCAGCAGGACTGAAAGATAAAATTCCCAATTTAATTAAAGGGTAAGATTTGTAGGAACAAGCTCATAAAGACGTGGACAATAGAAATGGTAGGCAAAAGTGCGATAGCACACACCAGCAGGCAGTGCTGCTATGGGCCATGTTTCCAGGTTTGCTTTTAGAGTATGAAAATAAACATGGGGCCACCATGTCTTCCTTCAAAAAATAATGTATTTAAGGGTGGGAGATTCTGTCATCTGCTCTCAGCTTTGGCAACTTCTAACATGTACACAGGGCTATTCTCTGGGCACAGAGTTTCTGTGCTTCCCAGAAAAATCCCTGTTGTTGCAATCCTTTGCACGTTATCTAAGAACCTCCACTCCAGACCTGTGATCTGCATTTGTCTAAAGATAATTATGTTTCCCACAGCCCCACACTGGTTCCTGCAGGGTTGGAAAGCCAGCCTACAGAGCTCTAATCTCTGCATGCCACTCAGGACGGAAACAAGGGCCTGCGAGAGGGACAACAGTTACAGCTACCTGAATAAAACAAGATAGCAAACCTTAGATGTTGAAAAATGAGTAATCGTGCTCCCTAAAGCTAGAAGATCACTTCTGAAATATCTCAAAACCAATGCAACCTAAATGCCTTTTTAATCTGCTTTTTGAACTCCTTTTTTCCTCTGCCAAACTGGCAGCCAGAACCAAACGCAGTGTAATGAATAACCAGGTTCACGCATGTTCATCTGAATCCAGGGGTTGGAACTCAAAAAAAGCAGATCTGCAAATTAGTGTGAGATCTCTTTTGAATAAACCAAATCCATAAAGGGTTAGCAAGGCTGTGATGATACATCACTGCACCAACCCAGCAGCAACATGTAGCACCCAGAGATATTTATTAGGGAAAAGGTGTTTCTCACAAGACTAAGAATAGACTAATAAAACCATGCACCCACCCACACACAGACACCTATCCAATAAAAAAAAACAGCTACCTGAATAACTGAGAGCAGCAAGGGTAATAACAATGATGCATGAGCCTATATTCTTGAGAGTCCAGTCTTTTTAAAATCTAAATTGGCACTCAGATGCTTGAGCAGTTACTTCACGATCAGGTTTTGGAGAATGCACTGACATTGTGCATTCAACCTGTCCTCTTTTCAAATGCCAGGGACCTCTAAAATCAGTGGGGATGGAAAAAAGAGAAGTTAGGCAGCTGGATGGGAAATTAATTAACCACACTGACACTTGATATTTTCCTTCCAGTTAATCTGAATCATTTCATGTGAAGTCGAAGTATTCCACTGGGCACTTAGATACTGGCCACTAAACTTCAGCACTGCAGCCGCACAGTTTTTTACCTAGTAGGAAATCACTCAACAAAAAGACCTTATTTACCGTGGCTGCACTTCAGGAGGAAAACAAAGAGCGACTGAGCATGCCTTGAGGCAATGATTACAAGTTCTCTGTGGCCACTTCAGCATCAAGCATCATTACCTACCTAGAAGTCCCACTGTGCTGAGGCTGTATGAAGCAAGAAGTCTGGAGTGTTTACAGTCCAGCATTCCAGTTCTGGCCTTGAAAACACACAGGCAACCAAATAATGTCATCTGACAGGCGGGGTAATGCTTTCTTGATGCAAAGAGCAGAGGCAGGACAAATGCCGTAGCTATTCCTAACTTTCAAAGGTGAGGATGTGTCTCCTGAACCCTGTGTTGGCTTCCCAAGGGAAAATTCAATTCTTCTCCAAAAGTCTTCATCTAAACTACTCCCAAAGCCATCTTCTTTTTTTCATTCCAATTCCAGGATAAAACTTTTGATGGGGGAAAAAAAAAAAAGAAAAAAAGAAAAAAAAATTTAAAAAAAGCAGTAGACAGGAAGGTGGTGCATTCATAAAATCACAGAATGGTGAGAGTTGGAAAGGACCTTAAAGATCATTGAGTTCCAACCCCACCTGCCATGGGCAGGGACACCTCCCTCTAGACCAGGTTCCTCAAAGCCTCATTCAGCCTGGCCTTGAACACCTCCAGGGATGGGGCTTCTTTGGGTAACATGTTCCAGTGCCTCATCACCCTCACAGGAAAGAATTTCTTCCTAATATCTAATCTAAATCTCCCCTCTTTCAATTTAAAACCATTACCTCGTCCTATCACTATACTCCCTGACTAAGAGTCCCTCCCCGTCTATCCTGTAGGTCCCCTTCAGATACTAGAAGGTCATTAAAAGGTCTCCCTGGAGCCTTCTCTTCTCCAGGCTGAACAACCCCAGCTCTCTCAGCCTGTCTTCACAGGAGAGGTGCTACAGCCCTCTGACCATCTCCGTGGCCCTCCGCTGGACCTGTCCCAACAAGTCAATGTCCTTCCTCTGCTGAGAACTCCAAAGCTGGACACAGTACTCCAGGTGGAGTCTCATGAGAGCAATCCTGTCTTTCTGCTGGTTGCCACTATGTCCCTCTGCCTAGATCTCACCATTGATGTTACCTGGTAATTTGAAGCTCTGAGTGGTAAGAGCTGCTTCCTCCTTTACCGCTGGCACAGCATTTTCAGACACAAGCAAGGAGTTCAGTGCTGAAGTGCCACAATACCACAAACCATTGGGGGTTCACCGGACTGAAGTCAGCTTGTACTGGGGAAAACCTGTCCTTTATGATCTTCCTGCATTTTTCTTGAAGATCAAGAGAAGTAAACTGTGAATCTGGGGAGCTGTCAATATGGCTGTTAATTAAACTTCTGCTATAACTGATGGCTTGCAAAACCAGCATAAGCAAGGCTATAGCTCAAGAACACGCAACGTAGCTGAATACATTGAATGAGATTTGAATCAAGGCCCAGAATCAGGAGAGGGAGCTTGAAAACATGCCTTAATACCTCTCATTTAATTGCATCTTTCTTTCTTTCTTTCTTCCCTCAGCATATTTCCTTTCAACCACAGGGGCAAAGGCCCTCTGGGAGGTTATTGTTGATAAAGAAAAAGGCATATTCCTTGTACTTCTGATTGATTAACATTAACGACTCATTGCATGCCACGCAGTAATTCACCTTCACACATAATTAAGAATGTCCACTCCAATAATGTCAGGAATGTAGGCTCTCTTTCCCCCACCCTAAAGGACTTTGGCTCTAAAGGGGTCCAGTATTTCAAGGTCACCCCAGCAGTTTCAGTTTTGGACATAATTCACCACTTCACTTAAACAGACTTGCACAAGGAGATGGAGTGTCTCTGATGTAGGTTAATCCTCTCCCCACTGCCAGATTAAGGCACCTGCTGGGACCCCAGTTTCCAGAACTACAAGAGAAACTAAAACAGTCGCAGCTTCCCTATTATGAATACTAGTTCGCGGGCCACTTTAGGAGAGAAAAAGAAGGTTGCAGACCTCTCACCATGATACAGATTATAGCAGAAAAGATGCAGAGAACGTCTACACAGTACCGCAGCTGCCTGAAACCCAGGGGCTCTAACATCTGCTTCTACAAGTTCATTAAGAGACAATTGATGCTCCTTAGAAACTCCCATCTGCTTCATCATGAGCAACACTGGGGGCCTTCTCAGGGGTTTTCCGTAGCAAAAATACATGAGGGAACATCATGTCAAGGGCAGGTGGAACAATGTGGTTGATCAGAGCATTAAGCCAAGACAGAGGAGAAGAAAGAGCACAGAGGTTCTTGCTACAAGAGGACTGGTACCAGGGGAAGCACAGCCCTTTGCACAAAGCAGAAGCTGGGGTTTGCAGGGAATCCACAGAACAGAAGAGGCTGAGAAAGCGGCCAAGGGAAAAAGGAAACACGAAGGACCTCTAAACTGCTCTTGTTCTGCTCCCATCCTGACTCCAGCCAGAGACCAGGCAGGGTCTGGAGATGCCTCAAGCCCTGATCCCTTGCTGTTCTCCCTTCCCTGCCTGGGCCTAACCGACTCAGTCACAACGTGTGACTCACTGCTGAGGTGAGACAAGTTGATGACTGTGGCAAGCAGGGGCGATCCCACTGAAGACAGAGTAATTGCCTCTGCAGTCCTCTCTGACCCCGACCCCACATCAAAGCCACTTTCTCCAAAACCCTCTTACCCTTGCTCAAGAGAACAACAGCCCAGCCAGTCCCCACAACAAGCCTTCCTCCATTGTGAAGCCCACACTGTTGGATTTAAGTGGTGAGTGTGTCCTGCCACTCTAGGAGTCATTCAGCCACCAAACTGCTGAAATTGGAAATGAGAGATTCTGGAAAGAAAAAAAAAACAAGCAGAATTAGACCAAGAGTCGGTCAACACTCCCAGGCCATGTGGGCATCTGGGGACATGGCCCATAACATGAGGGTGGTTGGCTAGCTCTCAACTTTGTGAGACAATCCTTGGCTCAGGGAGCTCCCAGTATAAGCAAATGGAGAATGGGAAGTAGGAAGTGAGATTATTTCCCTAGGCCTCTCAGGCAACCATTAGCAAGGCTGAGAGCTGGGACTCGACTGCTGAATCCCAGCCGTGTGCATTTTCCTCCTCTTGGGCGTACCATGGTCTTGATAAACAAGTAACACTTGTTTCTGCAGCTGCTGCTTCTAGGCTGGAAGCAGTTCTCATATCTCTCCCCATGTGTCTGTTCCCATTAATATCAATTTAAAAAGAACTTTGCTGTTTTTTCCTTGACATCCTCACTGCCAGCCAGGCACAATTAAACAGAAGAAATAAGAGGCTTTAGGTGTAATTACGGTTTTGCCTATTTTGTAGAGAAGCCATCCTGTGAAGACTGACACAGCTGAATACCTGCCCTGGTCATCAACCACACCAATTCTCTCAGTGGAAGTCTGAAGAGGGGAAAAATAAAACTGCAGCTGTATAATACACTGAGTGCTCAGGGGCCGACAATGCCAGTGATTACCCAGCAAAATGACATCAAAAAGCTCAGGCACCAACAGCGATAACTTCCAAGGAGACAGAAAGTGTTGTGAATACCCTGCAAAGGACAACAAGGCCCTTCAAGAACATTGTTCAGATCTAACCACTGTCCTTTTGACAGTCAGCAAAACCTGCCGAGCCATTGAAACAAAGTAGTTCGTTCCACAAGCTCAGTGCTTCATAAGTAGGAGTACTGCACTTTCAGGAGATAACAAGAGAAGGGGCAAGGGTGTGTATAGATCCACACATACGTTTTATCCCCTTTACTCTTTGGTTTCTCTGTGAGACCTATAGGACCAGACCAGTCCTATAAAACTTTGCAGACACCTCTCACTGGCTTGCACATACATATACTTGTCACAGTCTGGCAAGACCCTCCTTTTCCTCTCTTTTCCAAGCTGTGAAAACACACTGGTCCCACACAACCTCCCAGTTCAGTCCCTGCCTTTATACTTTTCACCCCAGTACTCAAGTACTAATCAGACCCTTCCAGCCCTTCCTCACAAAGGAGCACTCCTTGGAACTCCACTGCCCAAGTGTCTCACCGAACGGAAACCTGTCAACCTCACTTCCCAAAACCCCACATAGTATCTTTCCTCTAAAATTCACAGCGTGGCCAGGAAATTGCCTTCTTTCCCTTCCTGCCCACCCTAGCAATCAGGCAACCACCCTTGCAAGCAGCCAGGTATGGTATGATACCTAAGCCCTGTGGCCAGTGGAGCTACAACCCCATGGCAAAGAGGGTGACATGAAGTAAGGCTAGAAGGCGGCAGTGGACCTACTTCAACAAACATGAAGCTGGTCTGGTAACCAGCCACACCTTGACCTGGGGCATGACTGTGAGGAAGTGCAGAAATGTTCTCCAGAAAGATATGTTTGCAACACAACATCCCCACTGCCAAGTACAGAGGAATCAAGATGATCCAGGCACAGAAGGGGAGGTAGTGCAGGGAGAGCCAAGTCATGTCAAGGTATCGGGGGGTGTGGGTGAGACCACATTGCTTGCAAACACCTACAACCACAGTTCTGTCCACAGCTGTGCTAAGGCAAACAATTTCTGAGTCTCTCCTTGACACCTATGGGAAAACAAAGGAACATAAACCCACGTGATTATCCTATGGCAGAAGCCCAGACATGAGGATGCTTCAGCAGCATGTCCCACAGCAAGAAAACAATACAACTGGTGTGGATGACAGAGCACTACACAACTAATCTCCATTGCAAGAACCCCCAGCCTGTTTAATCAAAGGACCTGGTTTACAAAAGAGGGGTCTTCTCTACCACCACCCCCCATGCACACCTTTAAATTGTAAAGCTTTTCTCATTCATTTGCTGTATGTACTTCATCAAATGCAGAGATTGTGCCTGGAAGTTCCCCAGATGCCAACATGTCATATCCAGCTAGTGTCTGAGACAGAGCTGAAGAAGGAAGCAGAGCCTATTCTCCTTCATCTGGAGAGTGTCTCCTCGACTCTTCTGGATACTTCAGGGATATACCTCCAAAAATACGTGTGCATTGTGGGCTACCAGGAGATATAAAAGCTAGGGAGCCATCTGTTCTTTCCAAGCTTCATAGAATCATAGAATCATAGAATCATTTAAGTTGGAAGAGACCCTTGGGATCATCAAGTCCAACCATCAGCCCTACTCTACAAGTTCTCCCCTACACCAGATCCCTCAACACCACATCTAATCTACTCTTAAACACAGTCAGGGATGGCGACTCCACCACCTCCCTGGGCAGCCCATTCCAGTGACTGACCACTCTCTGTGAAAAATTCTTTCCTAATGTCCAGCCTAACACTACCCTGCTGCAGCTTGCAGCCATTCCCTCTTGTTCTGTCGCTCATTGCCCGTGAGAAGAGACCAGCACCAACCTCTCTACAATGCCCTTTGAAGCAGTTGTAGAGAGTGATGAGGTCTCCCCTCAGCCTCCTCTTCCTCAACCTAAATAGTCCCAGCTCCCTCAATCGTTCCTCATAAGATTTATTCTCCAGGCCCTTCATGAGCTTCGTTGCCCTCCTCTGTACTTGCTCCAGCACCTCAATATCTCTCTTGTGCTGAGGTGCCCAGAACTGGACACAATACTCAAGGTGCGGCCTCACCAGTGCTGAGTACAGCCATCTGGCCTGACATCTCCTGGCCCAAAGTTCAGCACTGTTCCTGTGTTCCTACATGGCTCCATCTATTTCAGCTGTCAAGTTCACAGACGTCCCAGGATATGTGCAAAGGTAGATTCCTTTCCTTCAAAAACTACACCTCCCACATAGTACCCCAAAGAGTTTTATTGGAGATGAAAAGTGAAAATTTTACTTTTAAGACTTTTAACAATTCCATTTTCTCTACTTTTTCCTTTACTGCTACAAATCAAATGTTTTTCTCAGGTTCCTCAGATTTCAGAAGATTCAGAACAATCTTCATATCCACTGATGCATACTGAAGGACAACAGAAACACCCCAGAATGCAAAAACCATTGCAATACATCTCATTTAGCAAAGGACAGAAAGCCCTGGCTTCACCTCCCTCTACTACTTTCTGCATCTGCCCAGGGTCATGGGGCCTTCACACCAGGTGACACACAGATTCCAGGTCTATAGCAACCCAAAACTGCAGTCTTCAAGGTCATCGGCCTCCAGATGTTGCAGTTACTCCTCACCTGCTGTCCCTAGGACAAAGCCAGCACCCAGCTCCAAAAGCCCTGAGCTTCCAGTGCACACCACTAAGTCCCCACTGGTTAGGGACTCCTCTCTTAGACCCAGGGCACACTGCAAATGAAGTACACTGGCTACCTCTAAGCTTAATGAACTGAAAGGAGGCTTGTAAAGAGAACAGAGGGGGTTGCAGGGGACAGGTGGAAGGAGTGCTGGTGGAGACATCATGAAGAACATGGCGACACCTAAGCCATGTGTGTATTTGGTAGGCCAGGAAGGCCTACCTAGGCACCTCCTAGCCTTGGGAAGGAGAGGGCTAAACTTGCCTCCTTTTGCACAGCACAAAACCTGCAAAAACTAGGGATTTCAAAAATAATCCAGACAAGGAATGGGGACATCAATGTAAATTTTCCCAGTATTATACCAGGAATCATGACTTTTCACCTGAGCACCTTTGCAGGAAGAACACCCTGCCAAAGCATTCAGTGACTCTCCAAAAACATTCTGCAGCTCTTATCGTATTCCCAGGTCAGACAAACTTTCTCCCAGCTCGTTAGGACAGAGATCTAGTACCCCAAAGATTACAATTGCTCACAGATTGAAAAATTCTGGGAAGGCGGGGAGGCGATGGCAGCACCATGAGGCCACCACTCAAGCACAAACACGCACACAAATCAAGCAGATGCACGTTCAGTTTATGCTGGAATGAATTCGTACCTTTCAGCGTGCAATGAAACGACAGATCCAGATTCCCGACAAACACCGCAGGAATAGGCACGTCCAGTTTATCCTCCTCTTCAGATGTGGAGCAGTTTGCTGTGAGAGGGGACAGACTCCATTCCCCCAGACAGACAAACAGCCATGATGTTTTTTCCAGAGAAATGGACAAAATGGACACTCAGGGCCTCTTCCATTACTGTGTTTTATCTGTTCTGTCCTACCCACAGGACAGTTTCTAACCAGAAACTAGACATTTTAGTAAATCCCTTATATATCAGTGCTGAAAAAGTTTCTCACACACATGACAGAGCTTCACTCTCTCTCCCTTGATTCAAGTTTATTGGCAAGAATATTGACAGGATTGGCCAATTTCAAGCAAATATTACAGAACATGGCCAAACCACAGATTTTCTGCATGCTTTACACAACAAGCCTGGTTTTGAAAGCAAAGTGAAAACCAAACTGCTTGCAGAGAAGAAATAAACCACAGGAGACGTTTCTCAGATAAGAGTATTCCAGCAGGCCGCTCCCAAACAAACCTGGCAACCGGGCACAGACATTACTGACAAATATCAAAACCACTGCTGAGAAACATCACAGAGACCTTGCAACAACATCCCAGCTGGGCAAGGAGAAGGGATAAATAAGCAATGAAGGCATCAGATCTGTCAGAAACCACTTCTCTCAGATTTACCACAGCTCATGGGTTTGGGCTCTGATGGTCAAACTCCCACATGCTTCAGAGTTTGAGGAGAGACTGAGAAAGCCTCTATAGAAAAATAAAAATTGGGATTTTCCACTCTTTCTGCTACTGCATCTTGCTCCAGCAAGCATGCCAAGTCCCACCAGCCCCGTTCTAAGGTCATGCTTTCAGCAAAGTCCTCGCTGTGGAATTTTAGGTAGCAGTTCAGAAATGAATGTCTCGAGAAGTGGGTTACCAGTTGCTCTTGAGACCAGCGGTGCTATATCTTCACAGACCTGGCCATGCCACCTTTAACTTTGCGTATCTCTCTCTGTCTGCTCAAGTGCTTCTAATCACTGTATGCCATCCAACAGCTTCCTCTGAAATTTGTGTACACACCACTTATTAAAGGGTGGCAAACACAGATAAGTCAGTCCATGCTAGGAGGCATGAACTGACGTGTGGCTCAAAAGAATGCCTCTCCCCACCTCTTTCACTTCCCAGCTATGACATTCTTGCTGTTCTTTATTCAAGGTCAGCCTACCTTAGGACATGCTACAGCTTCACTCGGTGGCAGGATGCAGGGTCTATTACCAGATATACTGGATTTGTTACAGATTTTCAACCTGGTCTCTAGCAAGTTTTCTGCAACATAGTGCTGCTGAATTTATCACAGGGTAAAAGAGGTTGGAAGAGATTTCTGGAGGTGATCAAGTCCAGCTCAACTCTCAAAGCAGATCCAGCTTAATCAGGTTACTCAGGGACCTATCCAGCCAATGGCACCTGAACCTGGGAGGCACCTCTTTGTTTGTTTAGAATCATAGAATCATAGAATGGTTAGAGTTGGAAGGGACCTTAAAGATCATCAAGTTCCAGCCCCCCTGCCATAGGCAGGGACACCTCCCACTAGACCAGGTTGCTCAAAGCCCCATCCAACCTGGCCTTAAACACTTCCAGGGATGGAGCATCCACAACTTCTCTGGGCAACCTGTTCCAGTGTCTTACCACCCTCACAGGAAAGAAAATCTTTCTAGGATCTAATGTAAATCTCCCCTCTTCTAATTTAAAGCCGTTACCCTTGTCCTGTCACTCTACTTCCTGACAGAGTCCCTCTTTAAAATGTCCCTACCTTTTGGCAGCCTGTCATATAGATTGCTTAATGCATAGATCAGCCCCCGCCTCACACCCAGCACATATGGGGCCATCTGAGGTTAACAGTGCTGTAAAAGGCCTGAATTAGATGGAATACAAAAGCTTAACTGCTAATTATTCATATAGTCTTGAAGCCATGGACAGCCATGGGTCTACTACAGGATGATAGATATAAATGTTTAAGCTCTGAAGACAAAGACTCTAACAACTAAGCTCTAGCAAACCAGTCTATGTTTAAGATATTTCTATCTCATACATATGATGCTCAGAGCTGCAGATCTTATAACCTGGATTTCTAACCTTAACAAAATAATTAAAGACATCTGGAAAAGAAAAATCACATCAGGAATAATACTTTGTCTCATCCTAATCACTGTATGGTCCAGGTCTAAAAACATCATCCCATCTAGGTGAAATTTCCCCAAGGAAGAAATGGTCCTAAATTCTGGGAGCCAGCCTGGAGAAGTTGGCAGATGGCAGTCTGCAAGGGCCATTGCAGGGTTCAATACTGTGTGGAAGTACTAAGGCCCACCTGTGGTTTCTCCCCTAAATGCAGACATGTGGGAAGCAACCTGCCTCCCAGAGTCTAGGAGAGAAACCATACCTTTTCCAAAAGAGTCCAGGACAGGTTTAGAGCAGGATGATAGTCTCTGGAAAAGAGTCATGAGCTGGCTCCAAAGAAACTATTTCACCTGCAGCTGGGCTATGCAGAAATATACTAACTTCACACCATCATACCTTTCTTTCATTCATGTACCCACAGCTGTTCCATGGATCCTCTTCAGATGAGCTCACCTTCCTTGGTCCAGGATTTCCCCAATGTTTACTCCTAAGCTTCCTGTGTAGGTCATACTCATCCTGCTGCTGTTCCTCGGGACTCCAATAACCAGGGCTTTGCACACCCTTTCTTTTCATTCTGCAAATAGGCGATACAGTTCATGACTGAAACCTGGACTCAGGTCAGAAAAGGGAACTCTTCTGCAAGACAAAGGGCAGGGTTAAGGCCCGGGATACAACAGGGTTTATGTTCTCATTGCTGGCTGCTAGCTTGAACACTAAATATTCATGCTGAAAGAACTAAGCGTGGGCTGGCTGCTGTGGATGGGGCTGCGTCCAATCCAGCCAGCTCCTAAGAGTAAGATTTTAGGCCCACAGCAAGCGTTTTCGGACCTCCATCTTCCAGCTTTCAGAAAGCACCACAGTCTGGGCCAAGCCAGCATCTGAACTTGAATTTGCCTGTTAGCTCCAGGAATGGAGTGCAAGAACAACCTGCTCTGCAGCATGAATGAAGATACACAATCACTGCCATGTCACACAAGTAGGGGATAGGAGAGAAAAGGATCTCTGTTTTTCATCCTCCAGCTTCTCTCACATCACCCAACAGCTTCAACTGCACTGAAGTGAACACAAATTTTGCCACTACAGACCAGTTCTGCTTGGAGAACTGAAATTCCCTCTCCATGAATTCCTGTGAATGTCTTTCACCAAGAGTTCAGTCATCTCCTCTGGAAAAGATGAAACAAGCCAACAACTTCCTGAGTCATGAGAAGATGATCTCCAATGTGACATTGAGTGGCTGCACTGAGCCACTCAGAAACCTCACGTGCTCAGCTGAAAGGCAGTTTCTGGGTGCAACATCACCCACCACCCAAGGTGGAATTTTCCAGCACCACCTCAGAACAAAGCTCGAAAGCAAAGAATAGGATGAAGAAGACAAAATGAGGAAAGGAAGAAAACACCAAATCTGAGGTCAATGTCAAAATTAAACCAAAATGAAACCTCCAGACAGAAACATTAAAACCAAGAGGGAAAGAAGCATGAACCAAAAGAGATTCAGGATGAAATTCTCAACTCGCAACAAAATGAGGTTTTGTTTTAGGCTGAACATTAGGAAAAAATTCTTCCCAGAAAGACTGGTCAGTCAGTGGAATGGGCTGCCCGGGGAGGTGGTAGAGTCACTGTCCCTGAGTGTGTTTAAGAGTAGATTAGATGTGGTGTTGAGGGATCTGGTGTAGGGGAGAACTGTGTAGAGTAGGGCTGATGGTTGGACTTGATGATCCCAAGGGTCTCTTCCAACCTAAATGATTCTGTGATTCTATGATTCTATGAGTTGAGAAACAAAAGAGACAAAATAAGACTCAAACTATGCTCAACAAAGATGAAAAAGAGATGTTCTCACCAGAGAAATATTTTTAAAATATTTTATTTTTAAAGAAATATTTATGTTTTATAAAAATCAGTGGTGCCTAACCAAAAAGAGTCTACAGTCTGATTCCAAAATCACGTCTGCCCTCATACCAACAATCAGGCCCCAGAAGTCCGATATTGATGCATTTCCACACTGCAGAATTTCTAAGCCAATCTAAGGCTGTTTATTTGCCATCTGGATTTTAAAGCTATGAAACAAGTTTTCCATTGTGTTTGGTTTTGATTTCAACCTCATATCTGGAACATTCAGCTCATGTTTTCATGTTTTTCTAAGCAACCATGAGAGTTAGAAACTTTTTTTTTTTTTTTAAATGAGAAAATGGAGACTCTTACGCAATATCTTCATTCCACCAGCTGGAATTTTAAGAAAAAAAATACATACAAATCCTTAGACGACTGACAAAACCATAAGGCTTGGTAACCACTGTAATATGTCATAAATAAAAAAGCTGTCCATTTCCCCTCCATACATAATTCTTATTTTCCTAATTCAGCCTCTCTTCCAAAGAGACCACTGCAGTGTTTACCGAACCAGTGTACTAAAATGAACTACTTGTAACCTCTTTAAAGACTTTCCATTAAAGCATGACTTGGATGGCTCAACAAGCAAATATCATTGATTCTACACCTGTCACAGACAAACAAACAACATCTGTGCTTGGATGTGATCAAGACATTGTTTTATGGAGAAGCAGCGCTCCCAAGACCATCACAAATCCACATGGTATCTGTGAGTGCCAGATTTTACGTTCACATCTCAAAGTAAATTCAAGGAACTGGAAAATCACAAGTAGAGACGGAGCCCTTGATTTCATCAACAGCTTAGAGGAGTTCTGTGCTGTGTTTGTTCTGGCAAATACATGAAATATCTAAGCCTTATGAAAATGCAAGTGCTGGAGCATGTAAATAAATAATGAAGTAAGTTCTCCCACTCTAGAAGAGCGCTGGCTCTTTTTTGCCTGTGGATATTCACACATAAATGCACACAAGCACACACTGATCTTCCAATATGTATGCCCCCATACTCATGCTACCTTTTGAAATACGTCTCCTGACCTGCACCAGGCTTACAACTGCAAGTGTCTCGCTGTTTTGAAGCACCCTTACAGGTCAGACAGCCTTCCAGGACGCATACCTCCATCCAGGGTTTTGGTGCTGTCACAGCTGTGCTGCAGCTCCATTAGAAAATTTAAAAGAAAATCCCATGGACATGGACAGTCAAGAAGCTGATCTGCTGATCACTGAAGGTATACGTTCTTTAGAGATGTAATTTTCTAGTGCCAACCTGGCTAGCAAAAATGCATGAGTCAAAATGCGACCTATTTCAGCTAAAAGTCGAACTCAATTTGCAGCTGCTGCATCACGGGAGCCAATTCTCGTTCATGCTATAGATCCTTTTCGCTGCTCAGGAGAAAGACAGGACACTTCATATGGCACCAGCATTAATTCACAACCCATGTGAAATCCCTGAGTGCTGGAGTGAGAATCAGGCTCTGCACCCGGAGCAGGGAACTCAGCAGGAGGGAGACTGTTTTGTGAATGAGATCTCCATCTCCAGGCCAGCTGTTCAGTTCTGCCGGCTTGCTTCTCAGCAAGATGGAGATCGCTCTGTGTGTCAGAGAGCACAAGCTTCTGGCTCTCCTTGGCAGTTCTGCCTAACCCTGCACTCTCAAGAATGAAACCAATGTCCCCAGAGGCCTCTTGCAAACTACCCAGAGCTGCTGCAGTCTCCTGCTGCAAACAGGGATATAAGTGATGGATCTGTACTTAGGACATCTACAAGCTTCTATGTCCACCTTGGGGCAATCTTGATTGATGCTACTGCCCAGTGCAGCCAGAGCTGGTCGTGACCAGAGAAGGGATAACACTGCAGAAGGCTTGTGTCCCCAGGATTGAATAATGTTTCTGGACTGCTGACTTCAGCCAGGGTTGGAAGGAAGGCACGTTGGACTGAAAAGGGCCAGAAATGTGTCCTGAGTTTTCTGTGGTAAAATTATTATCCTGCTAACCACCCAGATTTTGAAGGACTTCCTTCTCCTCTCCCCTGGCAATATGTGATTCAGATTTCAATAGACACTGCACACAACCTTTGCAGATCCTAGGTCTAAGAAAAGGGGGAGTTTCCAGGCAGGTCACTGGAGGTGTGCTTCCACTCTCTGCTCTCTGTGCTGCAGAAACTTTTGCTGAGGAAGCCCTTTGCCCTGACAAACCAGCTGAGGACATGGATGGAAGATATACCGGATGCTGCATTTCAAGAACCTCCAAGAAAGGACAGTAATTTCTTTCCCAAGTAACCTAGTTCACTGGTTTTCACCTTTGGAAACAGTTTTCTGATCCCAAACACCGATGTCACTTGCTGCGATATAAGACTAATACAGCTTGTCTTTAGCTAGCATGAACACAAAGAACACATTACCCTTCTGCAGCTGACCTCACATACGTTTGGAGATTGCTATAACCTCTTAAGTCTTCTCTTCCTTAAACTAAGCAACCTTCCAATTCCCTCCATCTTCCCTTGAAGATCATGCTTTCTAGACTAACCAGGGTTTTCACCTTTACCTATGGCCCTATTTCCTCTGTCCTGTGACTGCACATCATTGCTCAGCATAAGTAAGGCAAGCAGTGAAAAATGAGCCTAGGGCTCCACCAGACCCTTTTCAGAGCACAATAAATTGCAATGCAAACTCCCACAACACTGAGCACAATGTTCTGCTTGAGGAAGGGGGGAGTCTGACGATTCTACACTGTCTTCCCCAAGAGAGCATGCTGGCTTTGAACAGGATTGCCTCTTGGCCACATCTACAGCCAAGCATAGCTCTCAGTCATCATCCCCCGGCAACAAGGCAAGGAGAGGAAGCAGCCAATCTTTGGGCCACAGTCACACAGCTGACACCCTCTGGCCTGAGGCTTTAGAAGTAAGGTATTTTTTAAATATCAGGCTGTTGCTACTTTTTTGAGGTATGGACTTTAAGTACTGCTGGCAGGTAGGTCATTTGTTGAAGTGGCTCTAAAGCAAGACAAGAGACACTAGATCTGATGAGTTGTGATGGATTTTACCTCTAGTGCCTTATGCTCCCAAACCCCCAATTCCTTTAGGATTTCTGTCAGGTATAGAGCACCACAGAAAAGGGGTGCCTGAACAAAAATGCAGGAGATTGAGCAAATTGAGAGCAGTTGCAAGGATGGGCCCTTCAATCTCTGCTGGAGCTTGGAACTGAGACTAAGAGTTTGCAGATTCATCTCTGCCAAGATGCCATGGGGGTGGCAAAAAAGGAAGAACTGCTCCTTGGCTGATGTCTCACAGGCACCAGGTGAGCCAGGGCTTCCTCAGGCTCTCAGCATGGGTAAAAGGTAGGGAAGAGACAGAAGGAAGGCAAGACACCCCTAAAAAGGGAGTACAATGTTTTCTAAACTCACTGCTCATCCAAGACTATTTTTTCAGTTATCAGTTTCATACATTCAATGAACTAAATCAATTACTCATCTTTTCCTCCAACTGTGGAAGACTTGTCTCCTCAGCAAAGATGAAATGTGGGAGGATGGAATACTTCTTTGTCAAAAAGTGCCACGTAAGAGTGGGGAAAGGAACCAGGCATTGGAAGGAAGGAGAGTGGATGGGAAAGGCCAGAATTACATTGTTCAGGAGAGTTAATGCTTCTGCCCTGTAATTAAACAGGAACAGTGATATCACTAGTGATTACAAACTCAAATTAGTATAAAAGCTACTGCATGTGCCAACTGCGTGTTTCTAGAACCGTAAGCCACAGACCTAAGCAGAAGTGCCACGTTCTTCTGTAGGGCTACTAGCAGCAAGGCTAGTGCTTCAGGCAGACCCTCTCAAGCCCTGCTATTCCATCAGTAAGACCATCCAAAGCACCAGAGATAGGAAAACCATATTGCTGCCAGCAGGTTTTCACCTGCTCACTGCGTTTTCTCGGATTAGCCAGCCTCAACACACCCCTTTCCAGAAGAAGCCTGCAATGGAGGGGCAAAACTCTGCCAAGCACTAAAAGAAGAGTACTTTTTTTTAAAGGCAGAGCAAGCATCACAGAGCCTGGCTGCTACAGTGAAAGCTGGGATGTGGTGGAGACTGGGGGACTTTTTTGTCATGTTGGCCATTATTTCCTCACCCTTGGACTGGTGTGAAGGATGGGAGCTCTCTGGTGGCAAAATGTGAATTTGCAAAGATGGCCTTTCAGTGGCCCCACTGCTTTTCCCTGCTTACATAGAAGGCACAAAGGTAACAGAAAACCAGTCCTGTGCTGCCCTCTCATAGAGCTCTGAGAGCAGTCAGACCTAAACACTGGACAAGAGGGATTTTAGTGCAGGGGTACCTGTTTCAGAGCCTGGCAGAACTCCTAGCTTGCAGCCTGCTCCCCAGTTCTGCAGCCCTTTCTCCACCCCAGGCAGGCAGGCTGTGCTGGGACACATGTTCACAGGCCAGGAGGTACCTGCATTTGGTTACATGACAAAAGCAACAGCAACCATCCAGATGAGTGTTTTCTGTAGCTCCAGTCCAAAGAAAACAAGGGACAACACTGCTTTGGGAATCCAAGACACTAGTAAGAGAACAGAGAAGCTGATGGGATGTCTCATGGGAGGTCTCTTAGGGGAGACCTTATGGCTTTCTACAACTACTCAAAACGAAGTTGTTGCAAGGTGGGAATCACACAGCTGACACCCACTGGTCTGAGGTGAGCGACTCTTCTGTCAAGTAACAAGCAATAGGATAAAAGGAAATGGTTTAAAGTTGCGCCAGGGGAGGTTTAGGATAGATATTAGGACAAATTTCTTCACTGAAAAGGTTGCCAAGCATTGGAACAGGTTGCCCAGGGAAGTGGTTGAGTTGCCATCCCTGGATTTCTTTAAAAGACATGTAGACATGATATTTAGGGACATAGTTTTGCGGTGGACTTGGCAGTGTCAACGACTGGACCCAATGATCTTAAAGGTCTTGTAGAACCATAGAATGGTTAGAGTTGGAAGGGTCTTGCTTAAACAACCTGATCTCTTTCTATGACCATGTGACCCACCTTCTGGATGAGGGAAAGGCTGTGGACATTGTCTACCTGGACTTTAGTAAGGCCTTTGACACTGTCTCCCACAACACTCTCTTGGAGAAGCTGGCAAATCATGGCACAGACAAGTGTACACTCCATATTTCACAGAATATCAGGGATTGGAAGGGACCTTGAAGGATCATCTAGTCCAATCCCCCTGCTGGAGCAGGAACACCTAGATCAGATCACAGAAGAACGTGTCCAGGCGAATCTTGGATGTCTCCAGAGAAGGAGAATCCACAACCTCCCTGGACAGCCCCTTCCAGTGTTCAGTCACCCTCACTGTGAAGAAGTTTTTCCTCATATTTAAGTGGAACCTTCTCTGTTCCAGCTTGCACCCACTGCCCCTTGTCCTATCATTGGATGTCACTGAGAAGAGCCTGACTCCATCCTCCTGACACTCTCCCTTTACATTTTTATAAACATTAATAAGGTCACTCCTCAGTCTCCTCTTCTCCAAGCTAAAGAGACCCAACTCCCTCAGCCTTTCCTTGTATGGGAGATGCTCCACTCCCTTCATCATCTTGTTAGCCCTGCCCTGGATTCTCTCAAGCAGTTCCCTGTCCTTCTTGAACTGAGGGTCCCAGAACTGGACACAATATTCCAGAAAGTGTCTTACCAGGGCAGAGTAGAGGGGGAAGAGAACCTCTCGCAACCTACTAACCACACCCTTTCTAATACACCCCAGGATGCCATTGATGGGCCAAGGCCAATTGCATGAGGTTCAATAAGACCAAGTGCCAGGTCCTGCATTTTGGTCACAACAACCCCAGGCAGTGCTACAGGCTTGGGGAGGAGTGGCTGGAAAGCTGCCCAGCAGAAAAGGACCTGGGGATGCTGGTAGACAGCTAGCTTAACATGAGCCAGCAGTGTTCCCAGGCTGCCAAGAAGACCAACAGCCTCCTGGACTGTATCAGGAACAGCATGGCCAGCAGGAGTAGGGAAATGATCGTGCCTCTGTACTCAGCACTGGTGAGGCCTCTCCTCGAGTACTGTGTTCAGTTCTAACTGAACAGTTCATCAAGTTCCAACCCCCTGCCACAGGCAGGGACACCTCCCACTAGACTAGATTCCTCAAAGCCCCATCCAACCTGTCCTTGAAACACCACAAGTGAATGGGCATCCACAACTTCCCTGGGCAGCCTGTTCTAGTGCTCCACCACCCCACCCTCGCAGTAAAGAATTTCTTCCTAATATCTAATCTAAATCTCCCCTCTTTCGGTTGAAATCTATTACCTTTCATCCTATCACTACGCTCCCTGATAAAGAATCCCTACCCATCTCTCCTGTAGGCCCTCTTTTGCTACTGGAAGACTACTAAAAGGCCTCCCTGAAGCCTTCTCTTCTCCAGGCTGAACAACCCCATCTCTCTCAGCCTGTCTTCATAGGAGACATGCTCCAGTCCTCTGATCATCTTCATGGCCCTTTCTCAACCTAAATGATTCTATGGGAAGCCAACAGCAAAATGCAAGGGCAGTGCATCAAATTGGTCTGCCTGGAGAAACATCAGCCATCTAACCTGACAGCCAAGGGTAGAAACACCTCAATCCTCAATATCCAGGCTTCAGGAGACCCCCAAAAAGAAGTAAGACCTGGCCAAAAACCAGGATTTGGATGAGAAAGAGCTTGGATTGCCATGATTTTCACAAAACAACAGGCCTCCACTTTTCTCTCTCATTTTTGGGCACTGCCTTTTTAGGGAACAGTCAAGCTCAAGTGTCCAGTAGCCCTCAAACAGTTTAGGAGTCTCAGGGGATCTGGAGGAGCCAAACCACCCTATATCATACAGACAGCTCATGTACAAGGCTCTCTCCTTAAGGCCTACCTTGCCACATCGTTCTCATCTGTGTGCCACTGCTTCTCTCTGCTTGAAGATTAACATACCTGTGGACACACCTGTACTATATGGTCCTTCCAAGGGACCTGGAAAAGAGAGACAGCAGTGATATGCCACCAATCCTTTCTGGCACGTGCTCTGAGCCACAAGACCCAGCATGAGATGAACAATGCCTATGCAACCTCAGACAGCTGTTCCCACCTCCCGGCCCAGGGCAGAAGCCTACTGTCTAGCTGCCCCTCCACAAGGTGCGGTGAACAAGGAGCCTTTATGGCTTCAAATAGTGATGACTCAAAATCAGGAAGGATGAAATCCACAGAAGTTTATTCAAAATAGAGGCACGATGTCAAACTCACGATGTTCCTGCCTGCACACTGGAGGCTGCCAGACCATCTAGCTGATCTCCTGCTGCTAGCTCACTGCCTTTGCCTGTCCTTCCCTAGGCATCTGCTGTCAGGAAAAGAATACTAGGCTAGACAGACCTCTGATCTGACCTAGGACAGCTCTAAAGGGACATCACTGTCACATCTCAGGCTCTAGCAGAGCCTGCCCTTGGGCAATTCCCTCTGCAGCTCTATAAGGCTCGTTCCCAGACTAAGAAACTGTACCATGCTCCAGGAATGACCTGGAGCTGCCCAAGTTTGTCATCTTAAGCCTCTCGCAACATGTCATCACAGCAGCTGGGGAGAAACAAGCACATCAGGGAGGCAGGGAAAGTCACAGAGGGGATTAATGCTGCGGAAGATAAAAAAAAAAATAAAAAAAGAATTTAAAAAAGCTGAGGGGGGAGGGAAAAAAAAGTTGGAAACTACTGGTTTGTATTTGGCTGCGAAAGCCAGGGCTGCTCTCTGACAGATGTGTGGACAAATTCCTTTCATGCCACCAGATGGTGCCCTGCCCCTTCAGTCACCAGCAGGCAGCTGGCCTTGGCAGGGAACAAGAGCCCTGCGCTCTCCTGCTCCACCTGCCTGTGATGGGCACTGTCCTCAAGCCTGCAGGGAGAGGGAAACACCAGCCTCAGGGCCCGGCCTCCCCCAGCAGAATGTCTCACGGCTGCAGGGCCACCTCCACCTTCAATCTGGGACCAAGAGACTCGAGAACCAGGGGAGGAGAGTAAATCAACCGCCTGCCCAGAAGTGAGGCCCTTGGAGCTGGAGCGGAGGTCAGAAGTACCTTCTTGAGCACTGTGAGAGCAAAGCATTGTATGTTGGGAGAAAAGCTTCTGTGATGGGGGAATCATGGTCCAGGAGTTGTGTTTTGGTTACATGCAAGTCTTTTTGAACCAGCAGCCCTGGGGAAGGATTGCAGGGTAGTTGGCACAAAGAAGTTCTAAGCTCAGCCCATACACTACTGACTGGCAACTTGTGTTTCCTGGCCTCCTTCAGAAATGCAGCTGCAAGTCACGCTCCTTGCCAGCACCCACGTTCAGCTTGTTCTGTGACTACCCATCAAGAGATCTGAGCTGTGCTTCTCAGGCAATGCAACGGCTGAGAAAGACACCACTGGCTGCTGAAGACTGGAAACACATGGGCCCAATGAGCTGGTTCATCCCAACCAGAGCAGCCAGCCTTTCTCTAGCCAGTGTGGCAGAGGAGAGCCATTACGCCAAACATGGGCAACCAGAACAGATTGAAAGAGGGTGGTGGGAAAGGGCTGCTCCACTCACACTATTTGTCAGTGGAGACTTCACAACAGCCACCTCAACAACAATATAGAGCTCACTGGACTGTTAGCCCAGATGGCTAGTAGAGATAGAGATACCAAGCCACTCCTGACCCCATTCTTGATCTACGCAAAAAGACCACATCCTGTTGTGATTGTACCCACAGTGAAGATAGAAGAGAGGTGAAGGACACTGTCAGAGATTCCCATCAATGGCTGAGTGCTGTCTACCTGCACACTTGCAGGAAACACTGCGACACCCTCCTCTTTTCCAGTTTGCCTCCCTGCAATATCCCCCTACTCCACCTCACCTCCCACAGTCCAAGAGCAGAAGCAGTAGGAGTCTTGCCTATGTGTAAGGCAGCTTCAGCAGGAAAGCAACACCCTGTTTTAGACTACCTGAAGTACTTTAAAAGGCAAAAAAACCCAACCAAGTGAGCACATCCTGACGCTGGCACAGCCAGCTCTCCCAGCTCTTACACCACAGCACTGCAGCGTCTCACCAGTGTCACAGCACCAGGGTTGTGCTTGGGAAATGAGTGTTTTACCTATCCATACCTGTCTGCCATTCAGGCCTCCAAATTCTCAGAGCAACCACCTCATGCCCCAAAATCACAGTGCCCAAATTCAGTGCTATTTCATTATCTTTGGACAGTTTTAAAGGGGCTTTTCTCTACCCTCCAGCAAATCCTTCCCAGCTGCCAGGCTGCTGTTGATGAGCACCCGTCATGCTGACTAATATGGTCTCACTGCTTCCTTTTTCATTACCCTATGGGTTTCTTATCTCCCGGTTAGACAGTAAGCAGATTAGGGTGGGGATTTTCCAGTCTGTGCCTGTACGGCATCTTGCACGATTGGTGATACGTGTGGTGGGGCTAATTCACACACCATCTAATCTTCCCTTAGAAGCCCTCCTTATAATGAACCCCCCATTTTAACCACCCTGGGTACAAGGACCCCCCATTTTAACCACCCTGGGTACAAGGATGCACCCTGGGTGCATCGCTACAGGCTTGGGGCAGTGTGGCTGGAGAGCTGCCTGGCAGAAAAGGACCTGGGGGTGCTGGTCGACAGGCAGCTGAACATGAGCCAGCAGTGTGCCCAGGTGGCCAAGAAGGCCAATGGCATCCTGGCTTGCATAAAGAATAGTGTGACCAGCAGAAGTAGGGAGGTGATTGTCCCCCTGTACTCAGCACTGGTGAGGCCACACCTTGAGTATTGTGTCCAGTTCTGGGCACCTCAGCACAAGAGAGATATCGAGGTGCTGGAGCGAGTGCAGAGGAGGGCAACAAAGCTGGTGAAGGGTCTGGAGAACAAGGCTTATGAGGATCGATTGAGGGAGTTGGGACTGTTTAGTTTGAGGAAGAGGAGGCTGAGGGGAGACCTCATCACTCTCTACAACTGCTTGAAAGGGCATTGTAGAGAGCTTGGTGCTGGTCTCTTCTCACGGGCAATGAGCGACAGGACAAGAGGGAATGGCTGCAAGCTGCAGCAGGGTAGGGTTAGGCTGGACATTAGGAAAAAGTTTTTCACAGAGAGAGTGGTCAGTCAGTGGAATCAGCTGCCCAGGGAGGTGGTGGAGTCACCATCCCTGACTGTGTTTAAGAGTAGATTAGATGTGGTGTTGAGGGATCTGGTGTAGGGGAGAACTTGTAGAGTAGGGCTGATGGTTGGACTTGATGATCCCAGGGGTCTCTTCCAACCTAAATGATTCTATGATTCTAAGAGCTGAGCTCCCCCCATTCCTGAGAGCTAAACCTGGGCCCCTTCAGTAACTGGTCATAGTCCAAACAAACAGGCTTGCAGTTTCCAAACTAGAAGAGATCTCCTGCAGGAGCAACACACCACCAAGAAGTTTCCTTGTTCCTCTGATACAGCCAAGTTCAAATCCTGCCATAAAAAAACCCAGCTTGCTACAACAATCTTCTGTCTGGGCCACAGTGTGAGAGGAGTGGGGTTAATTTACTCAGGAAATAAGAAATCGTTAATGGCACTGCAGACAGATCTCGGCAGCAGCCCACCTCCACACCTGGAACAAAGCCCAGATGAGCCACCAGCGCTTATTCTCCAAGAAAACCATGCAGCCACGCCACGCTCGATGCAGCAGCATTGTCATCTTACGGCCGCGGAGAAGAGATGGCCTAAAGGTTAGGGTGTTACCCTGTAAAGGCGCTGAAGGCTTCATCAGACTTACCACGGATTTCCTGCCTGAGGCCGGGAGAGTCACTCAGCCTCCCTCGCCTCAGCCCTTCCCCTCTATAAAAGCGGTTGCACACGCAGCCCTGTTTGACAGCGACAGCTCAGCGGTGTAACCACACCGAACGCTGGGAAGCGTCCGGGCAGTACAACCAGAGGTGCCGCTCACAGCTTTACCCGCTGGTTCAGAGGAGTTCAAGGCCCCCCGTGTGCTCAGCGTGAGCCTCCCGGGTCAGACCCACGGGGATTTAAGATCCAGTTGACGTGCAGGCAGGGAAATCAACACATCATTGGAAGTTTTGCTTGATGCCTGTTTTGAGGATTTAAGTGAGAGCTGAGCAGTGGCTAGTCCTTAAATCCTGAAGTTTTACTCTGGTCATACGAAGTACTTCAGACAGGCACTTTACTGGCAACAAAAGCAAAGCAAAACAACAAAAGAGGGGGGAACAGAAATGAAACACACCAGGTAGGAGAGCAGCTTGATGACATTCTTGCATATTTAAATCAACACGGGGCTGTTCCATTCCTGAGCTGCCTTTTTCAAAAGTTATGTCCTCTTTCATCCCCAGGGGTAACGGGCTGCCTTCCCCACCACACTGGGTCTAGGTCCAGAATGGTTCTGACGAGGCTGATAAAATCAGCCAGGTTTTACAGCAGCAAGCAGGGCCAGAGGTTGGTCCAGTTGTTCACAGCCTGTGGGGTTTTCACCCTACAGACATTAAAAGGATTGCAACCTGCAGCAGTTGTGGAAGCTGAAAGCAAATTAAAAAGAACAGGAGTTCTGGCATTCATCTTTACCAATTTAGGACAGCCTTTTCATTACTGCAAAAACAGAAAAATAGCATGTATTTACAAGAAATACCCATCCAAATCTCAAAACACCACTAAATCTCAAATTGCCTTATAGAAAACGCAGTAAAAATGTTAACGCTTCACAAACAGGAAACTAAGAGGTGAAGGTGAAAAACAGCTTGCCCAGCCTCACCCCACAAGCCAGGGCAGGGGTCTGGGCCGGCTCTCAGGATCTCGGTTCCTGCCCGCTGGCTGCTGTGCAGTACTGTCTCCTCGGAAAAGGCATGAAGCGTCACAGCAGATTCAGGAAACCCCCTTTAGGTTCTCTTCCTCCCCTCAAATTTCCCTTCAAATTTTAACTCCAGTACATCTCCTAAGCAGAACCTTTCAGGGATGCACAGCAATGGCGTGCAATCTCATGCCTTTGTTTCTGCCAGTGAAGCAGCTCTGACTGTAAGGTTTACAGAGACTTTCTGTTCCTGTCTAAAATTATCTCTGCTGAGCCTTGCGACGCCAAGAGCACGGAGCCAATATTCCATAAGCCCTGAGAAAAACGGACTGCATTTCAGGCACACTCAGCCAGGGTGGTTACAGCAGCATCTGTCGCCCTCGACCAAAGCGTAAGGCCCACCACCACATCAGGCCCTGTGCGAGGGCACGCTGCCTGTTTCTTTGCTGCATGAGAGAGCACCTAAACTCGGGGCCTGATCCTGCCATCCGGGTGCTCTGCTGTTGCGGGGGGGGGGGTTGTCCAGCCAAGGAGGAGTCTCTGCGATCCCCGCTGGAACTGTGAGCGAAAGGGTATGAAAAGGCAGCAGGTGGATGCAGACAGATGGGGGAAGCAGGACCCAACAAGGGAGACAACAGCAATTAGCATAAGCAGCAGCAGTCTCAGCTCACCAGCTGCTTTGCCAATTGTCTGCCTCCCTGATTTCCAAAACCAAAGAAACAATTTGCCTAAGAGCACAGCCAGGATCTAAAACTGCCCCTCGGAACTGAGTTTCAGAGAGGGGGGAAAAAATCCACTTTCCACGTTAGAAAAAGCAAGACTTGCAGGGCTGTCATGTAGGAGTTTGCCTAAGTAAGGCATGGAGCAGGCAGCTCAAAACAGCCACCAAATACTTCAGAGTGAAAGACTAAAAAAGGAAGGTTTTAGAGGAGGAAATGAGTCAGTAGCTTGGAGGACGGGAGGGGGAGTTCAAATAGCTGAGGCATATAAACTAAGCAAGTAGTCACCATCTCAAATACTAGAAAGTCGGTGAAGTGCATGTATTGATCTTGGGTTTCTGCTGATGCAGGGGCTCGTTCACAAAGGGGACCCCATGGGTGACTCTTTTATATTGACCACACTGGGTTTTGAAGATGTCCTTCACCAGGCAGGTGCTTTGTCAGCTGCAGTTCACGATGGCGTTTCAAACTGGAGCCAAAGTAGTCACCCCCAGCTACAGGATTGCCTAAATTTCTTGAGCTCGCCCATGCCTGGGGGATGGATTATTTTGGTTTTGGGGGTGGGGAGGGGGGGGTAGGGGGGAGTTTCAGGTTGATTGCAAATGCCATTTTCCTTAAGAGAGGGAGGGGTATTCACCTTTAGAAATCACTCATCCAAACATCCAGCTTGAGCTTTTAGTCTAGATTATTTATAGCACTAACGCTAGAAAAAAAACCCTTAGTGCTGAAAAGCAGCAAAGCTGGTAAAAACCCCTCTGTCTCCACAATACTGCAGCACTCCACAGTGTTCCCTTCTGTCCTCAGAACAGCCTTGTACTGCACTGAAACCCTGGTGGTGAAAGGGTAAGTCTGACTCCAAGAAGCCTTTAACCTTGCTCGCTGGTACACCACCACAGCAGCGGGGCGTGCGTTAGCGGAGCAGTAAACCATGAGAGTGAGCGATGGGGTCAGTGTGGCAATAAGCCACAGGGCACGACTCCCTCACCTCTGCCCCACGTCCCCGTCCCATCAAAAGGGCAGGACTGATGGAAAGGGAGCTTGTAAGAAGCAGCACTGAAATTCCCTCCCATCATCCCCAAAATGGAGCTTCCCCTTGGTTCAGGCACTGAGACAACAGCTACGAAGCTGCCGCAGGAGGGCTCTGCTGCAAGCCCTATCTGAGGGAAACCACAGTGCTGAAAACAGTTGGGGTGATGCTTAAGGTCACAGGCACGTGAGGAGCGGGGCTGTCGAGTCAGAGAGCAGCACAGAACTGGAAAAATGGACTCCTTTCCCCCTACACAAGCAGCAGCACAGGATTTACATACAGCAGTTCCCAAACTGACAATTGTACTGCTGATCACCAGCAAGCAGCTCCCAGTACCGAGCTGAAGCTCCCAGTGCCCATGCTGGTACAGAGTCTGTGGAGCCCTACGCTAAGGCAGGCTGGTACCACTATAAGCCATGCACTTGTCAGTGCACCTTGGTGAACAGCTCCTGCCTCTAGCCTCCTCAGAGCACCAAAGCAGCTGTGTTTGTGCCTCACCAGGGAAGGTGTCTTTTGGGGAATGAAACCTTGCAAAAAGCCATCATGATTCTCAGACAGTGCCCTTCCCAGGGCAAGCTCATCTTTCCCATGAGACAGAAACAAGAGAGAGAGATCTCCCTCACTCTGCTGATGGAGTCGTCCCTCTCCTTGCTGAAGTTGCTTTAATTAGTCAGATACCTTCTCAAACCACTGCAGTGTTTCCAAAAATGCAACCAGACCTCTTGGCCAATAGGCACCTTCCAAGTCATTTGCCCTTATAAGTATACAACATGAAACAGCCCTCACCCTGTTCTCTTGGCCTTACAGCCCTTCCCCTCCTCCCCAGGATGTCTTACTTTTGCACCACTCTTTCACAGTGAAACCAACCTCTGAAGAGCAAGCTTAGAACAGTAAAAAATTACCCACATTTATTAAGACTAGAAAGCAGATCTGCCCCAGGTCTCCGTTATATGCCACGGGGAGGTGGAGGTACTGTGCAGGGAAGATCCCATTATCAAACAGCACCTGCCTTGATTTTCTTTCCCAGCCACCCAGGCTACAGCCATGGCAGGACCAGAACAAGTTGTGCAGAGAAACTTATCTGCAGGACTGAAGCTCTACTATACACAACTATTTTATCTCACTTGTTTTGGAACTGTAGGTTTTTTTAAAACAAAACAAACATGTCCCTACTCCATGCTATTACTTCCAAGGTCAGTTAAGACTTGGACACAAATTTAAGCATTCCTTAATGAAATGAAACAGAAAATGGCCTAGGGAAGAACTACCCACCCCCCCCCCAATTTAAGTCTAAGTCATACTGATAGGTTTTTTGCTAGTTTCACCACAAATCGCATCCAAATGCTCTTGGAAAAGGGATTCCTGGTCAGCATGTGGCACCCAACACAAGAGCCTACCGCAGCAGGCCTGCTTTTCCAATATGTGCATCTTCAACACGGGTCTTTCAGCAACTTCTATCTAACATGAACAGGCATAACAGCACCTACAAAAAGACATCAACTGGGGTATGCCACAAAGTGGGGGATGGGAATCATAATGTAACACTCTTAATTGGAACAGAAATATGGATGAAAACTGTGAAGGGTGGCTCACACCTTTAGTACTGAAACTTCACGTACTGTAACCTAGTGTGAAGTACTGCTGCCTCATACCCCAACCCTGAAAACACGCATTCAAGTCTTGGTTTTGTTTTCTGCTTACAAGCAGGCAGAGACTCAAAAAATAAACAGCTTATCGATTCAAGCTTTTCAAGGCTTTTTTTTGCTCATTGATTCAAGCCAGGAACACGACTGAAGTCAGGATTCAATGGTGAAACCTAACTGCCTACATTTTTTAACGTTAACAGGTGCTTCTGTAATCTGATTACAGAAAGCCTGAGCTGGAGGAACATGAAGGAATTCTTTTCGTGGCATTTCAGAGAAAGCAGCTCCTGCAATAAACAGGGAACAGCAGCTTCTCCGTGTTTCCCCCACCCCATGCCCCGGCTCTCAGCAGCAGCAGGGTTTGTGTTTGTTTTTTTTTTTTTTCAGCGGTCAGCTTTGTCCGGAGGACAAACCCTTCATTGTTTTCAGCCACCTGAAATAGATGCCGCTCTGATTCGTTGCGGGGACGCGGCTGCTGTTGGTTGGGGCTGGTGGTGGTGCTGCTGCTGCTGCTCCTGCTGTCGCCGCCGCCGAGAAGCCGTGCACAGGGTTTCCTGCTGCAGCAGCCGGCCTGAGCCAATCAGGAGTGCCTGACTGAGATCGCACCAAAGTAGGTAGTGAAAAAACCCTTAAAAAAAAAAAAAAGAGAAAGAAAAGCCCCGCACTTCCTCCTCGCCAGCCAGCCCTCCTCAGCCCCCGCCTCCATCCGCTCTCTTCCAGGCCGCCTCCCTCCTCCTCCTTGCCCCAAGGCCCTGACCGCCCCCACAGCCGCCTCCCAACGCCTTCTCCTGCGCCCCACTCTTCATTGCCGCCCCCCAACCTCCTCACGACTGCCCCGGTCCCCCTGGCCAGCACCCCAAATCTTCTTTCTGTCCGCCCTCCTCACGCCCCGTTCCTCACGGCTCATACCGCCTTCCCCGCCTCCCCGCCCCAGCTCTCCTCTCAGCGGCCCCGCTCCCCGCCGCAACACCTTGGGGCAGGTAATCCCGCCCCGCTTCGCAGAGAGCCCGTCGCCATTGGTTGGCCTGGCGTGTGGCCACCGTCAATCACCCGGCGGCTTCCCCTGCGATTGGGCATCCGACCCCCTCCGTCGGCCGGGCGGGAGCGGCGAAGGTGGGGANGCCGCCGCAGCCCTGCTGGCGCTGCTCTGCCCGGCGGCATCGCGCTTCGCTTTCCTTCTCCTTCCCTCCCCCCGGTCCTTCTCGTTCGCCTTTGAATTTAAGGCTGCGGTTCCCTTCTTCTCCCTTCCCCACCCCCAATCCCGCCATGAGGCAGCGGAAGG
>VZTM01027521.1:667402-682655 GCA_013400555.1 Jacana jacana
CCCTCCCCCCTCCCGGAGGCGATGGAACTGTCCTCTCCCCTTCGTCCTCCCTCCATGAGGCGATGGTACGTTCCGCGCCGTACACGGGCGCTAGGGGCGGGCGTGTCCATTTCGCCTGGGGGAGGGGGGGTGCGGTAAGGAGAGCGAGCGAGGCGGGAAGAGCCAGGGGGGAGGCAGCCCCTCCCCGTGCCGCAGGGCGCGGCCGGGGATGGGGGGGCGGTGGATGTCCTCCGCCCCCTGCCCCCCCATCACGCGTGGGGAGAAAGGGTACGGGGCCTGGTGTGAGAATCCCCCGGGGGTCGGGGGGCTGCCGCGCTCGGGAGGAAGCGCCGATTCGGCTGCATCCGCCCCGACGGGCGGCCCCGACCGGGAGCCATCTTCCCCAAAGGCGAGGGGTTTCAAGCCTGGCCTAGAAAACGGCGGCGGCGGCGGCTTCTGGGCGGGTGAGGGGAGCAGCCGTTCCCTCGACAGCCAGAGCCCCGGCTCCGCCATCCTCGGCCCGGTGCACGGCCTCCCGGGGCCAGGCCATCCTTAATCGGGCCTGGCTGGAGTCAGCAGTCTTGGGAGCAGACAAAAGGGGGGAAGCAAAACCGGCGGAAGGAAAACGCTGGCCGTAACGGATGAGTTTGTGCAACGGCTGCTCAAAGCAGCTTTAATTTGAAGGTGCAACGTTTTGGGAGATCTTCATCTTGCTTCTCTGCTCAGGGGAAGATGCAGTGCTGGAAACAATGTATTTAAGATGCAGTGCTGGAAACAGAAATGTCTTCATCCTTCGCACTGACTTGCCCGTTTTTTCCAGCTTTAAAAAAAAACCAAACAGGCCAAATGCCTGGGGATCCCTTTCATAGATGGGACAAACCAGACCAAACAGCTGTTGTGCTTCACGGCGGTTCATTTTCTGTTGGTTTGCCCGCACTAAAAGTTTCCATCCCTGTTTAACTCAGTCTACTGTGACTGAAAAATTCGCTTGAATTATTAGCTTGTACAGTTTTAACTGCTGCCTGGTTTTCCCTTGAGTCACACACGAGCATTTGTCCAGCAACAACCTGACTTTGTAGGATATTTGGCTTTAGTAGGTGGTTTACATATTGAGGCCTTCCCATGATATTTACCATTAGTTTCATGAACATGTAACATATCTAGTAAATAAACTTGCCTTCTGTGGAGACTTGGCAGACAGGATGTGCTACTAATCTCCCTGCTTCCTACAACACCCAAGTTGAAGTGTGTATGGCTGGTCTGCCGCGTGGAGCAGAGCTAATGGGAGTTGCAGATGAAGCTGCTAAAAAGTCTGACGAGACTTGCAGCTCTTGTTTAAAATAGGCTTGTCTGAACAAGCTAGCTACCACCTCTGCAGTAAGCAAACCTAGTTTAGAATGACTGTTCAGTGTATCAGGCTTCATCTTGCTTCAGAACCAGAGAATTACCCAGTCAGTCCAAACTGGTATTTCTCATAGTGATCTCCTTTTTGGAACAGGGTTGGGGTTGGCTTTTTTAAGATGCTCTCCAGTTGCTGCCAATGAACTCGTTTTTGGGCAAAGAGTGTAAGCCTTCTGGCAAAGTACAGCAAGGCCAGCAGGAGGGCATCATTTGGGTATCAAAAGAGCATTGGATTTTCTGCTTTGGTGTCTTGCCACAAGGTTCAGTTTCTTTGCTACTGGATTAAATGAGTCTGTGGTCTTTGGAGGACCGTGCAAATTATTTTTCTTGGTTGTTAGTCAATACTGTTCCCAAATCAGTGTAATTACAAGGTACGTATGCCTCGTGTACAAGATGACAGCCTCATGACAATTGGTAGTGTGGGTGTCTGGTGTGTTCCTACTTGCCTTGTCAGAATATCGCTATCAAGAGGCTCCTGCTGGGAGCAAGGGCTGACCTAAGCGATCTCATGCAGGAGAGTCTGCAGACAGCCAGAAGTTGCATGTAAAGCTGTTCAGAGCCTTTCGCTCGCCTGAATGTTCAGTATTCACAGCAATCCCCAGGAGGGATACCTTGGTAACGAGAATCTGAGATAGCCAGAGTAGGCCTTCAAAGCCTGTTCTTAAGGGTGAGGTTCAAGTTTTAGGTTGCTGTAGGCACCTGGAGGGCCACAAGAAAATTTTTTACAGGCACTTGGGCTCAGTTTCAGAATAAGCTGATTTCTGTGCTGAAAGCATTTCTGAAAAGCTTTGCTTCTTTGCAAGAATATTGTTGCATGCCAGCTTACACCCACGTTACCTTAAAAACGTGTGTTTCAACACCGGAATGGGTACTACTCAAAACTTCTGCCCTGCTACTGGCTACCACAGTTCCTGTTTTTCAGCAGTGTTGCTGGGATTGCCTTTTGTGGGCATTGCTTGTTCTACCTACCTCGATAATTATAGCAGGAGTGAACTTCATGATGATAACTTGCAGAGGGTGATGATTTCCTCTTTGGCTGAAAGCTAAGGAAGTGACCTCCAGGAATTCAGGGGAGGCTTTTTTTTTTTTCCTGATTTTTTTTTAATAATTGGGTTTTTTACTCATCTCTCCTCATCAAGTCATTAACTCGTCTTATTGGCAGGGGGGGAAAAAATGCTGAATAGAATTTTGATTCCTTCACCCACACCTTCCCTCCCAGAAAAGAGACCAACTAATGCAAAATAAAAAACTCAAGTCTAGCTGGCAAGATCTGCCTACAAGTCATATGCAAATAAGTCTCTACTTCTTGCTGGTTTATGGTGTGCAAATAATGGCCTCTTACACAACAGCAGTAAAAAGGCAGTTAGTTATGTTTTATCATGCTTCAGATCTGAACTGAAGCTTTGGACTTTCAGATGCATAGGCTGCCTGGTGTAAATAGAGGTTTCTGGTACCACAGGACATGGACCTACTGGGGCTTGGGGCTGATGTTTCCACACTGGTCTCAGTCTGTGGGGTGAAGTTAAGCTAGCCGCTCTGTGTATCACCTCCTTTCCCACTTAGTAAAGTGGAGGTGGTACAATCAGGTGGGTTTTCTTGAGTGCTCAAATAGCAGATTAAAAGCAAAGCAGTATTTAAGATCTTCGTATTTTTAACCACCCACATTTTCAGTTGGTTGTAGCTGACACCTTTTTAGAGGCTTGATTTTATCAAACCTTCTCTCAGTCTGTCAGCTGCATCCGGGCTCTGTGACCCTCCCTTTATGGTAGGTGCTCTCACAACTAACTTGGCTTAGTTTTCCCTTCAAGATCTTTGTGCTGATGATGTGCCTTAGGTTACCATGCGATACCCTGGAACAGCTTTGTGAAAGCTGCTGTCCCAGAACAGTCGGGTGGTAATAGGTTTTATTGAAAAAATACTTGTCGCAGAGATGTACTATGACACATTACTGAGTCAGATAGAAATGCCACATGGTTACACAGGCGGTTCTGGCAGTGGCAGGGGATTTTGAAAGTACATAGGAGGATTGGGATACCAAGTGTAAGGGGAAAAAAGGTGTTTGCTGAAGAAACTGAGAACCAAAGACATGGCAGTAATGCGACAAGCCAATGTGGGAGCCCAGTCTTCTCCAATCTGCCTTTACAATTACCCATGGATACTTTAATAACTTCTTGGTGTCAAATTCTGGAAAAATTGACGATGGTTTTCCAGGAAGCAAAAGTTTCCACTTGAGTAGCTGTGGACAGGCCAGGCCATGCTGGTGTATACAATGCGTGTGCATGGCTCCCAAAGTAAGTCAAGAACTGGTTCTTGAAATGTCTCTGTAGATAATCCATGCACAGCCACCAGTATGGAGGAATCTTAGGTTCTGATCACAGGAAGGAAAAGCCATGCTGTAAAATTGTCAGTGCTTTAAAACAAATTTAGTTCCTCAAACTTGTCTTGAGGCAAACTAAGTCATTAGTTTAAAGTCGTCTTGGCTGTCTTACAGTTGAAGAGGGAACAAAGACTTTTCTTAGATGAAATATTTTAAATATTAAAGGAAAATGCTGGAGTTCACTTCCTAACAAAAGAGAAGGCAAATTTCATTGTCTTAGTTTCATTTCAGTGCAGGCTTGGTACCAATCCTGTTTATCTGGCATGTGCCCCACTCTTGAAATGGCTTTCTGTATATTGGGATTTTCTTGAGAAAGCTTTGGATTGTTCTTCAGTCTCCCTCTGTTTAGCTTAAATTTCAGTTGTAGGTTATTTGGTGATGAAGGCAAAATATTGGAAGTTGTTAGTGGAGGCAGCTGGGGATGGCTCTTGGAGTTGGAAGCCTGCAAGACAGAAGGCTCTGTCTTTGGGCCGCCCTCTGTAGGGATGGCATTCTGCTCTCACAAGACTTCTGCAGTGCTTTGCATTTAAAGGCAGGAACGATGGCTTTGTGTACGGAATAAGAGCCACTGTGTTACTGCAACGAGTGCTGACACGGCATTTAATGCAACCATTACCTCATATGCCTACAGCAGTCTATATGATAACACAATGGGGTTACTGATGTAAGTGCTTCAGAATAATGTACAAGGCAGCCCTGCCTACAAGAGATGCCGCCTTTGCAATAGTTGCATGGAGTTACTAGGGGAGGAAGGTAGTCTTTTCTCTGCGGTTGTGTCCCAGGAATGCTTTTACATTGGTGTTGCCTGTCCTCTGCAACAAAATGTCACCGGCTTATGGGCACGTAGCCCACCAGCACCTGCAACCTCTACTGTTCAGTGAACAGCCACCCACGTACCAGTCTAGAGCTGGATAACTGCTTTCATGCTGAAAAAGGAACAGAACTGGGCTAGCTGTTGTAGCCCCGCGGTGTTAAACCAGCAAGCACACAATAATAATGAATGTGCTGTATTGAATCCTCTGGGCAGAGCGATATTTTAGGCTGGATGTTAGGAAAAAATCTTTCACAGAGTGGTCAGTCACTGGAATGGGCTGCCCAGGGAGGGGGTGGAGTCTCCATCCCTGAATGTGTTTAAGAGTAGACTAGAAGTGGAGGGATATGGTGTAGGGGAGACCTTTACTCAGTGATCCCAAGGGTCTCTTCCAACCTAGATGATTCTATGAATATATGATTTTATATTGGGCAAAAAAGAGAAAATCCAGACTAACAAATAAACATTTATTCTGTCACTACTGGTGGGGTGGAGGCTTCTCAGCAGCTATTCTCCTGGACAAACCAGCAGAGACATGGTTAAAATGTCAAATGAGGACACGTATTTACGAGTGCGGCATTTCTCCGTGTTACAAGCGCTCTTAACAGTCACCCTGTTGCTGCCCTGCAAAGAATGGTTGTAACCGCTTTACAACAAAAGATGCCCAGGGTTTGGGGTGGTTCCTTTTCCCTTTCAAAGTAGGTTTATGAAGCCAGTCATGGCTGGTACAGGCCCAGGGTTGAAGAGAGTCTTACAGTTATAAAAGTAGATCCTCTTTTTGGAAGCAGTTGCACCCAGAGTTTATGGGTTCATTTCAGCCAATACTGTGACGCAGCTATAGGGTTTTCTCAGATGGAACAAACCTGCATTGTCCCCAGCAATAGAATGGCTGCTAATATCAGCCTGTGTGGTGGATCCGGGGGGTGTAGAGCAGCTGTGAAAAGCAGTAGCACCAGCCACTAACAGCCTTTTGCTTTGGAAAGCTGAAAAAATCCAGTTTTTACTATTGTTGCTTCAGCTTCTGGTCAGTCCCAGTTACCAGCTGCCATTTAACAGTGAATTTTGAGTTTCCAGACTAAATATTCTCAACATTTTTGGAATCTGAACTGACTTGCCAGCAGCATTCAGTTTCTTTATAAGGAAACAACTTGTCTCCCAACTTGGAGACATGTTTCTGGCTGTGCAGTAGCGCAAGCATATGCTCTTGACTGCAGAGTTTCCATCAGCCTGCAGCTCCGTTGCTGGTGCTTGCTTCTGGCTTTTGATGGGCATTAACCTGTTCCTGGAAGGTTAATTTCTTGGCAGCAGGAATTGGTGCAGTGGAGTTAGTTGTTGTGGTCTTGGAGTAAATATCAAGAACAGACAACGGTGGAGCGAGGTTACATGAACTGCTTTTATGCAGTTATTAGACTCATTCCCATCCTAGTTCAGGCTGCCTAAGCATTTTCTGCCTAGCCATGAAAAACTTCTAAAGATTCTAAAAACAGAGTCTGAACACCTGTGCCATTAGTTTGAAGGTGAACCTTGGCAGGGAGGTGGGAGGAAAGGTTCTCTTGAGTTCACTGTGGATTTATCTTTAGTGAATGATGCAGTAGTTGTAGTTGCTGCTGCACTGGTTTAGGGCAGCCTTGTATTATTTTGAGCCTTCCCACACTCAAACCATGGGGACTGGAGGAGAAAGACCTTTATCCCTCGTTAGTTCTGTCATACTTTGCAGCCTCTCCATATGGAGGAGGTGACATAGGAATGAGTCACTTTGAGTAGATGTTTGCACTTTTGCTCAAATTTTATCCTGGACTAGGCTTTCTCCACTTTGCTTGCCTTACTGGAGATACGCAGAATGGTGGCTGTCTGCCAGGCAGCTGATACATAGTGACTTACTCCCTGTTCTCCATCCCAAAGTAAGTTTAAGGAATTCTAGACAGGTTACCCCTAAGAGACAAGCCATGCACTGTAAATCTTGAGGGAAGTCCCACTGTATTTGAGTAACCCCCTAAAAAGCACTGTGCTAGTGCTAGAGAAAAGCCTGTGCCTTGGATTCACTGCTGTATGAGCTTGCCCGGGTTTTGTGTGACCAACACCTGGAAAATCTAGATGCCAAACTCCATGGTAATAGATTCTGCAAGCTGTGCTGCCTCTCTTCACTGGGTTAGCAAAGCTGTGCCAGCCACTAGAAGTTAGAAAGGTGTTCATAGAACAAGGAGGTTCTAAGGTCCTGCATGCAATAGGCGTTGGTCAAGGCTTTAAAAAAAGAAATACACATTAAGTCGTTGTCCAATCAGTAATGATCTCTCAAGGACAGTCAGTTTGAAAGCCATCACTAAGCAGTTCCTCTTCACCCCTTATCTTGCTGGGTTTGCAGTTGAACTCCACCCTGACCAAATACAATGTCCCCCACAAAATGAATCCATCCAAGTGCATGTTTGGGGGGCTGATCTTAAGGAAAAACAGATTTTTTTTTTTAAGGAAATTAAGGAGGGGGGGGAGGGGAGAAAAACAAAAGAAACCCCAAGCTTTAGTCTTTTTCAACCTTTAGTCTTTTTCAGTTGGTATATCTTGCGTGATGCGTTCCCTGACTCTTTAGTACTGCTGACAGTTTGTGTGACGTGTGGCAGTTTACACAGAGGGAGGAGGGTGAATTTCCTTCTGAGATACAAATTGCTGTATCTGGGGATAATGTCATTTGAATTTGGAAGACAAAAAAGCAGCAGAGGAAGTAGTATTAGACAGGAATCTCACGGTGTACACTGCATTCAGCATTTTGAACAGATAGATAGATAAGTGTTGGACATGCTTCAATTTAGTCTTTACTGGCCATGATGTCCTTCCAGCAGTGTCCACTGACCAGCAGGGCTTCCTGTATTTGCAGTATTCACTGTTGCACAGCTGTTTTTAAGTTCTCCAGCTTTGCTGCATTCTGAGGACAAAATTCATATACAAATGCTTCTGTCCTGCCAGCTGTTTTTTGTTGTTGGTGGTGGTGCTCCCAAAAAAGTAAGAGACTAAAAATACAGTTCAGCATCTTGTCCTCTTTATTCTGTGCAGCTGCCTTTAATGTTAGATGGGTAATGCTGCATCTGCACCTCCTATTACAGCGAGCACAGGGGGATACCACTCATGGAGGAACTTCTGGGAAGTAGACACTTTTACTGTTAGACTTGCAAGTTCTCCTTTGAAACAGTGAATTCAGAGGAACTTCTGAAAGTTGGTTTGTTCAACTAAAAACTGTACCACTCTAGTCCCTGTACCCCACTACATGTCTCTTGATCTCTAAATTAGATCCATGTGACATGTGTGAAGCTTGGGCACGTTTTACCTCTGTTCCTAACGCTGCTAGCAAGCACGCAGAAATGGCTAGAAGCTTTGAACAGAAGATCCTAGTGGACTTGATTGTCTAGCCAGCCTGAAACGGGTAACAAAGTTAGGCTGTTGTAATGCCAAAGGATCTGCCCCATTGAATCTCAGAGAACAAGGGATGGATGTGCGTGCAAAATTACCCCAAAACAATGTTCTAATCTAAAGGATTGTGCCTTCTTCTGAATAGTTTTGGTTTGGCAGCTGACTGTGGGCAGCATGGAGGCTCCAGATTCCTTACTGGGCCTGGAAAAAGGGGGCCTGCAGCCTTTTTCTGAGAAGACTCTCAGGCCCCTGGTGACTATTGTCAGTATCTGTTGCCTTCTAGCCTTGGGTTTTAAGGCAGTGCAGTAATATAGTTGTGAATATTTGCGGTGGTGGCCCTAAAGGTCTTTACTGTTGTCTTTGCAGGCATCTGGAGTACAAGTTGCCGATGAGGTATGCCGTATCTTCTATGACATGAAAGTGCGGAAGTGCTCTACGCCTGAGGAAATTAAGAAGAGGAAGAAGGCTGTCATCTTCTGCCTCAGTCCAGACAAAAAGTGCATTATTGTGGAAGAAGGCAAAGAGATTCTGGTGGGAGATGTCGGTGTGACAGTTACCGACCCTTTCAAGCACTTTGTGCAGATGCTTCCCGAGAAGGATTGCCGTTATGCCTTGTATGATGCAAGCTTTGAGACCAAGGAATCCAAAAAAGAAGAGCTGATGTTTTTCTTGTGGTAAGCCATGTTCCCAACTCCCTCATTCCTAACGTGCAGTCTAAGCACTGTGGGTGAGGTCTTTGAGCGTTTGTATGGCGAGATGGCAGACTTAAAGTGAGCCAGACAGCCTCATGCCTGCATTCTGAGCCATGAAATGTTTCATTTGATCATGATCAGTAGCATACTGCTTCTTTCTGTGCAGGATAATAAAAGTCACTAATTGCACTTCTTGGTCTATCCCACTAGGGCACCAGAACAAGCACCTCTCAAAAGTAAGATGATCTACGCAAGCTCCAAGGATGCAATCAAAAAGAAGTTCCAAGGTATGTAATGCAGCTAACGCTCCCAGCTGTGCTGTGCCCCTAGAATGCTTACACAGCAAGCCTTAACCCTTGGCTATCTGGTTTGGGGTTGCTTTTTACTTTTGAGATACTAGTGAGAGATGAGAACTTCACAGGTGAAATGACCTGTGACAGCTAAAGTGAGCTTTGGCTAAAACTTACACTGTCTGTCTCTGAATTTTAGAGGCACTAGAACTGTGCTCAGGCCAAGAGCAGGCTTTGCAATGTGTGACACTGTAGCTGTAGTGTGCAGAGCAGCACATCAGCACCGTACGGGCCAGAAACCATTAGGTTCCTAACACAGGGCTGGATTTTGTGCAGAGCTGCCTCTGTGGCAGGGGACTTTCAGCCCTGTGCCTGTTAAAATGCATAATCTCATAAACTTGCTGTGCAGTAGTAGTAGTGGAGGAGTAGTAGTAATTAACAATTAACTTGATTTAGAGATGCAATTGTGATTACTCATTTCAAAAGTCATTGCATCTCCAAGCAGAGAAGCAAAGTTCTGTCAGTGCAGTCAGGCACCATTAACCAGGGAGTAAATACCTTGCTGCAGCATTGAGAAATTCCACACTAAGTCAGTCATTACAGTGGCCCGTAGCCAGACAGCGCTGCCCCCCCTTTTCAGCTCCTCCCGCTACACTGAGCCTGCGAGACTGACAGGATCGTTGTGTGGCAGTGCCAGTCGTCACAAGACAAGAGAGCTCACCAGTGGATTGGAACTACTGGGAGAATTGCACATGCAGGAGTTGAAAAAATTTAAAAGCAAAAAGAAATCCTGAAGAAATTCTGCCTTTTTTTTTTTTTTCCACATTAGACAGGCTTGGGTTGGGCTGCCCACGCTCCAAAAAAAGAGAACACTGTTGGATCCTTAGACCAGAAAGACTTTCTGGTCTCTACATCTCAGGTTCTCACTCCTGTTCTTTCCCCCACCTCTCCAGAGCCAGCCCATCTTGGTGTCCCTGCATGTAGCTCCCTCACCTGCCATGTCCAGGGTAGCAGTAGAAATCAGAATATTCACTCATGAGAGAGACTCTTCACTGCAGGCTAACGGTCTGAGCACTGATCTAGTGAAAACTTCCTCCCTGGTATTTCTGGGTTGATGTTTGGTCCGTAGCCAGATGTCTCCTCTGATGTACCAGGGGCAAAGCATCAAAGTTCCTAAGCTAAGGCAGGGCTTACCTGCTTGAGCGAGCGAGTTGCCTCTTCTAATGTTACTACTAAGTATGTTTCTTTGATTGATTACTAGCATGTTGAAATACTGCATTATTGAGTGTTTTGCCTCTTTTTTTAGGCATAAAGCATGAATGCCAAGCAAATGGGCCAGAGGACCTCAACCGAGCTTGCATTGCTGAGAAGCTAGGAGGCTCCCTAGTTGTAGCTTTTGAAGGAAGTCCCGTGTAGATGTCATACAGTGCCACAACTCTACAAGCATTCCATGTTTTAATATATCAGTTATGTAAAGCAACCATTTTAGGGTTTCACTAACTGTAGGGAAGCTGTCTTAGAGAATAAAGTAGACTTTGGAGATGTAGCTCTTATGTACAAATGACCCTAAATAAATCAAATCTAAGGATTTATCTTGGTGTATTAATATTTGCATTGGTTGTCCAGCCCAATACTGTCCCCGGTGGATTAACACTAAATGTCTCCAAAAAATTTTGGTCCAATGCAGCAGTGTATCATGGGATGAAATGATGGGGAGGGGGGAGGAGGTGAGAACAATCTGGTTCCTGTTCTTGCTTTTCTAAATTGTAACAAGCAAAATTCAGTCAGTCTTTTTGAGGCTACTGGCCAAATTGCCAAACTCAAAAACTTTTCCCCTGTAACCCTTTGATACAGAATTTAAAACTGGTAGGTAAAGTTAGGCTAAAGCAACCTGTTGGCACCAAAACTGGGTTAAATTCTTAGTGCTTGCAGTTGCAGAGCAGAACTAATAAAGGCTAATTCTGAAGTTAGAGATAAAATAGCCACACTTTTCTGGAGAAGCAGTCCTAATCCACTCTCTTGTAAACTCACGGTGCAGTAATAATATTTACAGGATCACTCGGTCTGTAGGTTCAATTTTCTTGTTAGGAAGTGTTTTGAGGTCTTTTCCAGCCTAAGTGATTCTTGAAAAATTGCTTTTCTGTTGACGTAGTTTAATTTAGAACTACCTTAGTTTCTGTAATACGCACTTACTAGTGGGTCAGATGCTTCTGAGGCTTTTAAAAATGCAGTTTCTTATATCAGAGCTCTCCAGTTAGTACGATGAGAAGGAACCACGTCTTAAAAAGTGGTATTCTCAGCCCCAGTCTTCGGTCACTTGGTCCATTTGTCCATAATTACTATTGATTTAACTTCGTAGAACCAATCAGCCTGACTAATACGGCTTGATCTGGGCTTTTTGTCTGTTAGCTTCTTTAATTCTGTAGAAATGCATGGAAATATCTCCTACTAGAAAGTTTGACCTGAAATGCCTTTTTGTATGGGGGGTAGAGAACATTCTTGTGCCAGCTACAGAGATCTTAAAAGCTTCCATGTTTCACCAGTGGTTGATTAAAGCTGTTTCCTTTGTGTAATGTGTACATGGGGGTTGCATAGAGTTTTCCTGTATGTCTGTAGAGAAAAAAAAAACAACAAAAAAAACCCAAAACCCTTAGCCTCCAGTGCGTTACTGTGATATGTTCTGTGCGTGCCAAAGTCGAATAGCCTAAATAAATGGGGTTTCCCTCCCCTGGGTCAGTGACTGATTCCTCTCCAGCCTCCGGAATAGCCCTCCTGCAGCGGGGCCCGGTGGCCCCCATAATTGAGATGCTTGGGGGGAGCTGGTTGTGCCTTCCACAGCTGCCCCCCTGTACTGCTGCTGATGGGGGAGAAAGAATGGGGGGCACAGTCTGGGAGGAAGAGCTCGGTGGAAGGTTTTGCAGGGGGAGGGTGGGGGGAAAGCAGGTTCCTCTGTCTGAGAAGCGTGCTGCCAGCCTGCCGCAGGGGCTGGCTCCCTGACAACGCCCACTCCCTTCCTTTTAGGCTTTGGGCGTCTCGAATGTGCAGTCTGAGCAGGAGAAACTGTGCATGTCAGTTACGTTGTGCTGCTTTCCCGGACAGAACTGAGGGAGCTTTCTCTGGCCGTCCCGATGGAGACAGGGTGATTCCATGCTGCCCCTTCCTCTGCGAGCTCTCTGCCAGATGTGCAGGGACAGAAAGCTCTACTGTCCCCACAGCTCCTCGGCAGAGCGGTGCCCTGCGCCTGGTTTATCTGCAGGGCCAGGGAAATAATGGTCCATTACCTAACTCAGCATGTGCCCTCTCTGGCCATGCTGCGTGGTTAAAACCTTTAATTAAAGGCAGGCATTGACTGCCGGCTCTAGCTTGGCACCCACGTGGGTCACAGGGTTGGGAGCAGACGGTTTCCCAGTGTGGAGAGACCCACCGGAGTGAAGCTTTTCTGATTTTGAGTAAAGCAAAGTGGCTGGGTTTCAGTCAACTCTGAGCTCGCTCAAGTGGGTGGAATTGCCTTCATAAACAAGTCCTTGCCTAGGTGCCTGCAGTACTGGTCTCTGTCTAAAGTCCAGGTTGAGATAAGGGATCCGGAGTGACACAGTGGGAGTGGTGCTGCCTGACAAACAGGGAACTCCCAACCAAGATCCAGCTGCCTCCAGACTGCAGGCATCTTCCAAGAGATATCCAGCCCAGGTGACGCTGTTATGGACTTCTTCCTGGCATTTCCTTCTTTGGTTAGGAAAGGGAGCGGGAGACCTTGCAAAGCGGGAAGGATGTCAGAGCTGGAAGGTAGGAGGACACTTCCCACAAAGTGAAAGCCCTTGGATCTGGGACTTGGGTACAAAGTCCCAGGACTTTGAGGGATGAGAGTTCTGAGGTGGCACCTTGGGCCTTGGTTAGGTGTGGTCCCACATCTTGATCTAAGAGGCCTTGGGTGCTTTTAGGACTCTCACAGCCAACCTTGAGGCCTCTGTAAGTGCTTTCTGCACTCCGGCGCTGGCAGTATCTCTTAACCTTTAGAGTTCTAATGCTTCAGGCTTGTCCATATTACAGAGTTAAAGGGCTGAACTTCACCACCTCCCAAAGTTGTTTGGCCTTCTGTGGTTGGAGGGGATGAAAACCACAGGAATGTGTTTTCTACTGTGACTCTTTCAAATCCTTGCAGTTAAAGTTTCTCCCAAATCGCCCAGACCTTCTGCAAAGGTAAGGCAAGCAGGGGGACAACTTGAGGAATGCTTCCTAGAGCTTGGCCAGTTGTGGAGAGGAATTACATTCTAACAGGACTACGCAGAAAAGGAAAATGTGAGCGGACTTGGGTGATGGACACAGCTCAGAGCCACGCAAGCTCAGCAGGAGCAGAGCTGCTAGAAATCTTTTCAAGTCCACGTGCAGACAAGGGGTTTCCCAAAAGCCTTCTTTGTCCATTATGGTGGGGAGAAGATGGGGATGGAAGATGGAGGGAGACTGGTAATTCAGGCCTGAGTGTGAGCAGCAGATGGTGTAAACATAATTCGGCTTCCCCAACAAAGATGGAGTGTCTAATCTGTGGCTTGATAAACCAAGCTGAAAAGTAACTCCAGTCATTGCTGCAACCAGTGGAAGGATCCATTCACCATGGCTTGATGTTTCAGTGAAGCCCCTGGCTGTGACACCCTGGCACCTGGCTGCCAGTCCTGCCTGCCCCAAGTCACAGCGTGGCTGGCCTGAGGGCTAGTTGTTGGGAGGGTGTGTTGCAAAATCCCACCAGCTCCTGAGAGAGCAGGGGCTGGCTGGTCCTCAGCCCTGTGCACTGGTGAGTGAGGCTTGGGTTGGTCCTGGTAGCCCAGGATGTCCTTCCCTTTCAACCAAGGTGCCAAGGAAAGAAAAAAAATCCCAGCAGAACCACTGCGGGTGTCAGAAATTAAGCTAAACATCCTTCTCCAAGGACGTGGGGTTTTTTCAGCTTCGCTTAACAGGACCAGCCGCTCTCTAAAACAGCCAGCTCAGCAGTGTGTCCTGGGGACATCAAAGCTGCTCTTACGTGGCTTTTAGAGTCCCACCAGAGCCCACACTTGGGATGCCCACCGCCCTCCTTGTATTGGCTGTTTTGGGGGGGCCTTGTTACTGCTCTCATGGTGACACCTGGGCATCTTGCTCAGCTTTGCACAAGCGCTCGTAATAGAAGGAAATTGTTGTTGCAAAAGCTAAAAACTGTAAAACCGAAGGATTGCATCACTTTGCTGCGCTTGCTGCTATGGGGCCCTTCCTACCAAGGGCTTTCTGGAGGTCACGGCCACCCCAATATGCTCAACTGCTCACTCCAGACTATGGGTTGGGTGTGCATTTGGTTTTGCTTTTCTGGTAAAAATCTAAGCATTCCCTCACTTTTGGAGATCTTAAAAGCCAGAAGCCTGTGGGCTGGGCACGCTGCTCCATGGGGAGCAGCAATGTTAATAGCACTGAGTTTTTCCAGCAGTCCTTGGTTTGTGAGGTCCTCCCTGGGTGTCAGAAGGTCTGGAAAGAGAAACTGAAGCTCATCACTGCTCCTGGGGCAAAGGTCTTGCTGAGATTGTCCCTCCAGTGTGGGGAGACAGATCTGCCAGAGCCATGGGCACTCACAGGAGGTGCCACCTATGGACACGCAACAGCCCTGATGATATGCTAGAGCTGGAGGTAGAGGGTGGGGTGGGGATAGGCAGCAGCAGGAGGGCTTGTAATGAGTGTGTGGGGTCACAGCCAGCCTGCAAGAGACTGGGGCCACCACCCTGTCAGGAGATGCCGCCACCACCTCCCCTTTGGCCCAGTCTGTGAGCTACATCTACCTCCCATCTTGTGAGGACCTGCAGGCAGGGGCAGGCAGCAAGCAATGGAGGAGGTGTCACTGAGCCACTTGCCAAATCTAGGGGGTGGCCCTCTTCCCTGGGTATGGGGCGGGGGGGGGAGGGGGAAGAGGGGCTCTCAGTTTGTCCCCTCCTCAGCCAGAATTCTTCAGAACCCACTTGTCTTGCCTGGTCAAAGATGGGTCTCACACATCACCATGGACCCGCCCCCTCTCAAGTGTGAGTTTCACAGCTCTTCTTCATCACAACCACAGTGCTGGTTAACAGGGGCGAAGAGGACACACATCTGCCCCAGTCCCCCCCTGTGTGGAGTCTCTGGTGTGTAGTACAGTGGTTGAGCGCACACTGCCTTCCCCAGGAACAAAATGGAGACGAGTCTGTCCCTCATCCCCCCTCCCCAGCCTTGGCCCTTTGCACACCCTGGAGGCAGGGAGTGCTTATTAGACACTTTTCTGTCTTTTCTGCTCCCTCCTGCCCCCCCCCCCCCCCAC